>JAPWDM010000020.1:3089235-3689235 GCA_035578155.1 Brachynemurus nebulosus | reverse complement strand
TTAGTTCGTGAACTAATTGTAAAAAGTACTATTAAATCAAGGTAGTGTTTACCGTTGCAGAGAACACAAAAATAAAGACATACAAATGAACATTTTAAATAATTTTGTAAAAATTGACACACCAATGAGCATTGTAGAATCAGGTTGTTATTATTAGACATTTCCTCATATCGAAATTCTTCGTTCCCGATATGGGAAAATTGTCAAAAATAAAAGATTACTAGTTTAAAAAAATCTTAAATCTTTAAGATAAAAACGTCAGAAAAATGAACTAACTAAAGAACTAAATTAATGCAGTTCATATTCATCACTGTTGATCCAGAACTGTGAACTAACGAACTAAAAGAACGAACTAGTTCATTAAAGAACTATGAACTAAACTGAGCGCTCTTACAAGTGAACTAAAATGCGCAAGCCTAGACAAAATAGATGGTGAGATGTTTCTTCCTCAGTCATCGCAAAGCTAAGATCGGAGATCAGTAGGGTGACGTATGTCGCATACGCATTACGAACATTCTAGAACGAATATAAAAAAATAATATACATGCATCAATATGGTTATTATATAATTCTTAATTAATGTTGTTCGAACAGCAGTGATTGTTGTAAACTGGTAAATCTAATTAAGAATTAAACAGGTACGTATCTAAAATATACAGTTCAATTTGCGACAACGCTGCAAAAACTTAAGTAGTCTACTTTCAAATAGTGGGTGCGTCTCTGCAAAATTCAATATGGTGGCTTTTTTATAGCGCCTGAAAGTGCCAATTTGTTTAACAAAAATTAAAAACGTACCATATTTGGTCCATATTTGAAGTGCTATATATGCTTTCCGATATATTTGAATCTCTTAAACACGAATCCGGTGTTAGAATTTAGGTATTTATCATCACACGTTTTTTTAATTTCAAAAATCAGTTAAATAGAAGTAAAAATAAGCTAAAAACACAAGCCTCCATTTTATATATGCTCTCTTCTTCCATAAGGGTCCAAATCTATTTCCGGAATTAAGCTAGCACATCTCAGCTGGTTCTAAACCTCACAATAATCGGTTACGAATAAATATTTAAAATTTTTTTTTTTTAAATTCAACCGTTTTACGCCAAATTTCGTATGCGACCCTTATTGGAGTCTCTGATCATGAATCTGAAGTTAGATCTGGAAAATTCAAGATGGTGAATCCAACACGGAAATGATAACATTTTATATTCACTCCATCTTGAGTTTACCATCTTTAATTTCAAGATTTTTGAATTCTGCATATTCTGAGTTCATAATGCACTTGATTACAAAAGTACAGAGCGTAGTGGTTGCAGATATATGGAAGTATCGACGAGAAAATCGTTTAATTTTCTCACGTATAAATATTTTCGAGAGTTAAAATCACGGAACCTAACGATTTTTGACAATTAATGGGTCCATAAAATTTCTACATGTTTCATTTTTGTGTTTTGATGAAATTTATACAGAACGTAAATCGTTCTGTAGTTCAGAAGTGGTTCTCAACTTTTGATTTTTGACGAAGTTCCAAATAGTCCGTTTAATGCATCAAGGAATTTATCGGGCTGTCAAAACGAAAGGCCTTTTCATACAGTTCTACCTTCAGCCATTTTATTTCTACTTATAATACATATCGTTTTATACAGGTATCTACTATATCTATCTTTTAATTACATATATATCTACATTTTAATGTTTTCAGTTTGTTAATAAATAAATATTTCTTGTTAACAAAAAATAATTTCGTCTCGCTATTACCAACAGAAACCTAACAAAAAACACAATTTTCCCGAAAATATTCCCTCTATAATATTAAATTTAATTTAAAATTACATCAGATAAATGATACTCGTACCCAAAGTATACATAGAAAGAATAAAACAAAACAGAAATTAGTGTAAAGCTTGAAGAAGATTTAAGAACGGCGAGGAAAGAGAAGCTTCAAAAAATTCTTTCATTTTAATTTAAAATAATTATTTGTCCAACACAAAAGTGAATGTTTGTTTTTTGTTGATAATGTTATAATACGCGCGTACGCACCAAAAAATAAAATCATTTAACAAAAATACTTTTGATTTTACAAATGAATTCTCAGCCGGGATGTTCTTTTTTAATTTAATAAAGTTGTTGTAGGTGGATAATATGGATGTATTTTAACGGACCACAAAGATTGTGCGTGCGATAATTATTCGACCAATAATAACAAAAATATCTTTATTTTCATTTTCGGTTTACACAATGAATATTATGACAGTAGTGTGTAGGATATTATTGTTATTACCAATTTACAGTAAAGATGGGACATGACGAACCAATTTCATTGTGCACTTACTTATGTACCGTCTGGATAATTTAAGAGCTCACATTTTTTTTTTATGTTTATCGATTTGAGTGTTACTCTATGATATTCCATATTTATGTATCATTTATTTTTAAAGGTCATACCTCACTATGTCAAAAAAAAAATGATATAACGTAAAAGCCCCCATTATGCAACGGTATCTAATACTGGAACAGTTTTGATATTTACATATTTATTTCTTTAATTGAGTAAGGAAACATTAAATGCGGGGTGAATTTAAATTGAAAAGCAATCATTCTATTAATAATAATTTTTGTTATCAGACGTTTCTTTCAGAAATAACTTCATTAATATGTAAATGTCAAAACTGTTCCAGTATTAGATACCGTTCCATAATGGGGGCTTTTACGTTTTAGGTAATTAATTATAACTTAATTTTGAAATTAAATTCTATTTCTCAGTACGAATCTTCAAATTTTAAAATTTAAAAAAAAAATGAAATGTAAAGTTGTTTTTATTTCTCATGAGGGATAAATACTTTCTTGCTTAATCGACTGTTACCACATGACTAGCTTACAGGTAAGGTCAAAATTGTTTCCCAAAATTATCAAATAGGGCTTAAACTAAACAATCGAAAGTGTTTCTTGACAAATTTTTTCTTAGAAACTATTGAGATTGCAAAAAAAGAAAAAAAGTTTGATTAAAATTATTCACTATAGTTGGTGCTTGGTTCCTTCCAAAAGGCCGAAAATTAAAGTACTCCTAAAACAATCATTACCGGTATCTGCAGAAAGTCCTAAAGCGTGAAAATTAGCTAATTCTACTAAAATATGAATTACTTTGGAGTAGAAATGTCCTTCGGGTGGGAAAACAGTGCCATTTGGTTACTTGAAGAACGGGTTGACTTTTTGAAAGCGGATACAAATAAAGAATTTTTATGGAACTGGAAGCGGATGGAAGAGGCATTGAAGATAATGTAATTCAATTTCGGAACTTAGAGTCGGGAATAAAAAAAAATGAAATTTTTGGAGTGAATGAGAATGGGATGAAAAATTAACTCCGACTACATCTCTATTATACATACTACTTAAAAATCGTTTAACGAGCGGAGCCAATCACTACAAATAACTTATTTCGTACAGAATTTCGAAATATCTGACTTAAAAATAATTAGATCTATAATTTTGATAATTTTAGGAAGATGAAATTGCGGCCTAGAATTATACAATATTACTGTTGCAGGAAATTGTACGAAACACTAAAATGAATTAAAGTAGCAACTGGGCATATTTTGTGCGTATCTGGTAAATTTTTTTTTACACTCAGTTTATTGACCATACACAATATCTTCACTGGTCTGTGATTTTAAATTTTAATCGATCAAGCCACCCAAAAAGTCTATATAAATAGCAATTTTGTCAATATTATATTACAAAACAATTTAAAAAAGTATTATTGATAAAATACATACAGTCATGTATCATCTTAAAGGCAGACGAAAAGTATTCTTCCCAAATTTTTATTACATGGTAATATAACAACATTATTACAGGGCTTGTTTTATAAATTGTTAAATTACCGAGATGTTATTTTTCGTTGTCTTTTAGTTATGCACACATGGCGAAAGAGGATTCTAAACTCCTCCATCCTTTGATAATTTTATAATTGTTTACTTGTTTATATACATATAAAAATAAAAACTTTTAATTTAAAATACAATCAAAAATTTTCGTTACATTTTTCTTTTTTAATTTTTAATTATTTTCCAAAACAAGGATAAAATTAATTCTTAAAAAAGTAATTTTTTTATTTACCGAATCAAATATTTGAATCAACGTGTCTCATTTGAAAAATTATATGATACTTAATAGTTTCCGTCTAAGTAACAGTTTTAAGTATCTATTGTTGTTGTCCAAATATTGTATAAATCTCCACTTCTCAAGACCCTTCGAAGTTTTAGTGAAACTTCAGACAGAAAATTCAACTATTACAGTAGCTCAGTAGCTCCGTGAAACTTGAGCTCGATATTATGATAGACAGTTGTTTAATGAGCCCTCGAACAAAAATAAATACTGAACGAAATGCACGGTTGTCCTTTTTTTATGTTCATATACGTATGTGGTTTTTATTTTATTTACGTAAATCTTTTTGTATAGAACTACTATAATCATACTACTTTTGGTAGAGAACCGCTGTAACCTTACTCCTTTTGGTACAGAACCGCTGTAACCTAACTACTTTTGATATAAAATCGCGGTAATCGTACCACTTTTGATACAGAACCACTGTAACCTTAGTACTTTTGGCAAAGAACCGCAGCAGCCTTAGCACTTTTGGCACAGAATCGCTGTAACCTTACTACTTGTGGTACAGAACTGCTGTAACTAGGGATTGTAAATTTACCGACTTTTTCATTTACCGGTAATTCGGTAAATTTTTTTAGCAAAACCGGTTTACCGGTAATTTACCTGTATTTTTTAAAACACGGAAAATATAAAATATTAGAAAAAAAATAAAACTGTAAAATTATTTTATTAAGGTCATTATATGGGTAGTTCTTCAAACGAGGGACGAAAATGGACTTAATTCCGGCCACACATTTTTTTCATGCATTAGCTTTGGAAAGTAGTTTTATTTCAAGTTTATGACATTTTTTACACTATTTGAAAGTGGCCCGTCAAAAAATTAAAAATTATAAATTTTATGGCCATTATAAAAAAGGCGTCCAGAAAGGTGAAAAAATGAGTAAAAAACTAAAATTAACACAAGAGAATTTCTAATATTCATTTTTATTATTAAGCACAATTTATTAAACTATTAAACAATTTATTAATTTTTATTATTAAACAATTTTTATTATTTTTATTATTATTACTTATTTAATATATACAATTTATTATTTATTTAATATATATTATATATTATATTACTAGTATATATATATATATATATATATATATATATATATATATATATATATATGTATATATTAGTAGTTTCTAGTGTATATACCTATGTATTAAAAAGAAAAAATTTAAAAAAAAATTAAAAAAAATTAGGAAAAATAACTAAATAACTAAAAAAATAAAAAAATTGGGAATTTATTATTTATTAAAACATATTTGAAGTCATTTACGACAGTTTAATAAATATTATATATTATATTAGTAGTATATGTATCAGTAGTTATATTCATTATATAGTATTATATTATACAGAACGAAAAGGGAATTTATTTTTTATTAAAAAATACATGGAGTCATTTATTACAGTATTCTAATGACTATTACTTAATTAATTTACATTATTTAAGTTTAATCCCGTTTTTGGAGCTGCCAGGAGACTGAGAATTCTTCAATATTCTTTAAAAATCGGCTAAATAACGTTTTATATATATATATATATATATATATATATATATATATATATATATATATATATATATATATATATATATATAAAGACACGTTCGCTATTCTAATACAACATATTTACAACTCATACAACTGAAATATTTCTTATATCACAGTATTTTTCACGGGTGACCAGGATACTGAGAAATTGACTAGACCGAGTACGATCTCACTTACAATGTTAACTGAATTAGTTGATACAAATTCAAATTAAGTAAAACATGTACTTTGTTTTATTTAATATATTTCAGTTAATTACCATGACAAACGATGATGTAATCGGAATATAAATTTTTTATATTTTTAAGTGTTTTGGTTTGATAGGAGAATGATGCAAAGTTCGGGAGGCAAAATTCAATAGAATATTTCTTAAAGAAAATATAATAAAATTCAAAAATTAGTTATTAAATAAAAAAGTACCAATATTATAGATTACTACTGCAGTGTAGTTTTTCTTTTATACATTCAGAAAAAATAACTATTTAGTCTAGTACGTTTTACTTTTGAGAAGAGACATACCAAGAGACTGAGAATTTTACTTTTTAAGTGCCATTTTTTAAAAAAAAAATTATTTCGAAACTGGGTTATTTTGAGTGGCCAGTTAGATGCTGTAATGGTTTACAGTTTTCATCTAGAAAAAATGTATTTTTCAAAATATCAATATACAAAATGCGTTGGGCCGTCAAAAATTCCCTCGCTTGCAAAATAAGATAAAAATTATGTAAAAAAAATTTTATCTGTTTGATTTTACGACTTTGTAGGTATCTACAGCTTCCTTCACCACGGATATTAAAGCTGCGATTTTGTCAGTGCTTTTTTCTAAATTTAACGTTGCATTTATTGTTCAACGGTTTTTCGCATTTTTGTTTAAAATGTATTCTGTAAATTTGTTAATTTTAGTGTTTTGCGAAAATTTCTTTGTCTGATGTTTGGGCGTGGTTTTTAATATTCTTGGTTTTCAAATCTCCTAAAAAATTAAAATTTATTAATTTAATTTTCATTTTCATTTAACCACCTAATTTTCGTAACTATGTGATTATATTTTGATTCTGTTATTTTTATACCCTCTACAAATTCACTTTTGACAATTTTTAAACCTTTTCTTAAACGTTATGATTTCTGACTACGATTTGGGTTTGTTGTTTTTGAGAATGACCGTTTAAACGGCGGAAACTAGTTAAACTTGAGTTGTATTTTATTTTAAATTTTTTCTTTTTGGTTTTGAATTTATTATGTAGTGATTTTTATCACTTGTAATTTGTGGGTTTGTCGTCATTTTTCAACTTTTTGTTCCTTATAATATTATTTTCTATTTATCGAATTACCGATAAAAAATCAACGATTTACCGGTAAAAATTTTAAGGCATTTTTAGTAATTTACCGGTAAACCGATAAACTGGTTTACCGGTATTACAGTCCCTAGCTGTAACCTTACTACTTTTGATATAGAATCGCGGTAATCTTACCACTTTTGGTATAGAACCACTGTAACCTTAGTACTTTTAGCACGGAACTGCTATAACCCAGGCCCGGATCTAAGGGGAGGGGGCAGACCTGGACCCCTGCCACGGGCGTCAGTTTCACGGGGCGCCAAAATTATACTAGGTCGGTCTATATCAAATGGTCTAAAAAATAAGTTGTTTGCTTAAAAAAATTAATGTTCTTCCAATTGTATCTATTAAAGTATAGAGAACAATTTAAAAAAAAAATTATCTTTAACCGTTAAAGCATGGTAGCCCTTTTTATTTCCCAATTTGCGCTGATTTTTGTGTGCGCAGCCATTTATGCCAATGCACATATTTAATAAACCGCACATCCTAAAAGGTTGAAATAAAAACCATTTTAAAGGTAATCAATGTCTCTCTGTTTTAAGTGACATATTTCTTAAGTCTCATATTTAACCTATTTTCGTCCCTTCCATAAGAAAATTTTTTTTTTATTATAGAAGGAATGTTTCAAACCTCGCTTAGTATTTTTTATGATAATAGCTATACGGGTCCAACTACCCAATATGAAAAAAATGCACACTATTCCAGTTGTGAAACTTGTATCCTTTAATTTTTACAAACTTCCGAAAACTGACTTTTTTTCAAATTTTGGAATTTTACGCCCCTGTATCTCTGATGGGGTTGGTGATAAAATTTGAAATTTTCGCAACTTGTAGTGCTTTCGGAGTAGATTTATTAAAATAAAAAATCAACTTGTAAATATATTGATCCATTACAAAACCCTCAGTTTTTATCATTGCTGCAACGGGAAAAAATGGGGTTTTATAAAGGACTTCTATACTTATGAGTTTTTTTGACAATTTATGTAAAACGCTGGAAAGGGGGGGCGCCATTTTTAAGTTTCTGCCCCGGTTCTAAAAAGTCGTAGATCCGGGTCTGCTATAACCTAACTACTTTTGATATAGAATCGCGGAAATCTTACCACTTTTGGTATACAACCACTTTAACCTCAGTTCTTTTGGCACAGAACCCCTGTAACCTTACTACTTTTGGTACAGAACCGCTGTAACCTTACTACTTTTGATATAAAATCGCGGTAATCTTACCACTTTTTGTATATATGGTGTACCATAATTTTAAATGTAATTTTTATATATACATCAAGTTTTAGGTATAGTATTAAAAATTAGTTTGATTTCTTTTTTAGGGATGGGTGTAAATCAAAACATCGGTTTTTTTTTAAATTTTTTTTTTTTATTAAGTATAGTTTTTAAAAAAAATTGGTACACAATGATCACTTTTTAACTTGTAAACAATAATAAGATTCGTTAATTTACAAATTTCAAGAAGATCCAACATTTTGAATTGCGATTTCAAGACGATCCAATGTTTTGAATTGCAAATTATGAGTTAGTCCGATTGGTCCATTATTTATGATACCCAATTGTGGATTGTTCTGCAGCCACGCGAACATCTGCTCATTTAAATTGTCGAATCTCGCCGGCAATGATATGTATCAAATTTCTAATTCCAAAACTCTCTTCATTTTTGATGAATCGAATTTTGATGGTAGGTGACTTGCGCTCATTATTTTATATATTTTTCCAATCTTCATATCAGAAAGTTTAATCCACCGTTTGATGGAACCAAGGTGGTTCAATTCAGACATAAATTTTGACGTCAATTTTTACACTAAGTTCCTGTCTCCAAATAAAGTACCAGTAGCAATGGATTCCATTGTTCGCAATAATTAATTTTTAAGACAACAATTAAAAATATTTTTTTACAGCAATAAGATTTAATGCTTTTCACTAAAATTTCGATCCAAATTGTGATTGAAAAGTTATGCTATGGTCTTTTATAGTAGAAAATAGCATGATGACGACAGTTATCACACTTTATGTAGCCATTAAGGTTAAAACCTGTTGCTTCATTTTTTTTTTGCATATTATGCCGGGTACGCACTAAGACAAACATTGTTAGCTAACGCGAATGTTAGCTAACTTTTGTTAGCGAACAATGTTTCTGAACATTTGTTAACTAACAAAGTTAGCTAACATGAATGTACACACTGAAATTTCAATTTTTTTAGAACATTTGTTATTTTATTGTTGTTACATGTTTTTATTCATTATTGATATAAAAAAAATATAAAGTAGTGATGATGACGTTATGGTATTGTAAGTGTAGTTTTTGATTGGACATATCAATCGGCCGGGAAACCCAACGAGAAAGGATTGAGTTTTTTAGAAACGAACGGGAACATATAATTTCCACGGGATTGGGACTGGCACTAAAGGTGGTAATCGAAGCAAGAACTGAGTTCCTTTGGGAATTTGATTAAAACTGATAAATCGGGTGGAACTGAGACTTATCGGGATTTGACTTTTTTTCAGGATTGGTAAAAATCAACTTCGGGGGGAATGGCAAATCAACTTCAGGTGTAGGTGGGAACAAGATATAAAAATGCTCAGCGATATCTCTATTTTGGATATCAAAATAAAGAAGAAAAAAAGGCGTCAATGGTGGATAAAAAGTGTTTTGCAATAATGTTGTATAGCTTTAGAATTACAGAATAATTTGCAAATTCAAGATGCAAGTAAAATCAGAAACTTCTACAGAATGTCTAAAACAGATTCTTAAATATTCATTAAACCGCAAATCATCAAAAAATTAAAAAATAAAAAAATAAAAACTCTTAATAAAAAGTATAGCAAATATAAATTATACAAATACATAACAAATAAAAAATAAATTTGTTCAAATACAAAACAAATATTTTGTTTCATTAAAAAATGTTAGCTAACATTCAAACTCTTTGAAGTTTACCGCTCGTCAATGGGAAACATAATAACACGCTAAAAAACATTTTTTTAAACAAAAATGTTATTTAAAAATGTTAGTACAACAGAAATCAAACGAACATATTAGTGAACAATGTTAGCGAACTGTGTTAGCTAACAGTGTTCGTCTCAGTGTGTATCCGGGGTTAGAACGAAAAAAACGCTATTAATATATTTAGACGTCAGCTGCCAATTTATACGAGTCTAAACCTGTTTTCAGATAAAAATATACAATCATATGATAAAATTCATTTTTTTGCATATTAGACAGAAACCTTCGCTATTAATATCAGTATACCTTCTAATGACGTCAGCTGACAATTTATACAAGCTTAAACTTGTTTTATTTTAGAATAAAATATTTTAATTTTACAATAATCTGACGTTTCACGCCATCTATTGACTTACGCACAGGGATCGTTAGTACCGGACAATCAGCAGCGCCATCTAGTAGTGACAACTAGGAATTTACAGAGCTCAAGGATGGCTGCGTCATCTATTGACAATTTTTCAAACTTACGCACAGGGATCCCTTTGATCCAGACTAGCAGCGCAATCTAGTAGTGAAAACTTGGAATTTACAGAGGTCAAAGGTGGCTGCGCCATCTGTTAGGGAAATTTTGAATTCTTAGGTTCGGTTAGGTTTGAAGAAATCTTGTTAGGTTCGGTTAGGTTAGCTTATGTTAGGTTAAGTTAGACCAAATTTCCTTATATTCGGTTAGGTTAGACCAAGTTCCGTTGGGTTCAGTTAGGTTAGAAAAAATTTTCGTTCACATTACTCCACCCACCGCCGAAGGTTTCTAGAACCGCCCCGATCAATATACCTCCTTCCGAGGTTGCTCAAAAAATCGGCATGTGGGAAGGTGGTTTTCATTCTCTCCAAAAGTTACTACTCTAAATGAATATCCACGTTTCTAGCTTAAAAAATGACGAACTTTCCATACGAACTTTCATTTCCTGTTTTAACCCTTAGAGAATAAATTTCCAGAAACAACTGACTTTTATTTATAAATAGAAGCCTAAACGCCAATTTTCATAACTCCTGTGCTTAATTTCGTCCTTCTAAATCCGTGCGGCTAGAGATTTATTAAGTAGATATATTATTTATTTTAATAGCTATAGCAATATATTTTTATATTTATCTCTAACTTCAAAAATGACGAATTGCGATACGATTTTTTATTCCCTATTTAACCCACTTAGAAGACGAATTTTCAAAAATCCTTTCTTAGTGCTCACCTATACGTTACATAAGGAACTCTTGTGCAAAACTTTATTCTTCTAAACTCAAAGTAGACCAAGAGCCCGTATGGTATGAAAATCCCCGTCATCGAACACCCTCATAATTTAAGTGAATTTAGAAAGTAAATATACTCAAAAATATAAAAAAGTTGGTCGCCCGTAATTAATCCTGGACAAATTGCCGTAATTAAGCGAATAATCGAAAATACATTTTTGACGTTTTAAATTGCAAATAAATTCAAAAAATTAATAATCAATAATTTTTTTCATAGTTACAAAAAAAGTAAACAGTTTTTTCCTAGCTACAAAATAATACAGTTCAAGACCCCACGACTCTTTGTCTATACGTATTTTGTACAAATATACGAAAAAGGAACGTTCCTTCTTTGTGGCGGTATATCGCAAATGGTATTAGCGATATTACCATAATAAAATATTCGAATGAAATTTGTGTGGAATATAGATAAAAGTATATATGTAGTTTCACAATATACAGATCACCAGTACGATACTTTAAAGTAGGTCGCCCGAGTATTTAATACAGGACCCGATAAGGGCGACCTATATATTATGAAACTAGACACTTTTATCTATATTCCACATAAATTTCATTCGGATGTTTTATGACGGGGCGATTTACCGCTAATACGATACTTTGAAGTAGGTCGCCCGAGTTTTTAATACAGGACCCGATAAGGGCGACCTGTATATTATGAAACTAGACTCTTTTATCTATATTCCACATAAATTTCATTCGGATGTTTTATGACGGGGCGATTTACCGCTAATACGATACTTTGAAGTAGGTCGCCCGAGTTTTTAATACAGGACCCGATAAGGGCGACCTGTATATTATGAAACTAGACACTTTTATCTATATTCCACATAAATTTCATTCGGATGTTTTATGACGGGGCGATTTACTGCCAATACGATACTTTGAAGTAGGTCGCCGCATCATTTAATACAAAATTCGGTAAGGGCGTCCTATATATTGTGAAACTATACCCTTTCATCTACTCGTATATTCCACATAAATTTCATTGTGATGTTTTATGACGGAGATATCGCCAATACCATTTGTGATATACCACCAATACCGTCATACCGAAGTATTTAATACAAGATACGGCAGCCTATATATTGTGAAATTATACATATATTTATTTGTGTTCCTTATAAATTTTAATAGGATGTTTTATGACGGAAGTAACGTCTTTTTTTCATATATTTGTACAAAATACAAATAGACAAAGAGTCGTGGGGTCTTGAACTGTATTATTTTGTAACTAGGAAAAAACTGTTTACTTTTTTGTAACTACGAAAAAAATTGTTGATTATTAATTTTTTGAAATTATTTGACAATTTAAAACGTCAAAAAATGTATTTTCGATTATTCGTTTAATTACGGCAATTTGTCCAGGATTAATTACGAGCGACCGACTTTTTTATATTTTTGGGTATATTTACTTTCTAATTTCACTTAAATTATGAGGGTGTTCGATGACGGGGATTTTCATACCATTGGCTCTTGGTCTAAAGGTTTGGGCTGCACGTTGTCTGTCAATCAGTCAGTGTTAGAAATTTATTAAGTAGATTTTTTGGAATGATTCCATAAAACAATAAAGGTTTGTCAGACTATACCATATATTTTCCTGAAAAGTTGCGGAAAATTCTCGTTATGGAACCCTGAGTTTGTCTATTCAATCCATATTTGATCAACTTTTTATTATTTTTACATTCCTCCATATATTTACTTACCCGGGCATGTGCGTATATGTTTCCAATGGGTGATACAAAAAATAATGGTTTTATTGCATTTTGCAAATTTTTATGAGCAAACTGTATAAATATGTTCGATCCAAAATCCTTTCTAATTAATAGAAATAGCAAATAAACTGTGTAATAGATGGTTACGTACATATGTGAAAACGCAACCTATAAATTATCTATATATAAATAAATAAATAGTACGAATCTAACGTTATATACAACAAATATACATAAACATTCAAGTGAATAGACACAATAGATTAACATAGATCGAGACTGATGACAAACAGATGTGATGAGAAAACAGATAGAGAAATGCATTTTAGCATCATTACCGGCGAATTTCGTTTAATTAAACATAAAGGCCAATTAGTATTTGGTCGAATTGTTTCTGTACGTTTCGATAAAATATTCATCATCATTGGTTTACTGAACTGCCAGTAGGTACGTCAGAGCATGTGGCAACAGTGAACAGTCCGTTAAATTCATAATCGGTTCCGATCCTTTTTTCAATTCTATTGTTGTTGATCTTTCAAAATTAATACTATAAATAAACACAGAGTGGTAAAAAAAAAATCTGTTGGAATAAAAGCCGTTGTTTAATTAATAATGAAAATGAAATTTTCTGGGATAATTTCCATTCCTTTTTGTTTGTTTTTCTTTGGTTGGTATATAATAGAGTAATAATAATAAGAAATTTAGAATTACATGTTTTAATTTGGTAACAAATAAATGTAAGAAGATTTCCCAAAATATTTACTAAAAATACTGCCTCCATTCGAGGGGTGACGATTTTGAGAATTATGATCTTGAGGTTACTTTTAAAGGAAAAATATGGTTACTTTGTGCTAACTCAAAAGTGGATTACACCAATTGAAGAATCGTTTTGGAAACAGAATAATTTATTTCTTATAACAGACATTATTATATTCTTATTATATGTTTATAATTCTACATTTTACTTAACTTTTATAACTTCAGTTTTTTTAGTTTTTCGTCATTCACGTTTATTAAAGTCAATGAGGTTTAGTTATTTTCCCTGATCTAACTAAAGAAAAATCAAACTCTCAGCTTCCACTATTCCTGAGAGATGTTAAAATGTTTTTGAATGGAGTTTCTTTTGCAACACATAATTTGTTGAATTAAAATAAATTAAAATTTCAGTCGATGTAAACTGTAAAGTAAGCCCTTTTTATAGTATAATTTGCACCGCTTTTTAAAAATTTTAAAAATATTTAGTGATATAAAAAGAATAAGTATATACGAGCTTAGAACAACCAAACCAAAAATATTGAATAAAATGCCAAGAATTCCATATTTTTCATATGTTGTTGACAGACTTACTGGAGCATTCATACTACGAATACATACTCTAATGAGTTCGTTCTCACTGTCAAATAATAATGGTTCGGAGATGTTTCTTAGGAACCCTAAAAAGAGATTATGAGAATGATATGTTTATTTAATATATAATACATTTGAATATATTCAAATAAACTCTTACAAGGATTTAGTTGATATTACACGCAACAAAACCAATGGTCATCTATGTAGCCATCTATACCAACTCTCCGCAAACACGATACTTATCATTATCTAACGTCATCATACGTATAACTAATGTTTACATAACGGCACGATACGACCTGGTGTTGGAAGCAAGTGAACTAAATCCTGATTTAATACAATTATCTTTGTATGTACAAATAGTCCATTTAATTATTCTAGGTACACTAAAAACCAATTTTAAAGAACACTACTTCCAGTTTTTGAAATTGTATATGCCTAAATACCTATGTACACCTTTACATATTTACATATTTATTAGTATCATGACTTAGGCCGGATTTACACGAATTTAGTAACTAAAGCAGGTTACTAAAGCAAGTAGCTAAATTGAATAGTTTTTTGTTTAGTGGCTGTCTACACACAATTTAGTAAATTGATTTAGTATTAGTTGAAGTAGTAATAGATAACCTAGTAAAATTAAATTAAAAATGGTACATAGTCATCAATAAATTCGCTGTGCACTATAAAAATGTATCAGATATGTTTGAACTGACTTGTTGGTTCGACCTTTTAATGTATTTATATATGATTTGTCCCAAATATATTCCACAAAAATGGAAAAAAAATATTATATATATATATTTTAAATATTATTAGATGAAGAGTGATTGTCAGACGAATTTCAATTTTTTATCGAGTTGCCTTCAGTGACTTTTTTTGATATTTATAATTTATATACTACAATAAGTGTAAAAATTCCCAAAAAAAATATTTGCAATAAATAAATATTTACGCGCCTATATTTGTATATTTGAAATCTACTAAACACTTCACTAAACTAATGTGTTTACACTGGTACAAATAACAGCAAGTTAAAAAAAATAAGGTGGGGATAAGCTACTTGCACAAGTAAATAGAACAGGCTTCTATTTACTTGACTAAACAGATTACTAAATTTCTTACTTGCACTTGCACTAAATACAACTGTCTACATGACAAAAGTAACTAAATTTAGTAAATTGATTAAGTAACCTGCTTTAGCTACTAAACTCGTGTAAATACGGCATTATTCTGAATACAAGGACTGGTGAAGATCGTATAATCTACGAAGTGGCATAGATTTTACTTGATCGTTCAGTAACTCAGAAGTTCGATAAAAGTCATCATGAAGTCGACTACCAATGTATAATCTACCAACTTCGAGAAGAAAGTTGACTGGCCATAAAATTTTAAAAATTGTGATTGGCTGTTAGTAATAAAGGACAACGAATATGGCAAATCAGATCAATTCATCTTTGTCTAGCTGACCTAATTTCCAAAGTAGGATTTACATACAAAAACAAAACAAAAATCGTGCAGAAATGAAATACATTTAAAAACTGATGTTTAAAGTTTTTAAAACAAATTTTTGGAGAATAATGAGAAATAATTAATAAAATAAATTTGTACACATACATACAATTTGTACAATACATTTGACACTTATTGACATAAATTAAAATTTAACCATAAATTTGAAAAGAACAAAACAGGAACAAAAATTGATTTATTGGAAATTAATATACATTTTTTTGTATTGGGTTAAATATTTTCATTTGAATTAAAAAGTGTAGCTTAAAGGTAAGTAGAATTATGACAGAATAAATAGTACATTTAAATCGAAATATATTTTAATATAAACTGAAAAATCAAAATACAAAATCGTAGCAAACAGTTACCTTAGTGACTGTAATTTTAGAGCAGTTAAGAACAGTGTAATGCCTGACAACACATACCCCATTTTATTTTTGCTAATCGATCACATTATCATATCAAAAACCACAATATAAAGAAAAAAAAAAACATCCAACATTCATTCATACCAACAACTCAATTTTATTATTAGGTTTATTACTTATATAAATTATCTGCATATTACAATTATTTCACCTATACTGAAATTTGATATAAGTTTCGTGTTCGAGTTTACGCATTCAGTTTTATGAAAAAAAAATATGGGAAAGTACAAAATTATGATTTTGTACATACTTTTTTATCTTACTTACATGTACTCACGTAGGAACTTTAAAAATGATGTTTAACTATATTCAATAAATATTTTGTTCCAGTGTAAAACTGACGTAAAATTTTATTGCTCTTATTGTCAACTCAGATTTGCTATATTGTACACTAAAATTTAAAAGTTAATACTATGTTAAAATAGCTAATAATAAATTTTAGAACTCAACAAAATATTAACCAGTTATATTCGAAAATGCAAGAGAGTCCAACTTTATCACTTCATCCTTGCTAATTATATGTTTGTATAAATTTTATATACTAGTTTTTTATGCCTATGGGGTGGGGGAGGGGTAGAGGAGTACGATCTTTAGTAATTTTAATTTATTTTAAACTTAAAAAATGTATTAATTAGGCAAATTTGCTTTGTTGGAAAATGGTCTTTTAGCAATACCCAATTTGACTTGTAAGGTTCGGCATACACGCTACGGTATACCGGAGAGGTATACCTGTACAGGTAAACTGCACAAGTAATCCTGAGAGTGTACGCTAGTGAAACTGTACAGGTGACCAGACCTGCAGAAAGAATTGAAAATCAGTATTTTCTATCTGCGCAGGTATATATACCGGAGCGTGTATGTGAGTCAAACAACACCTGCACAGGTTTGATTTCAGTTGTATACGCTTTCACTAATGATGAGTAAAACCTGTGCAGCTTACCTGTACAGGTACATCTCTCCGGTGTGTCAGCTCGTTGTCTGGGGTTTGCACAGGGCGCTAACTGCACAGGTTTACCTGCGCAGGTATACCATAACGTGTATGCCCGCCCTAAGGCTTCAAAGTAACGAAGGTCAATAAGATTTTTATTTATCCCCTAAATGTAACGAAATTTTTCCCAATCTTGTTTCACCTCAACCATTCTTTATTTATATTTAAAGTAGGTATTATTACTTATATGGTCTACTTTATTTGTTAAAATCTCAGCATCTACGGTACTATGCAAAAATTATAAGCACGATGTAGTTTGTTTTATTATTAGAAGACATGAGTGGATAAAGGTGTTATGTAACATTTTTTCAAAAATTCATTTTTTGCCAAATTTTGAAATATTCTACGCTAAAGTATCATATATTAAAGTTTACTTTCATTAGTTTGGGGGGGGGGAGTTAGGGGACGGCATACTTCATGCAGCCTAGGGGCATAAAGAAGCTAAAATCGGCCCTGTTCATCAAGTACATTGTTACGTTAAAATTTAAGTTTGTACCTGATGAACCTTAAATGGAAGAAATATATATAATACCCGAGAAGTAAATGTAGTGTAATTCAATACTGGTGGAAAAAACTCCAACAAACTAATTATTAATTACCAGGAATTATCCACTTAAAAATTAAACAATAAAGTGCATATAAAAAGAATATTGTAGGGTAAAGTAGCCAGAATTGAGATAACTAGGTATGTATTTAACAACTGACTTTTATCTTAATCATATAGTCATGTATTTCGTATGCAAAGTTTGGATTCATAGTTAGATAAGCTGACAGCAGTATTGCAGAATATTCCCGTCCTGCTTCTACGTTTTGACATCTGTAGAGGAGGAGGAATTGGGGTAAGTAACTTATAAAGGATTGAATTATTAAGAACAACCAAAAAAAATTTCCAACAAAAAAAAAAAATTGTTATAGTCAAGATTTATTTTTCGATTTTAGGGGTAAATGGGTGCATTTTTAAGGAAAGCGTCTCTTTTAATGGACGAGGATGTATTTCTTCACAGCTGCTTGAATCGTTCGTCCGTTTGATGTGTATTCGTCTAAATTAAAATTCGCACATATCCGCATCCAATGGACGACCAGGCTTAGACGTTAACATACAATACATATGTGCTTACACAGGCGTACAAAAACTCAGATAAAAAGTGCAAGTCCGGAATTTTTCCACTAGAATTTTCGGTTTTTTAGTTCTTTACAAAAAACGTCAAGCAAGTTCGGTGAGAACCGTATGTACTAAAATTGGCAGAACCGTGAAGAAAAATAGTGGGCATTGGGAATAAACTAATTTTGTTTTAAATTTTATTTTTCCAGTAAAGTCGTGAGCAAAATAAAGCTTTAAATTTTTTTCGGGGCCCTTCAGACAACCGTGGACTCCATTATCCAGCCCTGGTCCCGGGGTTGAATATCCGACTTCTTCACCCTCTCTTCAAGCCTGAAAATTGGCGTAATAATTATATTTTCCTTTCTTATACAGGGTGTTAGTGAATAAGTGCGAAAGATTTTAATAGGTGATTGCTGCGGTTTTTTTATGTAAAAAAGTTCATGCAAACCCAGGTCCAAAACGCTTAGTTTCAAAGATACAGAGTAGATGGGCTACTAGATAGCTCATATCGGTTTTATGGTAGGAACAGCAACTGGATATTAATTGCCATTTTATCTTGAAAACGGCTATATGACCGACAAAATACTAAGAGATCATTTTTGTCAACAATTTATGAGACATTTGAAAAAAATTTTCGAATTGAAAAAAATCATTGACATGCCCAGAGTATAGAGGTAACGCAACTATCTCTATCGTGTAATCTGCAGTGTGCGGTTCTGTGCAAGTTAGACTACTTAGTAGTCACCCTCTGCGTAGCAGTGGATGAGTGTAGATCAATCACAAGTTAATTGTGTTGATTGTTGTTGGCATTGTTACAACACCCACAAGGAGACATATACACGCGTTGTAGTATCATACATATGTATGCGACACCATGGCCGATCACTCACACAAAGACCGATCACCGAAAAAATACAAAGTAAACCCAGTGCACGTAAATAACACATTTTCTATCCTTTACTGGCTACATTGGTTCCAGTAGTATAGAGACAGATATGTTGCCTCTGGTACTCTGTATTCGCATGCCCTTTTTTCTTCAAAAATATGTCATCAAATGGCCATACGGACGTCAGTGGTTATAGTGAAAATATTCTGTCCCCTTCAGAATATGGGTATTTATCCTGTCATAGCGTATCCGAAATTTTGTGTCAATATCTCAAAACGTTTTTGAAATATCTAAGAAAATATTAAAAAAGACGAGATACTAAACACCCTGTATCTTGAAAACTAAGTGTTTTTGGACCTGGGTTTATATGAACTTTTTTTATATAAAAGAACCTCAGTTTACTATATAGTCTATATGCGCGGGAAAGTAAAAATTTGATGCTATTATACTTATCCATGAACTGACGACATTCGAAGCAACACCACCGTATTTATCATTTATCTTTGTAATTTAAATATGTCTTAAAACTAAAAGGTAAGGTAAAGAAAACCTACACTTTTCAAATTTGCTGCAATTATAACGCGAAGACAAATCATCCGATCGATTTGATTCTTATTGCAGCTTCTTTTGTATACATGTATATTTCTTCGTGTCATGAACCTTCATTTTTCCGATCGAATAAAAATGTAATTTTTGTAGGCCACAATCATGAAATTTTCGCGCAAAATTTGAATCTTTTTTTTGAAAAACTCCACCATTTTGTTAAATTTCAATTTTTTTTCGATTGAGGTTCATGGCACGGGCAATATCTTCTAGTTTAATAGGCTTTTTTTTATTATTTCAGGCACTGTGAAGGTCGCTATCACTGCAGCAGTGAGGAGACTTTTTTTTGGAGGCTTGAAAGATCGCGAATAACTCAGTGAATTTTCAATTTTTTGGTCCAAGAATTTTATCATGAATTTATTGTACAATAACGAATATATTCTTAAAATATTAAAACATTACATACAGCAGTTTTCTTTAAAAAAATTCCCAAAAATCACCTTTTTTCAAGCAGTCACACTAGTGGTCCACTTTAAATAGTTTAATCTGGCAAATATGGTTTCAAGCATACCTAAACATTGATTTTTATTTTTGTAATTATGAGAAAGAATAGCATTTATACTTACATTCTGTACCGATATTACGATTATATTTGTAAATACTATTGCATGCACTTAGAATAACAATCCTACGTAGATATCGGGAAAAACTAGTTAAATGCTATAGGTATATATATATATATATATATATATATATATATATATATATATATATATATATATATCTTATATGCATATAAGATTAAATAAAATAAATACTGGAACAATTTATTTTATTTTTATAACTTACTATTAATTATTTTATTTACTTTATTATAATTTTATTTAAAAAATAAAATATCCAAGAAATGGCAGTATTATCTAATGGTTAGAACTTTTTGTAAATATTTTGTTTGTTTAGTTATTAAAAATTATTATTAGTGTCTTCTTATGGTTGTTATTATCCTATTTCTCTTAATTATAACTAAAAACTTAAAAAAATACATTAAATATTGTTGCACAAGTTTTGAAGTAAAACATAAAAAATTCATGAAATGAGAACACTTTCCCCTTTGTAAGGCAACATATCTTAAAGACACGATACCTACTTAATTAAGAAATCAAATTATTTATTGCTTCTGCCCCTACAGTGTTGATGTCAAATTAATACCAAAATGTTAGACATAGTTGAAGACATTTTTAAAAGTGTGTAATTTATGAACTATTTTATTTAGAACAAAAATTACATCAAATTAGAACTCCTAAAATTACAAGCCTCTCTAAACGTAACAGATTCTCTCTCTTGTAGTCAGAAATCTTAATGATAGTTACAATACCCCTGTCGCAGCATCTGCATAACATAGCGAATTTCCAAATCTTGGGCACTGGCGGATCTCATCTAAGACCTGTACCTATTTAAAATAGTTTAGCTTTCTAAGAGTAAAAGAATTTTTAAAATCGGCTGGGTAATTAGTTTTAGTATTTTTGGGGACCCAAGAACCCGAACGAATTTTGTGCAGCATAGTTGTATCCATCTAAAATAATTTAGTTCTCTAGCAGTGAGAAATTTTTTAGCATCTTTTCGATAGCTTATTACTGGCGTTTTCGGATCTGCAAGATCCCGGTGGACCTCATTAAAAAATCAGCTCGACCGTATATTCTAGGCGGACTTTATGTAATATATATATATATATATATATATATATATATATATATATATATATATATATATATATATATATATATATATATTCAAAACCCGTTGTGTAGCATTCTACGCCGCATTTGCATCCGCAGGACAGTTGTGGATCTCAGATAACACAACCTGTACCTATCTAAAATAGTTTACCTCGGTAATAGTAAAAAGGTTTCATAATCGGTCAGTTATTTTATTTTTGACACTTTTAGGTCCTACTGACACTTCAGACCTTACATAACGTAATCTATATGTATCTAAAATAGCTTAGCTCCCCAACAGTGAAAAAATTTTCAAAATCGGTCGGCTAGTTTATTTTTGACGCTTTTGGATCCGATGGACCCTGGCAGACTTTACATAACGTAATCTATATTTATCTAAAATAGTTTAGCTCTGTAACAGTGAAAAAATTTTCAAAATCGGTCGGTTAGTTTATTTTTACCACTTTTGGGTCCCATGGACCCTGGCGGACCCTAAATAACGTAATGTATGTCTATCTAAAATAGTTAGTTCCCCAACAGTGAAAAAATTTTCAAAATCGGTCGGTTAGTTTATTTTTGACACTTTTGGATCCCATGGACCCTGGCAGACCTTACATAACGTAATCTATATTTATCTAAAATAGTTTAGCTCTGTAACAGTGAAAAAATTTTCAAAATCGGTCAGTTAGTTTATTTTTGACACTTCTGGATCCTATGGACCCTGGCAGACCTTACATAACGTAATCTATACTTATCTAAAATAGTTTAGCTCTGTAACAGTGAAAAAATTTTCAAAATCGGTCAGTTAGTTTATTTTTGACACTTTTGGGTTCTATGGACCTTGGTGGACCTTACATAACGTAATTTATATTTATCTAAAATAGTTTAGCTCTGTAACAGTGAAAAAATTTTCAAAATCGGTCAGTTAGTTTATTTTTGACACTTCTGGATCCTATGGACCCTGACAGACCTTACATAACGGAATCTATATTTATCTAAAACAGTTTAGCTCTGTAACAGTGAAAAAATTTTCAAAATCGATCAGGCAGTTTATTTTTGACACTTTTGGGTCCTATGGACCCAGGCGGACCTTACATAACGTAATCGATATTTATCTAAAATAGTTTAGCTCTGTAACAGTGAAAAAATTTTCAAAATCGGTCAGTTAGTTTATTTTTGACACTTTTGGGTCCTGTGGACCCTGACGGACCTTACATAATGTATTCTAAATCTATCTAAAATAGTTTAGCTCTGTAACAGTGAAGAAATTTTTAAAATTGGTCGTTTAGTTTATTTTTTACAATTATGGGATCAGTAAATCCTGGCGAAACTCATACAAATCTAGTACTCTAACAGTAAGAAAAGGGTTCTAAGGATCTCATATAACTTATGGCAGTCCGTAAGCTTCTTGCGGACATCATTTAATTAATTAATTCAAATACTTTAACTTACTAACTGTGAAAAAATTTTTAAAATCGATTGGTTAATTAATTTCTGGCCTTTTTAGGTCCCGAAAACCTTGACCTCACATAAAATACCTTAAATCCATTTGAAATGGTTTAATTTTTTAACATTATTAATTATTAGTGGAAAAATTTTCAAAATCGATTCAAAATATTTTTCCGTACATACATATGTACATTGTACATATTTTGTTTTGTTTTATATTTAATATTTATATCATAACATAATCTTCAATTTCTTGTTTACTTAAAAATTCAATAAAAAAAAAAAAAAAATTCTTCATTACATTAGCTTAGAAAATCTGTTTAATTTACATTTTTTAACATGGGATAGAACCATGCTAATTATAATGCAATAAATGAGAAACAAAACTCTATACATGTATGTGTGTTATTACACATATATGTGAATAGTTTTCACTTGTTCTCACAAAATTCTTTAATAAAAAAGTGAAATATTTTTATACTTTATAAAGAACTGAGATATAAATATAAATTACTTATTAGACTAACAAAGAAAGAATAAAAGTGAAAATTTACATTTTCTCGAAAAATACTTAAAATAGAAAGAAAATTATAAGAATATTTTCTTCATAATTTTTTTTTTTCCTTTTCAACGATGTAAAAATCGAACTGCCTTATGATAGGATCGAATGATAAAAAATGGCCAGAAAACCTACTTCTGGGCATCCGACGTGTCTGGCTAACGAACTTAGCCAAGCCAATTCAGAATCCAGTCCGCACACAAAATTTCATAAGCGTTAGACGTTTCATTCGAGAGTTATCGCGCGGATACATATATATATATATATATATATATATATATATATATATATATATATATATATATATATATATATATATATATAAACTTTAGTGAATATCATTTTCGTATTCTAGGGACCTCAAAACATATTTCTGATATGGTCCCGGGCTTAGGTCGCACCATGACACCTGGCGTAAAAGCTGAATTTCCAGTTTTGGAAATTCGCTAAAAAAGCCGTGTATAATAACATTATTAAAATCGATCCCGTGAATTACTAAAAAAATTAGACATAAGCCTTTATAAAACATTTTTTTAGTTTAGTTGCAGTAATAGAGATGAAATTATTTAAACTTGGTCTAACGCAGTGATATACATGGATGGCCAACTATGTATCTATTTTTGAAGCAAGTATGTTGTAAACAAATGTGATCTATGACAACAGAAACTCCAACATAAACAATTGATAGGAGTGTGACAACAAGACATTAAAGGTATAGTGTATCTTTGTTTATTCCTGACTCAAAGTTAGCATTTTTTTAACAAATATATCTTGTCATTTATTAGATAAAGATAAATATAGTATAGAAATACAAATGACTGCTCTCATCTTTTTCTTTAATGACTATTTAACTTTTTAAACGATTTTTTAAGTTGTCTTTCTATGTATCTCTATGGTCTAACGCAGTGTTTTTCAACCTTTTTCATGGCGCGACCCCTCAAGTATGAAAAAATATTTCGCGATCCCCCTAGTATAGAAAAATATTTCGCAACCCCTACCCTCTGCTATTTCTAGCTTTTATTTTATTTTATGTTACCTATTAATATCGGATCCGTTCATCACTATTGATTATTTTGAGTTAGGTGTCAATTAAATTCGTAACAAAGGACTTTAAACAGGCATATTTTTATGTCAACATCGAAGTTCACGATTTTGGTAGCTTGTGAACGCGTGCGTGACTAGTGTGAGCCAAACATAGCGCAACCTGATAAGCGCTGCGTGGAGCATAAGGCGAGCAAAGGATGACACTTTTGAATTCTTTGAATAACGAATTCGCTTTGAATTGTGTTTAAATTTATTAAATTGACTTGTTTGTTTACTAGTTGCTTACTGTCTTTTATTGTCTAATATCCAAAATTCTGTGCTCATTGTAATTACTGAAAATGGATGAGTTTCCGGAAAGACATGCACAATCACTATTATATTAATGTAACCTTTAATAAACCTTACCTTGTTAAAGTAACTGCGACCCCCTTAAAAAGGCTTCGCGACCCCCCAGGGAGTCGCGACCCACAGGTTGAAAAACACTGGTCTAACGTGATTAAAAAATGAAACAATATTAAATGTACATTTTTAAGTTACTCTATTTATTTTAATATAAAAATAACAAAAAAGAAAAGAAATAGAAAATTTGGTTCGTCTAATTTTGCTTCACTTGTTGCATTTGCTTAATGACGTTAGACCAACTTTAGTTAATTTCACCTAAACTTGGCAATAATAAAAATTTGATAAGCTAGTTGCTATGCTCCATAAAATAATCTACTTACCTAAAAAGCGTCTTATAGTGGCATAAGATCATTAACACAATAATGTTTTTTTTTGTCTCTGTCGAAAGCAACAGGACAAAGAGAGAGCTTATTATTTTCATTCGAAAAACACTCACTTTATTCTTTACATAAGTCTATTGAAAATGGCCAGGTAACTAACGCATCTATTATATGGCATAAGACAAACAATACGCGACATAGGTGTGTTGTATGTATGTATACAAATACCGACAATGAATACAGCTTCAATTTACATGTATACCGATTCTGTTCATTTGTTCTATTACGATACGCTCGTTGAGTTTTCTTTATTGTTCAGCATGTTATTCGGTTACTTCTTGATATTCCACTTACTTCAGAGTTCATAAAAGTTCAATATATGTATATAATAATATTTAACCCTTTTCGGAGCAGCAAACGATTTTTTTTAGTCACATGACTGTAAAATATCTCATAAATACGTTTATTGCTTGCTACCCAAACAGAAAATAATATATTATATTCATATAAATATTACAATATGACCACTACATATAGCCACTTTATAAGAAAGTGAATGTTTTATGTGTATTTTATAGATATTCAACTACCATGATTTTACGGTTTTAAGATTTTACAATTTTATGGGTATAACCGTTGAATGTAGATGGTTAGATACTACCCTATAAAAAGTTTTGAGCTACTATAAATATGTAAATTCTTACATTTAAAAAAAAAAATTTAACATCAAGATTTGTTTATGTATGTCTTTACACACTCTCCGACACTGTTTAATCTCATCTGTATTTGAAGCATATTCGTGAAGATAAGATAATGCTTGCATTACACGATGTAAGATTGTCTGCTAGAACTAGTGTTAGAAACCCTGATAAGATCTGTGCTGCGGTTATAGTGATGGAAAATGACATCGTTGTTGACTCTATTGCGTGCAAATTTGCTAGATTTCAAACAAAGAATTTGTCCTTGCTTCTTTGCTATATCGATAGTAGTTAATTGTTAACTACTATCGGCTGGCGATAGCGAGGCCGTGGAGAAAAATCTCGGACCCCAGGCCAAAACGCAGAAAACGAAAAAATTATTTCTTATAATATAATTGAGGAGAAAAAGAAGAAAGGTGTGCCTTCAAAACTTTTAAAGTATACGCTTACTCTGGACTCCTCTTCCTTAACTTGAGCGATAGTGGTGGTAAACGAGTAGCAATCGCGTCCGAATCATCTGCCAATCTAAGGCAGCAACAAACATCGTGTGTAGTTAATATTGCAAAGGAGCTTTCCAACGCAGCAGTCAAACAAATATTGTGTGATGCGGGCTTAATTTAGACGTTTTCATTCAATGTTTGATGGCATGATGATATTTATCTAAAAAAGGAAGATTTTTGGGAGTGGATGAGATAATAGGCGTACATATACAATACGAGATGTAGGATCCGCATACAATATACCAGTCACCGGTTTCACCTCACAAGAACTCATACTAAATTTTCTCTTTTTTTATATAAAGCACATAAAAAGAAAATAAGCAAAAGTAGTATATTTTTTACATTATAAAATAATAATCTCATTAATTAAAGATTAATGCTATTAAATTAATCTGCAAACGAGTTGGTTGCGCATGTTTTCATTTTAAATATTAAATTTAAAAAAATGTTAAAGTCAAATTGAGTTTCAATAAAAAATAAAATCAATTTTTTAAAATAATAATTGAAAATTAAAGAAAAAAGATTGTTTTTTAAAACATGAAAAAACATCACTACTATATTTTAAAAAGTTAAAAACTTTTTTTTACAGAAAAGAGTTCTTGAGGTTGCTATTACACGATAAATTCCGAACATGAGAATATGAAATTTTACTGTTCTTTAATTTATATGTTACTGATAGACAAAACTTTATCAATGTTAGGTAACCAGTTGCCCACAGTTTAATTATTTTAACTGTATTTCCGATTCTTCAAAAGTTCCGTCAAAGTGGTTCTGATGTGATATCAAAACAAATAAACACGCAAAAATGCTAAAAAAAATATTATCTTAGGTTCTTTTAGGTATAGCCTTTAAATAGTGAACCTCAATAAGTTTTTCAAATGGGTTGCAATTTTGTAAAAGCACGACGTAACGTAGTATAGCTTGTTTATCATTATTTCAGATTGAACTTAATCAATTTTGCATTTATTCCCATCTAAAGAGGATGAAAGCAATTTTCTAAACAATTAATAATTTTGTATTAAGTGTTCTAAATAACTGACGGTCGATCGTTACCAAAGTGTGATTTAGCTTCTCATCCACCAGAGGTGGCTGTGTTGCTGTATTATGTTTATATATATATATATATATATATATATATATATATATATATATATATATATATTTGTATACATTTATATATATATATATATATATATATATATATATATATATATATATATATATATATATATATATATATATATATAAATATATATATATATATATATATATATATATATATATATATATATATATATATATATATATATATATATATATATATCCATGCACTTTAGTGTGTTTAATATGTATACTAAAGTACTAGGTACTATAAAATAGAATAATGCATGCATATGTAACACATGACTGATTCAGTGAGTATTAATACTGTATTGTTTAATATCTATATAATCCATAGTAGGGAACAGAGTGCAGAGCAGCAGTAGTAAAGTAAGCGTTAGTTAACTAATGTATAAATATATCTGTTGTTAAGTCTCCCTTAACATGTCGTCTTTAGATCAAGTGTCAATATGATTACAGTAGTTTATATATTGTCTCTTAAATTTAATACCAGAAAGCAGGTTATTTGTTAGGTTAAATATTTTGTACATGAACAAATTTCATATTTAAGTATTAAGATCAATAATTAACCAAATGACAGTTTGTTATCATTATTCATTAAAGAGCTAAAATTTAACGCTTTTTAAAACAAAATTTACAGGTATCTACAAATATGATATAGACATAACCATTCCAGCTAAATGGCTGGGTAGTTATTCCTGAAATGTGTTATGATATGCTATGCTATGATTAGTTCAGAAAAAAACACAATGAAATATGTACTGTTGACGAAATTCATTGGTAATCAATTTCGTTGACAATGAGCACCATTGTTATAATATTGCATAGTTAGCTAAAGCATAAGGAACTGTTTCCCCCCTCAAATATTTTTTTGTAGCATGTTAACTACATCGAAGACTATACGAAATGAACATTTTCTACCACTTGCAACCGCCGCTACGAAAGTTATCGGCCATTTTGTGAAAAATCGACCATTTTAGTCGTACTTTTTAAATATGGTTGAATATATTTCGATATGCGTAGGTTTAAAAAAAAGAAAAAAAAAAAACAAGAAAAATTGAGGCTATTTATTACGATATAGTCTACCAGCGGTTAGAGTATGAAATTTTTTTCTGCACACGTAGCCTTAAAAAAAAATAAAACTGGAGATACTGCTAAATTTTGCTTTTTTGGCTTTAACTTCGGTTGTTTTAAATGAAATTTGATGTAATTTTCAGAAAATATACTTTATAACATGGACAATAACTGGTTAAAATTTCAAGTCAAAATATCTAACACAAACCCTAAAAATTGACGTCAAATTTGAAAATTGACTGACCAGGGATTTTTGTGCCTTGCATCGTACGAGGTTCTTTTTTTTCTTAAATTGTAGGTTTTCTTATGCACTTTATGATAGTGAACAAAGAAAAATTTTTAAGCTTGAAAAAAAGTGAAAAAAATCGATTAGAAATTCAAAATTCTCGGCAATAAACAGTATTTGAAAAATAATTTAAATCAAGTAAACCGCTATAATTTAAAAATTTAAAAACCAAAATTTAGCAATATCTCCAGTTTTTATTTTTTTTAAGGTTATGTGTGCAGATAAAAATTTCATACTGTAACCGCTGGTAGACTATATCGTGGTGAATAGCCTCAATTTTTTTCGTTTTTTTTTTTTTTAAGCCTACACATACCGAGATATATTCATCTATATTTAGAAAGTATGACTAAATTGGTCGATTTTTCACAAAATGGCCGATAACTTTCGTAGCGGCAGTTGTAAGCGGTAGAAAATGTTAATTTCGTATAGTCTTCGATGTAATAAACGTGCTACAAAAAAAAAATTTGAGGGGAGAAACAGTTCCTTATTCACTAAAATTTGGAGCCTATCCGATTCCACTATAGGTATCAACTTACAAAAATATATTTCTTGGTGTTTGTCCCGAGGTCGGACCTATTGACTTTTAGTTAAAATTTGGGATTAATTTTGCAAAAAGAGAGTAAAAATTAAATATATTAAAACTTTGTTTGGTGACGTTAAATCTACTTAATAAGGTCTAACTGACTTGTGTTTGCTCAATTTTCCAATAATAAATCAAAGGTTAGTTAACCAAGGGGTGACTGTGTCGACATAATCGTACTGTTTGAGTAACTCAAGAACTTCTTCATGGAAAATAGTTTGAGACAGTTAGAATAATCCACTCTAAAATGAGTAGACCACTCTAAAATGTCCCCAATAAATTGTTTATTTATTAAACTTAACAAGCAGAACACGTGTGTACTAACAATATTGCTTTAATTGTCGACCGAAGTACACGACTAGAGATAAAGAGACGTAGTACACAATAACAGATTACTTAAGCTTAAATAACACACCATAATTGTAATTCAAAGATATCCGCCTGCATGAATACGAATACGGACATTTACTTGAACCAGAAATAGCAGAAACATTACTGTACAATTTTCAACCTTTGATAATAGGAAATAATAGAAATGTTTTGTTGAATACAGTACAACAGTACAAGGGAGTGCTATCTAGAAGTAGTTCTCAGTGTGATAATGCAAATTATTGTAATATCAAAGATTAATAGAATCATCAAAATCTATAATATCGTTTAATTGATAAAATTATATCGAAAGTTTACTATCATATTGAAATTACAGTAACTTACTATATGGTTTATCGCTAAAGATCATATTGTCAACTTTCTATTTGGAGTTAAGTTCAGCGAATAATATGGGAACTGTGTGGGAATTTCGTTTACGCTAGTATGAACTGAAAATCTAGATACAACAGCGTGAAAGGAATATGACGTATGAGTTAGTATAATGATTTAGCATAGGTGAATTTTTCAAGTTAGGCTAGTGTCGTGTAAGACGGCGCACTTAACATTTAGATGGCTATAAAAAAATAACGGAAAATGTTACAGAAGTAAATTCTATTTATTGTAGTACCTTAATGATTAGTTAACGCTGTGATAAAGGATTTTTATTATAAACTCAATACCGATCGAGTTATTAAAAAAAAAGTTCACAAAATGGGAAATGCGCACTCTTACACGGCCGGTCGTGTAAGATAGCGCACTGAGTTCGGTAAGATAGCGCACTTATTCAAAAGCTTTGATTTTAGCACAAATGACATTTAAACAATCCGTCACCTACGTAAAAGGTGAAATTCTTATGTAAGAACTTCTCCATATTTTTCGTTATTCTGAACTTTGATCGTAAGTAACGGCGAATCGTAGCAAAAAGTAACGAAATTTTTGAAGGTTTAAATGAAGTAAGTTATGGATATTCCAAACGAGTAGAAGAGCTATGACAGTACGGCGACACACTACGTCGTCAGAAGTATGGGAGCATCCTGACTCAAGGTGTGCCCACATTTTTGACGCCGTATTGTACTTAATACTATGGTACACTGCCGTGTGAAAAATGTGGGTTCACTTTGGGTCAAGGTGTTCCCATACTTTTGACGACATAGTGTACCGCCGTACTGTCATAGCTCTTCTACTCCAACGTATTGTGACTGTTAAAACCTACTTTTCGTTATCGAAACTTATCGATACCGAATTACTTATCATAAACTGATTATAACTGGTTAATTTAGGCTCCATTAGTGCGATTGATTGGGTCAGCAATAATATATTTAAAAAAAAATTAATTTTCGTTACTTTTCGTAATCGTAAACTTTTGATCGTAAATATCTCGTGAACGATGCGTCGTAGCGAAAAAATAACGAAATTTTTTAAGACTTAAGCGAAGAAAGTTGTCGGTATTCCAAATATTTTGCGACTATTAAAATGTAGTTTCCGCTATCGAGAATTATCGATATCGAATCACTTCTTATAAATTGGTTATATATGGTTTAATTTTAAGCTCCACTAACTAATTCTATTGTTAATAATATCCCACTGATTTTATTAGCGATAGAAAATTTAAAAAAAAATTACATTTTGATATCGTTAGTTTTCGTTATCGTAAACTTTTGATGTAGGAACTTGAGTTACACGAATTTACAATGTATGTACGAATGTTTGCTGTACAAAATTTCTTAGAAAAGTTAAAGAAAAACATAATAAAAGAAACTGTCGTGTAAGAATAAGTGCGCCATCTTACACGCTTTTTTAATGCGCCATCTTACACGCCTGTCTATTATCAACAAAATCATTCTGTGGGAACCATCCACGCGTACTGACACGAATTAAAATGATCAAAGCTATTTCATGACTAATTTTACGAGCCTCAGGAACATTTATAACTTTTAACTTGTTTCGACAAAAACCATAGTAACACATCCAAATTAGACAAAAATAATATCAAATCGTACTAAAAATTTCAAATTTATCTAGAATACCGGGATTATGTCGTAAATCAGTATTTTTTGCTGAGTAATTACAGATACTCGAACACTTCAAAACGCGATTAAAGTTGGTTACAAATTTCGTTCCTGTTTCGAGAAAACTGGAGTGCGCACTCTTACCGTCCGCGCTATCTTATACGACCCTAGCCTATACGAGTATTCTATACCTGAAATATTTATATCTACGCAACTAGGACACACCAATGCAATGCTGTGTGAAAATTTCAACTAAACTTTTATGTCGAATTTTTCTTCAAAAAAACTAGACTTATACAGCCTATACGATAAGAACGGCGAGAGGCGAGAGTAGGGGCGCTATCCGTTTTCGGACGCGTAGAACATGATTCTGTAGAAAAAAAATCTGATATATATATATATATATATATATATATATATATATATATATATATATATATATATGTATATATTCCCACTACCTTTTAATAGGTATGTGTAAGGCGCCCCTATGGAAGTTAAGAGCTGAAATTTGGTAAGTGGGGCTCATTTCCGAGGCACCTCATACTACCAAAGTAGGGTCAAATTTTAGGCAAATTTTGGATCGTACCCAACCTTTAGCGGAGGGGGGGGCACAAAACAATAAAACTTTTCCAAACCGGTTGGAAATAATATTACGGTCGATTATCTACAACATATCCAAAATTCAGCTTCCTAGAGTGATTTGGAGGGAGAAGAGGGGAAAAAAAGGATTTTGGCTGGATCTGACACGCCGACAGCCCGCCAGAATTAACGTAGCGGGTTGTAATTTGGTGTGTTGATAAAGTTTGTACTTAGATTGTGCTTTTTGGAGGTTTTAATATTTTACCCCACCCCCCTCATTTCTAAGCGACAATTTCATGCTTTTTTGACGTTTTTGAAGTTTGTACCGCTCGCACAGGTAACCCAAATAAACCTAGAGGACTGAAATTTTCTATTTGGATTGAGTTACTATCAAGGGGATGCCTTTTGGGAGTCTCAGCTTTTAACCCTTACTCCCACCATTTTTATACCAAAAAGAACATGATTTTTCTTGTTTTTAACAGTTCCTTTCGGGTCAGAATCTCCCCAAATAAGCCTAAAGGGATGAAATTTTGTATACAGGTTAAGCTAATAGCCAGCCACTGCTCTTTGGAGGTTTCAACTTTTAACCCTTAGCCCCACGATTTTTACGTCAATATTTCCTTAATTTTTTTGCTTTTTTTAACACGTCTAGAGACTCTCTAAGGAAACCCGGAGGGCTAAAATTTTGTATGCGTATTGAGTTAGTATCCAGCTAGTGCCTTTTTGGGATTCCACATTACTTTTCCCCCCACTTCTCCCATTTTTATATCGAAATTCAGTGGTAAATGTGTTTTAAATGTGTTTTAAATGCATTATTTTTATTCTAAATACAAGTAGGCGAATAGTAAATTTAAAAAATATTTAAAAAAATGAACTTACTTTTTTTAAACAAATGCAATACACAAATATTGAGTAATTTAAAAATGTTATTAAAGTCACTGTTTATTTATAAAGAGGGAATTTTGGATTTTTATTATTTATAAAATAGAAATTTTGGAGTTTTTTGGAAAGAAAAAATATCTTTAAAAAGGCCTTCTAGTTTACAATTTAGGTTCCTTTTTTAATATTTAAAAAATAACACACAAAGGTAATTCGCGGATAAGCATGGGTAGGAATGCCCTCGTACGAATTGTGTTGGCTTTTTTTCTGCTAACTGCTATCGGCACAAAATTGAAATTTACTGAGATTCGGCCCTTAAAAACTTAAAACCTTTTTTTAAAGCCCCGATCAACCGGACACTCATCATCAGTTTTGAAACCATCAAAATGCAAATCGCTTGTAGACTTTCAATTACATTTCGCTTGTAGACATTCAATACCGAAGATGAAAGGAAAAATTCGACTTCCGTGATGAGGCCCCGCTGCCCACGACGTTTTTATATTATATACTCAACAACATATAAATAAACACATATGATACCTATGTATATCTTCATTGTATATTTTGTCCCGTTACAATGTATTCACATAGTGAATTTAAGCTTTAATTTTGGTCTTACAAAATTCCAATGGAAATTTGTTCTATGTCTGTATCTGTGAAAAGATAATTTCACTACTTACAATGATATTCATGTATGCATGTATAAATTGTGTAATGTAATATGTACATATATGTACGCCATATACGCTGTTAAATGAAAGGAAGGAGATAATGCTTTCTATCCCCATTACTTTAGTAATAGAGACATAATCGACTTACCTACACAGCGTCGGTTGAAGTGTGTCATAAGATCATTGCATTCATGCTAAAAATGTCATTCCGCAGAACGTTAACTAGCGTAGTAAGCAGGTGAGAAAATTCTGTGATTTCAAAATAACGGTTATATATATACTAGATAACGAGAGCAGTTTTATATTGTGGGCAATATCACTTTGCTAGGTTAAATTTATCACCTATTTCTAGCTTAAATACACAAATAAAGATAAGAATTTTTAACTACGTTTAAAATTTGCAATCTTTCCTTAAACTCCTAAACTGGAGTTCCTTAAGGTTTTCTTCCTTAAAGTAATTGTTTATCAACAACATATTCAATTAATAATAATTTTTAATCACTTCATAGAAGATTATTTATTTAAATAAAACATAGTAAATTTCACATTATATTTTATATTAAAGTACAATTTAACTATTAAAAGTGGTGAAGTTTTGTCACACGTATGCGCGTATGTTATGATCTCAATAAATTATTATTAACTAATTGGCCCATAGTAATAGTAGATGTTATCCTGTCCTTTCAGATCCTTCGATATGTGGTGCGGATCCATATTTTCTGATTTTATTTTTTGGTTCTAAATCAGCATGTAATAACTATGTGTTTTTGTTTTTTGCTATGAATCATCGTCTCAATGAAGCATATAAGTTGTATGAATATGACTTTTATCGGTCAAATAGTTCAGAAGTTACAAAATCAATGACAGATGAACCACCGATTATATATTATATAATATAATTTATTTTTTGTTTCTAAGTAATGAAAATTATGTTTGGTAATAGTATATTGTACAATAAGTAGGAAGATAGGCTTATTTCTCATGAATATGAGTTCGTTGGGGGAGCCCGCAGGGCGAGTGCAACAATTCTTATGAGTGAGAAATAAACTTTTCCCACGCATTTTAAACTATACTTTTTCTACGAGCACATTTTTTTTCGTAAAATTTAACATAAATAATTAAAATAAAATTTAAATAAGTAGTAAAAATTCTTTTAATTTATAATCTCAGTGCTAAGATGTTCAAATTTTTGCCAAGGCATACTTTGAAACTATGGAAATAATAAATAATCAAGATACTTGGACATATATATATATATATATATATATATTTGCGAATTTCGAAAACTCGAAATTCAGCTATTACAGTAGGTGACATGACGCAATCTGAGTCCGGGACTATGGCAGAAATATGTTTTGAGGTCCTTAGAATACGAAAATGATATTCACTAAAATTTATATATATATATATATATATATATATATATATATATATATATATATATATATATATTTATGTGTTCCCACGATAACTCTCGAACGAAACGTCTAACGCTTATGAAATTTTGTGTACGGACTGGATTCTGAATTGGCTTGGCTAAGTTCGTTAGCCAGACACGTCGGATGCCCAGAAGTAGGTTTTCTGACTTTTTTTACCATTCGATCCTATCATAAGACAGTTCGATTTTTACATCGTTGAAAAGGAAAAAAAAATTATGAAGAAAATCTGTAATTTTTTGTGTTAGGAATATGGAAATTGGTGTTAGGTTACTGGTTTGAAGACAAAAGTTACAGTGGTTTTAAAAATTCAGCCCTTAGGTTGAAACAGGGAAAGAATCTTTAAATGGAAGTCCGTCGTTTTTACAATTAGAAATGTGGAAACTGATATGGTACGGTATGCTGCTGATTTTAATTGTTAAAAATTCATTGTTTAACGTATGTATCCTAATCATTATCCAATCTAATATTATTTATATTAAACTAATATGGATTTTACGCTTCAACGACTTAACCAGTCAACTTGAAACTTTACACAGACATAGCTTGGGAGACGGAAACGGTTATAGGTTTTCTTTTAACCCGGGGAATTATTTCATTCCCAAGGGAAAATCTATGACAATTATGGCAGATGGCTATTAAAAAGCGGATTATTGGTTTCAAACTTCGAATATTGTTAACAGAGGGGTCGGAAAAGAACATAGAGGTCTTTCTACCCTGAGAAAGCGTCTCATTCCGGTGAGAAATCTCATTTTTGTGGAAAAATTGCATATTGTTTACAGCGGGGATAAAAAGTGACACAGACAACTCTCTGTCCCGAGAAAATATCTGAATCCTGTTAGAAGTCTTATTCTCGTGTGAAAATATATTTAAAACAATAAAAAACGGATCACTGACTTCATTCGAACTTTGCATACTGTTAAAACAATGTTATAGTCTATTTTTTACTCGGAGAAAACATTTTATTTCTGTGAGAAAATTTCTGTGAGAAAATGAAACTACATTTTATACGTTTGAACTAGATTTCATAATTTCAAAAGCCACGAATGGAAGGGCTGAGCGGGTTCCAGCACACACTACCTCGTCAAAAGTATGGCTACACCTTGAGTCAAGGTGTGTCCATACTTTTGACGCGGTAGTGTACTTAATGTTGTGGTACACTGCCGTGTCAAAAGCAGGGGCACCCCTTGGGTCAAGATGTGCCCATATTTCTGAGGACGTAGTGTGTGCTAAAACCCGCTTAGTCCTTCTACTGCCACGCGGGCGAAGCCGTGGGTAAATCTAGTTACAAATGTAATAGAAATTTACTATTTTGGAAAAGCTGGAATTACGAATGTTTGTACTAGAGAAATGGAATTATTCATTTACTTAGTAGGGTTTACCTTCTCGCGAAGTTGACCAAGTACGAGAGTTCGTTGTTCCTCGTGATTAGTGTTATAACGCTATTCAAGCCTCAGCCCACTTCAGCGAGGAACCTCGTCCTACCTCCGCGAGAATATAGATCTTGCTTATAAATTGAAAAGGATTCATTATGATAAATAACAAAATCTGATTTCCTTTTCTTCTTAGCGAATCCGGAATTAACTATCAATTGTGTGTATCAATTAGGTGCCTTGTCAATTGTCATTATAGTTTATGATCGTCATGGAGTTAAGAAAATCGGAGTGCTTCTGTAGTTTTACATATATAGTACTATTATACATACACTTAAAATCAGTGTGGTCATTTATGTCACGTATTTGTTACCTCAAATGCGACACCATCCATGTATGAATGTAGCATGCTTTGTATGTGTAAGTGTATGTATGTATCTTTCTAGTGTATTCCACTCGCTCACTAACTTGTTTACCTTCATTCACGTCCTGCAACAACCCAAGGAATTTAGCCAAAAATCCTTTAACCAGTAACTCTTCTAAAATAAGCAAGCAGAATCCTTTTTTTGTTTATAGATAAAATTAAACGTGATTACACTTTGTAAATACATATTTATTTACAGGGAATCATGAGAGAACGGAGATTTTAATGTTTTAATAAAATGTCGTTCCGTATTATAAGTATTCAAATTAAGAAATTAAACGGATCAGCAAACACAATTTTATTTCGTTGTTACATTTATTTGATTATTCTTGATTTGTAAACTTTATGGAAACAAAAATTGAAATAATTTTTGATATTATATTACGACTTCATAACTGTCTCAAATTCTAAATGTATACTATTCTACTGTTTATACATATTAAGATATTCGATTCAATCAACATTTGACAAAAATATATTTCCGGTTTCAAATATTATTATTGTAGATATTAATTTACATTAATGTTAATTTTTAGAATGCCGTAACTTAAAAGACAAGACAGAACTTCTATGGGACCACAATTGTGTCCATCTGTCACAGAGGCTTTTTTCTAGAAAACTATATAGTGTAGGAACTTTAATGGCACAATTTTAGATTTTGATAACATGCATATATCGCGCGTTGGCTGTCTCTACCTTGTATATCAAAAGCTACATGTTTTAGGACACACAAAAAACATATTAAATACTGTATTTACATATATACTTATCCAAATATATATATATATATATATATATATATATATATATATATATATATATATATATATATATATATATGAGTAGCCAACATCAAAGGGTGTAATTAGCATAAATCTTTAGCTCATAGTGATGAAAACACGGGTTTAAAATGTCTTTTTTTTGTGTCCAAAAATTGGGAGTTTTCAGATACGAGGTTGAGACAGAGTACGCGCGATATGCCACCCGTCAGCGATTAAAAAAAAATTATTTTGGATTAAGATAATGGGGGCGGAGTTAGTTTTGTACAGAAAAAGTTTTAATTATGTAACATATCATGTGAGGTATAATCTGAGAGAACTATTTGAAAGGATTCTAAAAATATATTTTTTTAAACTTTTATTCCAGTGCTCCTAACGATGTAGCTCAAATTTGTCAGAAATGACCATTCCTCTCTGTGACCTCCTAGGTCTCTTAATTTAAAATGTTGAATTAATTAGCGTTAGTCGATATTAAGTCTACAAGTTTCTTGAAATTATAATTTTCCTTGGAAATATTTACTCAAGAACTTCATTTGATAGTCTATAACTTTCTTGTCGCTAAGAGGAATCAAATAAAATCGTTCCTAAAAATCGGCCTGATAGTTTAAGAGCTCCGAATTAACACCCATAGACTGTTGAAAACATTATCCTTTCGTAGTTAAGTAAAAAAATTACAAACTGTATTTTTAATAAAAACTACTATAAGCTCATCACATATTGTATTTTCTGTGAGCAAAAAATATAGCTTACCATCGCGACAAAAAAAGAAGAAAACTATCAATTTAGAATCCAAGTTTAAGAGAAATGAAAATAATATTGTTGAAAAATTGAAATAGCAAACTTAAATCTTTTATAAAAACTTGGCTCTTAAACTGAATAATAATAATTTTTTTAACACACTGTCAACACTGCTAATAAAGGGACACTTAAATTTTACTGTATTTTTTATTCTTATTTACAAAAATGTATACTTACATACAAGTTATTCAATTATTATTACACAAAATTGCAACCAAAACCAAAGCATCCTAAATAAAACGTTATTAAAGCCAGCATTATTACATCAACATTCTTGTAACATAAACATTTCTGATAGTTTAAGTAACAAAAAGCTATGTATGCAATTTGTATATAAAAAAATTTATTTGAATCGCTTTTTTTATTGGCTTCATTTGAAGTCCTATTCATATAATACATATACGTTTTGTATTATGTACTTCGATTCAATTGAGATTGCCATACAAATTTCTACTGTGCGGCCTTAAACACACTCGGCATAATTTCTTCTTTCAGGGAATTTATATTTTGAAGAAAATACATCAAATATAAATAAAAATATCTTACTTGAAAAATATTATTTCTATTTATTCGCTATAGGGATAATATTTATAAATAAATGATATCATTTTTACTGTGTCAATATTTCCTTCTCATTTGTTTTATATCTAATAATGTTTCCAACAGTAATAAAGAAATTCACTCATATTATAGCTTTAAGAACTATACTATCCGGATCAATTGGTAACCATCGTTGAAAATAGCTTGACATTTCAATATTCCTAATTTTTTCTGTTATTCCATGTTCTCAAATCAAATTGATAGATCCCACAACAAAATAGGTGAAAGTTGCAGTTCTACCATATACCTCATGTCATAGTCGTTTCGAAGGATAATGAAAAAAAAGTCTCGCGGACCACTAAACTGCCTTTGAAAGCTATTTGAAAGAAAAGCAAACATTAATATTCTATACAGTATTCTACCGTTTATTCATATATAAAAATATTAAAAAATATATATTTAACGCTGTTTTAAAATCAGGTATTAAAAATATTTCCTTAATAGGTTAGTTTATGTGTGGGGATAGGAGTATTTTCCACCAATTGATAAAAACAAATTAAAATTTAAAATTTTTTTATTTGTTTGACAACGTTTCGGAAAGGTTTCTTTCCATCATTCAGGTCACTACAATAAATATTGATTGATACGATTATTTTAAAATATAAATAAACATTGTATTTTATGTTACAATTACAACATTATATTGCAATTTGTAAATAAAGACTGCACGTCTAAGCTAATTAGCTTATATCCGTAAGGCAATTTTTAATGTTATTTATTTTGTTATATCCCAACATCATAAGGAATTCCCCCTACTCCAGATTAAATCCACCAACACCAGCTGCAAAATGTAACAACATAATATATTCCGTGCCGTGCAAAGGATGCCCAAAACTTTACATCGGACAATCTTCCAAAACATTGGAATCACGCCTACAACAGCATAAGGGCAACATACGAAGGGGAGAACAAAAGATAGGGTTATCACAGCACACATATAATGAAGATCATTTATTTGATTTTGAAAATACGAAGATTCTACAAACAGAAAAAAACACGGTTAAATGAATAATTACAGAAACTTTCTGGATATACACACACATAAACAACTGCAGCTTTTCAGAAACGTTAAATTTGACAGATTATCGAAGCATGTGCGTAACTGCAAAAAAAAATATGAATTTATAAAAATAATAAGTAAGAACAATAAGCTCATTGCCATTAGTTTTTTACAAACAAATTTTTAACAATAGAATTTACTTATAAATAATGTTAATTAAAAATTTTTATCTACTTCGACTTTTTTCAAAAATTAGTGTTTTTATTTTTTATTTTTTATTTAATTGTTATAATAATGTTTAATTGTTTTTCTACAATAATTTTAATTATGTAAGTATTTCTTGACGTGTTTATTTATATTTTAAAATAATCGTATCGATCGCAGAATAACCAGAAGCCAAGTTGCTATCTCTGCACTAGTGATACCAATGTAGACAAAAAATCCCCTCTATTTCCCACCACTATGCTGTGTAGGTACACACTGTGTGTAGTGGTGTTGGTTTGATCTTTGCAACTGTGTTAGTTGTCACAGACGCAATTACAAAACACGTATTGTCGGACGGAGCAAGGTGGGGTCCAAGCTAACAATGGTCCAACAATACAACATAATGCGTTGTGCATTGAGTGACCGACAGCGACCAACTAAGTGCCTTAAGCGGTATCAACCACTCGTTGGCACACTGCTATCCACAGTTTTCTACAAACACGCTTAGGGCTTGGTATCGATCAATATTTATTGTAGTGACCTGAATGATGGAAAGAAACCTTTCCGAAACGTTGTCAAACAAATAAAAAAATTTTAAATTTTAATTTGTTTTTATCAATTGGTGGAAAATACTCCTATCCCCACACATAAATTATCATAATCCACCTAAAATCCCTATTACGAAATATGTTAGTAAGTATTAATTTATATTTTTGTTCTATCACTATTACCGTGTTTTAATATATTCAGAAAAAATGACTATAAGTACCTCTTAATTTAAAGGATGAAAACACTTCTTATATTACTTTTTCTATGGATAAACAATAGGCGTTATTCTTAGATTTTACCTTAGTAAGGATAAAAATACCAACTAATGAACAAAATGGGAGCCGAACACGATTTCCTGCTAAAAAAAATTGACGTTATATTTATTAAATAAAAAGGGAAGGATATCAACTATCAACCATCAATCGCCTTCAAATTATGATTTAGGCTTTTGTATTTTCAACTGAAATCCATATTTTACTAAAGAACATTTATTTTTATTAATGAGAATTAAATTGCCCATATATAAAATATTTTTGCCTCCTCATAAAGAAATTCCTAAGTTAAATAAACATTATCTAAGTGTGTATTCGGAACGCATTATGTCAGTATTACCGTTCACTCACGTTGGACCTATTATGGCGAACACATAGGCAGATAGACAGCCATGACGAAGTTAACAAGAGTTCTGATATTTTTCTTCGGAACCCGAAAAAGTAGTGCGCATTCCTTCTTATTTAATCTATATAGATATAACAATAGATTTATATTATATCTGCGTTGGAAACAAAATCAATTTTGATACTAAAAAGGCCTGGTTTTCAGAATTAGTGATGTATATAAAATGTATAATGTTCGGAATACAATATTAAACGCACATACCACTTCTTTCGTTACATACCATTATTTAATCCTTTATATTCATAAATTCAACCACTACAAATATAGATACTGTTGAATTTTCTATAACAATACTTTATGTATACGATTTTATTCAATTCACAGTTATTGTTATGAATGCCGTTTCCAGAGGGCAACACTATACACACATACGTACAAATGTCAAAGGTATACACACGAAATTGTTGATATTATTTCATTTGTGAAAAGTAACTAACTGTATGCCTTATCTTTCTCTTAGTTCAACTATTTCGCTGGCATTTGTTGGCAACCATCCTTGTTCTTCAGTGCTGTTTGTAAACAGGTAGCTACTGTGTTTTGGTCAGAATCAAATATTTCAAAACAACACCGTACCTACCGACAAAACAATACAAAATAATATCAGAGATATACTACAAAAAGCTTTTGTTTAGCAAAATAATAATAATTTATATGGTTGAAATGGCGCAGAATTTTATGTGTTTTAGATGATTATTATCATTAGTTAGTGATAATGTTTTGACAGGTGCACATATACATATATGCAGGTATAATACAAGCATCTTTTCGCAATCGTTTCATTAATATACTAGCTACTGTTACTCGCGGCTTTGCTGGCGTGCATTCCATAACTTGGTAGAAATAATCTTTACTAACAAGTAAACGTCCCGAGGCCGGACCTATCGATTTTGATGAAACTTAGATATGTTGTAGAAGACTAAAAAATAAGCGACACGTATTTTTCTTTATCGGCGGAAAAACGGTTTGAAGGGGTGAAATCGTCCTCCAAAAATTGGGGTAAAAATTTAATTTTTTAAATATCTTGAAAACGGTACGAGATAGAGCAAAAGTTTTAATTGGCGATATTGCTCTTTTTTAAAGAGCTATCTATTGGTATGCGATTGTTCAAATTGTGTCAACAGGGGTGGCTGGGGATTAAAATTTAGGGGTTAATTTTGCAAAAAGGGGGTGAAAATTAAACAATATAAAAATTTTGTTTACAGATTTGAAATCTACGTCAAAAAACCTAATTGATCTGTTTTTGCTCAATGTCCTAATATTAAGTCTAGGGGTAGTTAACTAGGGGTGACTGTGTCAAATAGTCGTACTACTTGGGTAATTTAAGAAGTTTTTCTTCATGGAAAATAATTTAAGACATTTGGAATAACGTAGAAATGAAATTTTCAATTTCAAAATTCAGTTTGAGCAACATTGGAGAGGGGGTGACTCACCCTCTTAAATTACATATTAGTTAACATACACTCATTTTTAATATTAACACACTGACAGTGGGTAATAATGTCACAATAAGTGGTTCTGAAGTTGGACTGTCGTATTTAACAAAACAAACCTTATAGAAACCTTACATACGATAGTCCAACTTCAGAACCACTTATTGTGACATTATTACTCACTGTAAGTGTGTTAATATTAAAAATGAGTGTATGTTAACTAATATGTAATTTAAGAGGGTGAGTCACGGAAGAACACGTAACCAATTTTTAACTGAAGACAATTTAACCGTTGTACAATTTATTAACTAATAAGAACAAAATTATTTGAATTTTATCTAGCAATGAAATTTGCCTCCCTTGAGACTTGAGACTAAATAAGTATTTATGTAGTTTCAAGTCTCAACGGTGACTCTTTACACAATTAAAGGTACACTATTTGGTCGGGTTGTGTTGGATTTGGTTACCTTTCGCTAAATTCAATTAGTTAGGTGTTGTCTGGTTAGGTTAATCTGTTAAGTTGTATTTGGTTACGTTAGGTTGGGTTTGTTTATAATTTGTTGAATTCGGTTAGTTTAGGCTGGTTTTGGTTAGGTTAAGTAGGATTTGTTTACAATTTGTTGAGTTCGATTAGTTTAGGTTGGGTTTGATTAGGTTAGGTTTGTTTATAATTTGTTGAGTTTGGTTAATTTAGGCTAGTTTTAGTTAGGTTAAGTTGGGTTTGCTTATAATTTATTGAGTTCGGTTAGTTCAGGTTGGGTTTGGTTATGTTAGGTTGTTTTATATTAGGTTAAGATGAGTTTACTTATAATTTGTTGAATTCAGTGAACGCAGGCTGGCTTTGGTTAGGTTAGGTTGGGTTTGCTTATAATTTACTGAGTTGTTTTACTTCAGATTCGGTTTGGTTACGTTAGGTTGTATTAGGTTAGATTATGAAGGGTTTATTTATAATTTATTGAATTCAGTTAGTTTAGGTTAGGCTTGATTAAGTCAGGTTTCATTTGGTTAAGTTGTGTTTAGTTAGGTTAGGTTACTTTTACTTATGATTTATTGAGTTTGATTAGTTTATGTTGGGTTTGGTTAGGTTACGTTAGATTTGTTTATAGTTTATTGAGTTGGGTTAGTTCAGGTTGGATTTAGTTAATTTATATATTAGTGTTAAGCAGTTAGAATGTCCTGTGGTTTAACTGTTCTACGGTTCAATTGTCGTTTGGTTTAACTGTCGTTAGGCTGAACTGTCGTGAAGTTGAATTGTCATTGGCTAATCTGTCGTTAGGTGGAATTGTCGTCGGTTGATCTGTTGTCCGGTTGACTGTCGTCGGTTGAACTGTCGCGGTTTAACTGTCGCGGTTGAACTGTCCCCATTTTCTTTTTCATTTCAGCCGGCCTACCCAGCTCCAAAACTAAATCATAACAAAAACTAACCTATACAATATAACTAGGTACCGGATTTCTTCGGACAGATCAGGACCGTACTTATTTCTATAAAATTTTGCAACTAAATTACATTAAATTATGCACATTTGAATGAATATAATTTGTCAAAAATTACATTTTTCACCATTTAGAATTTTTATTTGAGGAAAGTAAGAAAATTCAAAAAATCCGAAAGAATTTTTGTAAAATATATTGAAAATTTGTTGAATATTTAGACGGTCCACTATAATAGCTAAGACGTACGTATTTACTAAGATTTTTTATTACTGAAAAACAAATTTTCAACAAGCAACTATACTTCTATCTCTCAAAATTGAAAACAATAAAAAAAGATGAATTTATTTAATTTAAATAACATGTCACATAAATCACATACATAATATAAACAAAAATACTTTGCATAATCAATTAAAACTACAGTGGCACTTTTCAATTGTGCAGGTAATAAATAAAAGAAAAAAAAGGATGTTTACATAAAATACGTATTGATACATATATTATGTACATATGTGTGTGTGTATGTAACTTGTGTATGTTGTTTTTATGAAAATATTTTGAACTTTTAGTCACATTGAGTGCAATATGTATACCTGCATATGCTAAAGACGAAACTGTCTGATCCGAAAGAAATCCGATACCGGAATATAACTAGAGCCCGGACTGTACAGTGTCAAGAATCATTCTGTCAAGAAATTGAATGTTCTCCAGTAGCGCAAAAACAGGTATGGGGGGGGGTTAAAAAATGAAAATAAACTGTAATTTCAAAATTTATAGTCATTTAGAAATTTTAATTGTTATTATGTAAATGTAAAGGAAAATGATACTATGGTGTGCTAGCACACCATATTAACATATTAATTTTCAACAAAACAGTAGTCAATACTGGTTAGATGCCTAGATGTTAGTTGCAATTAATTATTAAAAACAAATGACAAAAATACTTTTTTTGCAATTAATGACTGAAAAATTCAACTATTAACTAATAAGTATTAACTCAACAATTTAAGTATTAATTTAGTTTTTAGTTGTAGTTGTTAGTTATAGAGCTGAATTAACCCTGAATGTCGCCCTAGGCACCATGAAAAATGCCGCCCCTACCTTTTGCTTGAAAAGAAGAAAATCTTAATTTTTCCTACATTTTCCAACATTCTCTTAAAAAATAACTGAAGAGCCAAAAAAAAAAAAATACACCAATTACAAATTTTGACGCCGTGTTTTCAAAATCTCCCGCCCCTAAAAACAGGCCACCCTTAGGCCATTGTCTAGATTGGCCTATTGGTTAATCTGGCTCTCGTTAGTTATATATATTTATATTGAAACCATAGTATGAAGTTTATTGAAATTATCCTAGAAGCAAAAAAGGCAGGAAAATATTATTTTATCTTCTGATTATTTATTGAACGTAATATACAAACGTGAGTAACAATATAAAAAATCATAAACATAAGTTTAAAAAAATTGGATACTATTTGCAATCTGTTTTCGATCGAAAGATTTTGATAACGAAAAATAAGTATAATTTATAGTAGATGTTATATATTTGAAAGAATACTTCCTTTTACTTGTATCGTCCATTTTGGAAATATTGTTATTTTCGATATCGATAATTTTCGATAACGAAAAGTAGGTTTTAACAGTGGCAATATGTTTGGAATAGCCACAACTTGCTCCGCTTAAGCCTTCAAAAAATTTCGTTATTTTTGAGCTACGACGCACCGTTTAAGAGATATTTATGATTAAAGTTTTCAATAGTTAAAGTTAACGAAAAGTAGTTTTTTAAAAGATTGTTCTGTTACTGACCAGATCAATGGGACTAACAAAGCCTAAATTAACTAGTTATAACCGATTTATAAAAAGTTACGCGGTATCGATAATTTTCGATAACGAAAAGTAGGTTTTGACAGTCGCAATATGTTTGGAATACCCACAACTTGCTTCGCTTAAGCCTTCAAAAATTTCGTTATTTTTGAGCTACGACGCACCGTTTAGGAGATATTTACGATTAAATTTTTCGATAGCGAAAGTTAACGAAAAGTAATTTTTTAAAAAATTGTTCTGTTACTAACCAGATCAATGGGACTAACAGAAGAGTAACGATAAAGAGAGAGCGAAAAGTAACGATTTGTCATTTTTTTAAAAATACACTATCGTTGACCAAATCGATGGGACTAATGGAGCCTAAATTCATCAATTATAACCAGTTTATGATAAATAATTCGTTATTTTGGCTAGTTCTCGAACAGAACATTCTAAAACTTTTGTTAAATATCTTTATGTAGCTTCTATTTCAATAATTTTTCTAATAATGATATTGGTTTTTCGACATCTTTATTAATTTTCGAATAGAAACTTTTGACAAATTTTTCCACATGTATTTAACTTGTTTTTCGATGATTAAACAAATGGTGAAGTAGATTTTTCGATATCTTTGCTGGTTTCCAGATAGAACATTCTCGAACTTTCGTTAAATTTCGCTACATGGAATTAGTTATTTTTTTAAATAACTAATTCGACGGTGAAAGCAAGTTTTGGATATCTTATCTGATTTCAGATAGAATATTCTAGAACTTTACCGAATTTTATTTTTTGATGTACAATCTCATGGTGATGCCAATTTTTTCAATAGTTTTTCTGATTTCCAAAAGGAATACTCTAGAACTTTTGACGAATTCTGCTATTTGGACAAATTTTTGATGCCCAAACCAATGATGAAGTCTATTTTTGGATATACTTTATGTTTTCAGAATAGAATATTCTCGAAGTTTTGCCGAATTCCATAAATTGATTTCTTTTCGATGAAAAATTTGGTAGTGAAATCAAATATTCGATATTTTTTCTAATTTCCAAAAAGAGTATTCTAGAGCTTTTTCTGGATATCGGTACTTGGTTATTTTTTCGTTGGTCAATCCATTGATTAAGGATTTTTTATATCTTTTCTCATTATTGAAAGAATATTCTAAAATTTTTACCAGATTTCGCTATTCAAGCATCTTTTCGATGACCAACCCAGTGGCGAAATCGATTTATGTAATAGTTTTAATTTATCTGTATCTTTGTACAATAAATATCTTCTCATAAAAATTTACAAGACTACGCTCCTCTCAGATATGTTTTTTCAATTAGTGTATGGATTTCAATTTTTTGACAGGATGATTTATAGTTTCAGTGTATGGAAAAAAAATTTTTCTTCAGGTAATTGTTTACATAACTCACATGCAGTTGATCAGATACAGAATTAAACTGTGTTCACATACAGAATTAAACTGTGTTCGTTCGTCGCGCGAGCGATGTTACAAATTTAAATTGAGCGACTATGTCGTTTATATGAAATTTTATTGTTTTCAAAACAAAATATATTTGTAGAGTACCTCTTTAGTTAGTGTCCCACAAACTATAGAGCGCATTTAGAAAAAAATTATAAATGTATTTATGGAAAATAGATAAATTATGTGCCGCTTCTAACGAATAGTGATACGTTTTACCGGCAATTTTTGACAGGATAATTTATGACCTGCACTATAGGTCCGCGCTCTAAATATAACAATACATGACACATGAATGAAGGGTTCTAAGAAATACCGTAGGTAGCCTTCATTCAGATCTCATTACGAAAAAAAACTAGATGAAATTTACAACATTAATGAAGGTAGGTACATTAAAATTGACTAGTCTTTTAAATCTTTATATACATAGTTACCACAGTTTCACATGATTCACATTTCACTGGAAAATGGCCAACAAAAACTTTTGTGGAAATCCAAAACAGCACAAGCCACAGAATTCCACAATTTAAAGCCACAGACTCCGACCATTTAAACGGCACCAGCCAAATATATCCCAAAAATGGAACCAATTTTCCAACATGATGCGGCAATCAGCCATTAGGAAATTTATTCCGGAACACATCCACGTGGGAAGCGAAAATTTATTACCATACACCAAATGACGGAAACTCACCGACATTAATAACCGTGAATGATTATAATATCAAGAGCGAAACTGTGGGTTATTTGTCAATAATAATATATTTGTACCTCTTTCCCACAAAGAATGTTTTTTCTTCTTTTCTTCTTTTTTCTTACTTATTTTTCTACATTTTTTTTCTAAATTTTTTTTATATGAAAAATTGAATTTTTCATTCAATTTTGTTCATTCAATTTTGCACCTTTAATTTTTTTCTGACATTTTGAACAAACGGTTTAGGAAAACCATTCGATAGATCAATCTGTCGATTTGCAGGGTTATTGGGGGTACAGTAACGTATAAAAATTCGTACAAATATTAAATTCCCCATCAATACTTGCAAGGATGCGAACAATTTTTCGCAACAAGGAAAAGAGTTCCTTTTTTTCACATTTTTCAGGTTAAAATTAAAAATAAAAAAAGATTTTTTTCCTAAAGTACGCAGCATAGACTTATAGGAAATTTATTCCAGATTCCAAAACTGCCTTTCAATTTTCTGTCCCATCACTGGTTACTGAGATATTGATGGTTAAAGCAAAAATGATCTTTTTGCATTCAAAGTTAGATGTCTCCGGAACAATTCAACGAAGAGAAAAATTTTAAAAAGGAAACTGAAGCTGAATAAACAGGCTATCAATTCAATACCATGACTTTACTGTAAAAAAAAAAATTTTCAAGGCCGTAGACCGAAAAAAAGAGCAAAAAATTTTCTATTTTCAATTTGTGTGTTTTTCCTTAGGATTGCTCGATAACTGTCATTCCTAAAATTTTTTGGACGAAAGATCTCAAAACTAGAATCCTGGAGCTTCAAAATGCTTTTTCTATCATCTCGATACGACCATTTTTCACGTAAATACAGCCCTTCAAAAATAACTGAAAATTTAGCTATTTTTTTTGTTCCCTTAATTTTTTGTAGTAGTATATATTATAAACATAATATGTAGAATGTCGGTGAACAAAAAAATTTAAAAGAAGTAACAAATTGACGAATTTGTACAAATTTTTGCCATCTCTGCCAACACCAATAAAATAAATTCTTTACTCAGAATTCAACTACGCACGCACGCTCTCGCCATACTAGTGTACAATCTAAAGTTTTACAATCTTTAAAAAAGGGCAAACCTAGATCATTCTAATTATGACACAGAATACGATTAGGTTTCACAGGCAGCGTAAAATGGAGGTAATAGTAGCTGACTGGTGTTAGAAGTTAAAGGATGGTCGACAAGTGGCGAACAATAAATATTACCAAAAACTTAAGGTGGTTACCTTGTGACATGCTAGTAGAAAAGTATACTATCAAAGTTTTTTATTATAAATACGCTGGCATCCTTGTCATTTTATCCAACAAACATATTAAGTGGTATGCATATGCGTTTGGATATGCATACCTGTATTTTTTCACCTGTACAAGATAGATATATGCCCTCGCCGACTTTTTTGTAGAGAATTCGATTCTCTAAAAAAAAGTCTTAACACTTTTTAATATATCTATCACTGTTTTCGCTACGTAAGCGGTAAAAGGTCAAAAAACGCGATTTATGAATTTTCAATATTGTTTACAAGTAAATACGAATAAACCAGTTATTTAATGTACAGGATTGTCAGACTGCTTCGGTTCAGTTGCTTGAAATTGATGTATTTATAAAAATACTATAATTTCTCTGATGATATCTTCAAAACGATTACAAATAATTCAATTTTTTCTTTACATTCAGAACTTATTAATCTTCCTTTCCCTGGTTTTTTTATTAAATTCTGTCATTATATTGTTAAATACAAAATAAGGGTACGTAGTCAGAATTTTGAGATCTAATACATGGAGTAGATATAAACTTTAACCCTAATTATCTTAACTCAGAAACGATCAATCTTTCCTAAATTACAAGGACAATCAGATATAGCATTCTTCTTAATACTATTAAAATTTGAAACTATTCTGTCGAAAAGTTGAATGTCGAGGTAACTACCTTAATATTTACTGGTTATTATTTTAAAAATTTAACTAACCAATGCTTACTTCTCAAGATATTATAAATTGATATTTTAAATATTTTAAAAAAGAAATGAAAAACTGATATTTTTTATCCAGATATCGACGGATGAAAAACGGCGCTTAGCCAGACCTTTGTGTTTGTCATTGGTTTTGAAAATATTTCATGTACTTAGATACATTTTCACAACAAGCATACAAAACATATTTCATATAATAACTAACAGTCGCATACATCATTTACGTACCTACCATGCGACAACTTTTAGAATTAAATTATTATTGGATATAATTAAAACGTATAACAAAAACTATTAGTTTAAATTTCAGCAACATTTTAACCGTGTCCAGTGCCAACTAACAATATAATTATTACATTTGCTCTATGTTGTTTTATTGCTACAATAAAAATAATAAAAATAAAATAAGAAAACCAACGAACAAAAAACATTTTTTTAACAAAAATATATGCACTATAAATTTATTAAATCATAAGTACCTACATAATGTATATTTATAATGCTTGCATATGTGTAACACTGATTATACTGCCTTGGGCAATAAAAAGACAATTTTTACGAAAACGGTCGTTTAAATAACATTACAGGAACAGGATAATTTTTAGACAGTACACTCTGTTTATACATTTTTGTGTATTATGCAGTTTCCATGAATATTGATAATAATCTTTTGAAACCTCCGAGATTGGTATATATTTGAGTTTGACGTCAGAATCACTGCCACAATAGTATATTTATATAATTGAAATTGTGACAGATTACACACGAGCGAAAAAGTTACGCAAGAGCTACGCAACGGCGAGTGCGTAATTGCGCGAGTGTGTAATATGCAACTTACAACCGAGTCGTGGCTTATACTTTATCTACGACTAACATGAAATTCACAATAAATAATATAAATTTGATACGAATACTTACAATACATTATAGAGTTATGTAAAACTTGAAATTTTTTAAAAAATCAAAAATTTTTCTTTTTTTTTTGCAAACAGAATCATTTCCTTAACAAGGGTGAGAAATATTTTATCCATAGCTGTAATATACTCATATGAAAGGATAGATACACTTACATGCAGAAACTAAATGACATTTTTAATATTATTATGTGTTATTTCGTTAAATATTCTGGAAATATTCCAAATATTGTACGTTTTTATATTATATGCATTGTGTAAAAATTAGTACGTCGGATTTGTTGTTCGTGATAACACGATGTGTTTCATTATCTTTTATTTGTATCTATATTATTTATGTAAGTAGACTATGTATGGTCATTCGAAGAAAAGTTCTTTGTTTTTTCGCAAAACTTTGTGACAGGAATTTACTAAACATTTTGACATGTGTTATATATGATTAATAGTGTTCTTTGTAGGTGTAAAAACTTGATATTTTTAGTATTCGGTAAATACTTAAATACATATAACAGTACATCTGTAGTGCCTTCGAAAGGTATTATATTTAGAATCACTGACGCACAAAGTTTAGTTCAGCTGTCGGAATCAATCAAATAACGACGATAAAAATAGTACCCAATTTATATGAAAATCGAATGAAGTATAAGAAACAAATGGCTCTGAACCCTACTGGAAGGCTGTGCTAAGAAATTTGTACAAGTTTCTTGTCAAAACTTAATAATAATAATAATAATAATAATAATTATTTATTTGTGTAAAGACCTTTTCAGGTATACAAAACGTCAAAGGATTACAATAAGTATTAAGTACATATAATATGACACGTATAATACATATTTTCAATTACAATAATTCAGCTATTTCATACGGAACTTTACTATTTAGATGCTTTTTTAGTTTAGCTTTGAACTTATTATATACGTTCTCAGTTCGTATATCTTCAGGTAAATTTTGGTAAATTTTATAGCCTGTGTAACAAGGAGTCTTTTCAAACTTCCAATGAGTTGAAGAGATAACAATTTTCCAAGTTCCAATTTTTAGGCTCAATTATAACTTTTTGATTAGGATAATAACCTGTATGTTTTAAACGGACCCTGTTTTTATTCGAGCCATATCAACTACGCGCAGTAACAGTTGTAGCAAAAAAATGATACTTTTTATTTTTTATTTAGTTTTTTTAGGCAGTCTCTTAGGTTAACACGTAATGTCGTCATATCGGATAACAGAAACATTACTTTTTTTGTAGCGAGATCCTCCTTTGAGCTTTCCTCGTATTATGTAAATAAAATAGCTTGCAAATGAAATCCACAGCATAAATTCGAGATTTGTAGCCAACTTTAAATAATTATAGTAAATAATTTTTCATTTTTTATCTTCTTTCTCAATGTTTAACTGGGTTGCATCTAGACCATTAAATCACACATCAAAAAGGACGCTAATAACGAAATTTTGTCCAGTTATTTTCTAATTTAACCAAAGACAAAATTTCTCAGATACATAGGTATATTTTAGCCGCTCTTGATTTCATTTTAAACGAGTAGTAGCCGTACCATTGTTAACTATCTTATCAGAATCGGCGCCTAAGCATTCGTGTTTTGTCTGATCAGTTAGACGTCAACAAAGAAACCGTTCGCAAGATATTACACAAGAATTTGAATATGCGGAATATTTGCGCAAAGACGGTGCCCATTTCTCGCTCATTGTGCAAGAATTTTTGGTGAAAAAAAGGATTCCTGGTTGCCGCACGCACCCTATAGCCTCGGTATCGTTCCCTGAGACTTTCCCTTATGAAGTCGCCAAATGACTTTCCCTTATGAAGTTCCCAAAATGAAGTCGCATCATAAGGAAACTGATCATAACGGCATACAAGAGGTCAAGGAAGCTGCATTTGCCCTACTAAACGGGTTAATTTCGGAAGATTTCCAATGGCGCTTCCAACCGTGGAAGCAACGCTCGAATCGTTGTGTAGAGTTATGTAGAGGGAGACTACTGTGAAGGTCGATAATAAAATTTTACTCATTGCTTCATTTGCTTATGTTTTATTGACAAATTCCCGGAACTTAATTGCCACACCTCGTATTAAAGTGTAGTTTTCTGTAATAAATACTCTAAATCTAATAAATACTGTAAATTTTTATTATTCATTAAAATAATGCTCCTATAAATGATCGTCACTTTGTAATACGAAATATTCTTATTTTATTCTTTTCCTAAAAGTTCGTTCAAAAACTGTGATGTAAATAACCGAAAAAGAAATTGAAGAATTCAAGGAAAACCGAAAATAGTAAGAAGTATATTAAAATACAAAAATAAAAGAAAAAAAGCGAATGAAGATTACAAAAAAAGAAACAGCAAACGAAAAAAAATTCAAGAATTGCTTTCATCTGAATTGATGATGCAAATGAATTTTATATGTATTATCGTAAATGTTGAAGAAATAAATATTTTTCTGTCGACATAAAATTTTCATTTTAGAAATTATAATTTTCAAAAAAATCACCCGGTAATTTAGAATTGTTTGTTTTAATTATTAGAAAAACATATCCACTTATGAAATTTGAAAATAAATTAACATAGAAATCATAATCCCTTCATCAAATAGAGTTCTATCTACATATGTAATTAGTTGAAAAATGTACAAAAAAATTGGAAATATAAACCTTGTACATATCATACTATAATTAAGATTCAGTACATTTGATTATGTAAATCCATCATAAAATATAAATATGTACATTGAATTCTGTGTGGACATCATATTATAAAAAAAGCTAAAAACTAAATATAAAAAATATTGAAAAAGGGAAGCGCAACCATAATCGTACATCAAAAACAAAGTACATAATATGGATAGAACATGTAGCATGTAAACTACATAGTTGTAAAATTACGCAGAGATGATAAAATATTAGCAACAAAAATCGAATGAAATATATATGTATACCTATATAAAAAAAAGTATACTTAATTCGTTCGTTTTTTGTGAATGAAACTGAATATAAAAAAATCTGAGTGGTAGTTAAGTGAAGTTTACAAACACAAGTTTGGGAAATGTATAATTTCTATGACCTAAAACGAGAAAACAATCACAATTAAGGTGATTTAGGGAATATTGGGTGCCTTCAACAAAATTAATTTATTACGTACATATAGGGATTTTTTGAATTCGGTAATTATATTATATAAAAGTAAGATATACGTTGGCGTTATCTAGGTTCTTTGTTCTTAATTAAACACATCTTCAGGCGCAATCTATATTTAAAAGGCACAAAACAATAAAAAAAGAAAAAAGAAAAAAAAAATTGATCGATTGTAGAGTGATTTTTATCGCACCTCAAAACTATAACAGTATGGTATAGACCCAGAGAAAATCGCTTATATATGTTCCAGAAGCTATTTTGAGCTAAATATATTATTAAAAAATGTGATCATAAACATGACCAAGTTGTGTGAAATTATTTACCAAGTTCGTGTTTTATTTGATAGAATCAATTAATTCATGTGTGCCAAAGTGAATGTTTTTCTAAAGCTAGATATGAATGATTTTTCCAAAGTCCCATTCTCTGGAAGACATTTCCTTATTTATTTCTTCTTAACTAGTTATTTAATAACTTCAATAATACTTATATATACATACGAGTAATTCAATTTTATGTCACGTAAGATTTTCTAAAATAGTTTTAACAAGAAAAGGTGCCAGATTGAAAAACAGACTTTAGGATGAGATTAGGTGTAAATTGTGTATATCTTAAGGATGTTAACATAACAAAATAGTAAAAGGCATTAACCAGCTGTTTTCGAGGAAAAAGCTCCATATTTGAAAAATTTTTTTAGTACATTTTTCTGATTAATTATCTTAATAATGCAGAATCATTGTAGTATAGGCCGTAGCACATCGGCTCACAGTACGGATGATGAGGAGTTCGATCTTGAGTGCAGACGACTATCTACTTGTTTAAATTTAATTTAAAATACTTTTAAAATTCCTACTTTTAAATATTTCTGGACCTTAAACGGTCGTAGAGAAGATAACTGAAAAATCTCTTTATAGTGAAAATTTAAAACCTTATTAAAGGGTGCAGTTGAATACCACAGAAAGTTACTTTTTGAAAATAACTAGCTTCCTAAAACCATAGCGTCTTCAGAAATTACACTAGATAATGTCGATGAAACCAAATTACTCGTATCCCTCAGCAACTCTTAAATTTGGACAGAGGCGTAGCGACGGGGTGCAAGGGGTTCTATCATGCACCGGGCGCCACTTGTAGAGGGGCGCCAAATGTGCGCCAAAGAGGGGTGTCAAATGTGCCTCAAAGGATGGCAGGTCTTTGGGGACGCCAAAAAAATGAGGTATGTGAGGTTTTTTTTGCTCGTCACTTGTTTTTTGGGAGGAAAAAGGCAATATTTTTTCTACAGGGACGCCATTTTTTGACTCTGCCTCGGGCGCTACTTAAGTTAGGTCTGGCTCTGAGGGGCGCTAATAAAGTGTCGTGCTCCAGGCGCCGATTATGTTCACTACGCCACTGAATTTGGAAGAAAGTTACATACACCCAGGATCAAATTTGCAGTCACCCGGATAGCATGCTTATGTGTTACCACTAAAAAAGCTTGGAATCTTTTTTCTCAAAAACGACTAGCTAGTACGTTTTACTATTTTACTATGTTAAGATCCTAAAGGAGGAATATTAATATATGAAATCTCATTCCAGAGTCAGTTTTTTTAACCCGGAATCTCTTTATGCAAAGCTAATTTACTGTCTTAACGAAACTTTTTCTACAGAAGTTATAGTAAAATTTAAAAAAAAGGTTCTATATTTCTAGTTAGTTAATATAGTTTTTGTTTGAACCATCAAGAATATATTGAGCTTCCAGACTGTTAGGTTTCATGAAAACCGAGAGTTAATCCCAGAGAAATTTTCCTTGTATAAAAATTAAATACGTAACAAAGCAACAGGGCATTAATGGTACAATATAAAGTATATATGTTTCAAACCTGTATACATGTAATTCATTTGGAATCTACATTGGATATACGGACATACCACTAACTAGAATTATGGCATAGACTATTTGTCTGTACATGCCTCGACGAATGTATGTGCATGATTTTATGTTTATATGTATATATATATATATATATATATATATATATATATATATATATCCAATGTTTGTTGTGTTTAAAGTTAGGTTTGTTAGGTTTAATATCTACATGATATAATAACTCTTCCTCATAACATTTAGTTAGTACCTGTAGGTACATACTCGTATATGAATGTAGGCTAGGTATGTTTGTTATACACTTGTGGGTTGCTTTAAAAAGTTGATTATTTTAGTTTGGTTTTTGTTTTGATGATAATTCTGTATGTTTAAAAGTTTGTGGTTTTGCATTACTAAACAACTATATATAAATACCGCTCATGGACTTATACACGTGTAGAGAAGTACCATGTACCTTTGATATGACACGGATACGGGGTTTTTAAAAGTTTTTATCAAATAGAGGTTGTTCAGTGTTCATTTCGAAATATTATACTTTTTCAATTTAATCGGCCTAACAATAATAGGTACTTATTGTTAGTTCAAGATGATTAAAATATTTTAACTGGAGACTAGTTTTTAGATTAAAATATTTTAACTAGAGACTTTGCCGAATTAACTATTTGCATCTGGTGAGGTAATAATGCAACATCCGAGAGAATTTAATAAATTAAATAAAATGGAAGAGGGGGAAAATTATTTTATATTGGTAATGGCATGTAGAGGTCTTATCCTTTTAAGTTAACTGAAAGCCTTTTCTTATTGTAAAACCTCAATTAAATATGAATAACCTAGTAAAAAAAATATATTAAATATGAATTATTAACTTGTACGCATTTTAATTTTCGTCCTAAAGTTAGCACTAAAATAAATGTATTAAGAAATTTCTGTTATCCAACTAATTGGATTAATCGTCACAATCGCGATTCTGACAGTGGCGGTTAATTAAAGTTTTATTGTATATCCTGTGAATAAATAATCGTCGGGGATGAGAGTAGTAGTATGAGGTAGGGATAGTTTGCGAGTTCAGGATTATAGGAAAACAATTTTGAAAATAGGTTTCAAACCCGTGACAAGGTACATCCACAGTTGAGGATACACGTAAAAGGAAGGAATGGGGGATAATCAACATTTCAAAAATTAACTAAAAATGTCAACATAATATGTAAGAATTAGTCGAAATATTGCCAGAATCAGTTAAAGAAGTGCTCTGGCACAGATTGTTAAAGAAAGATAGTGTTTTATGGAGCTGATTTCAATATAAAACTCGAATTTCTTTCTGATAGTAACAAAGGGTAACTTTAATAGTATTCTGTAATATAGTAATGGATGAGATCCGTAGTAACGTTTTCAAATAATTATTGTAAAAATATAATATTGATAATTAAATTTTACTTTTTTGAGAAGAAACTGCAAAATTTTGAAAGAAAGAAAGTGGTATTGCTATATAAAGTCCTGCAATAATTTATAGTCGCATTTGCTCAAAAATTGACATTATGTTATTTCATTAAATTTCACCCGTCTCACCCTGTTACCTGCTTCAAGAAAAATGCCTAGAAACTGGCTTTACGCTTTGTCTAGTACCATAATATAATAGTGTTCATTGGACTGATTAAATTATACGTTTAAGTGTTTTTAACTACGTGAAGTAATCAGGTGCTGGATGCTGGATGCTGGATGTTCATTCTTGAAATCTCTGATTTCTATACTGACGTTAAAATAATAACTGACAGCCAGATACCATAGTTAACATTATAACAGGAATACCCATGATACAGCATTCTGCATAACATAGCCGTGTCACCCGAATGTCATGTATCTTGAGATACAACAATTACGCGTAACAACGTTTAAAGGATTCTACTTAATCCCTAGTATACCTATATATTGACAATAAAGTTAATTAATTTACTGACAATAAAGAATAAGAACCGTTACATCATGTCACGTTGGTTCCGACTCCTTCACCTTCCTGGTCGTATATCATCACGCTAAACAATTATCTTCATTTCTGTGTACGGAATAACTTCCTTAAGGCCATTAGTCTAAAACTTTAAGACACATTAAACATCTAAACACTTTTTTGTTTTAATAAATGTTCTTCGTAATGTGAAGTTACAATTATTTCTTTCTCAACCACTTTTCAAAATACATGCATTATACTTTACTGTCTTGTTCTCCACTCACATCATGATAATATAATATATATTTAATATGTATAGTGAAAATAAAGAGAAGAAAAATAATAATGTTGGTAGTGTCTGAATAACGGAACCATGTTATTATTATTATTACATCATACTTTTTTAACAGGAAAAGAAAAAATAAATCTGTTTAACTATCGCAATGCTTGTTTGACATGCTGTAGGATAAATAATAGTTTAAGGTAGTGTTTTTCAAACTTTTCAAACTGTTTTTCAAACTTTTTTTTTTAAATAAAACCTTGATTTAAAAAACTATTCTTTTACATAAAAGTTATTTTACACTTTTCGTTGAGGAACACCTTTTAAGTTCTAAAATTCATTCGGAACAATAGTTCAAAAACCGTATTCAAAAAAAAAAAATTGCTATTAAAAGAAAAACCTAACCTTTACTTAAATAGTTAAGTAATTTCACACTTGATGACAGTCTTCTGTGGAGCACAGTTTGCGTAACAGTGGTTTAAGGTGTAGTTCAAAAATGAAACTATCCCACAACGCTATAAATACCTTTTTGCTAGGTTATTAAAACTCATATATTCTTACGCCGCGCCGCGCTGTAGCTACAGTTACCTACTCTATTATTGAAGTGAGTGTCGGAGCTGGTGATAAATATATACTACATAAACAGTTTCCCTAACTGTTAACCACAAATCACATTCACATGTTTGTGATAATATAATAATAGAACCGTATCCAAGCCACTCTGTATGCGTTATACGGTTAATAGACCCAAAGTTGGTTTGTATTGAATTGGTTATGTCATGACATTCATGAATGTACATAGATTTGTGCACACGGCCATATATTATGTTATGTGTGCGTCTTTCATTGGTTTTGCAAGCAAAACATTTTAAGTAAAACAATGGTTGCTTAAATCAAGCTTTTATTTAAAAATGAACTGAAAAGTACAAAATAACTTGTGAGTGAAGTTTAAAGCAATGTGGAACAATGCAACATAATTAATAAAATCTTGAGGCATTATTATTAACCCTAGAACGACAAGTCGGTGTCATACATGACACCTACGTTTTTTGTTTCAGCGCTGTAACTTTTGATAATGTAGAAGTTGACAATAATCTAATAAGTTTCTTTTTTGGTAAAAATTTGAATACCATCTAGACAGATAGACGTTGACACTGACATCAATTAAATATCGATTTGACACACTAGAACCGGTGTATTATAGGTGTCATTTATGACACTCACTTGCTAAATTTGTCCCATAACAGAGCCTTGTCGTTCTAGGGTTAAACATTTCTGCTTCAACTATGAGTAGTTATATTTACTTCTCATTCGTTAAACGCCTCAATTTTTTATAAATTATATTGCACGTTGTTTCAAAGTTCTGTCAAAAGTTATTTTATACTTTTTAGTTCATTTTTTTTTTAAATAAAAGCTTGGTTTAAAAAACTATTCTTTTACATAAATTTATTTTACACTTTTTAGTCTGATCAGAGTTAATTTAAAATAAAATTAAAGAAGTATTTTTTTTAGTTATATTTTAATACACAGCAGTTTCGAATGTCAACAATTACAGGCTATACATGCAATTACAGGCTAAACAGGCTATAAATCATGTATAACTGATGAAAGTTATCCTACCTGAATCCATTGATTTTGATATACACTCTGTATACTTTGGTAAACACAATTTCATTTGGAGTCAAATACAATAAACAACATATTTATTACTCGACGTTTACAAATATTGGAAGTTCATATTCATAGGCTACTGTTAGCGACGAAAAAGGGCTGCAAAATAAAGAGCAAAGAGGAACACATGAGCAAATTAAGCCTTTATTGAAACTGATTAAACCAATTCATAATTTTTATCATATAGAAAAAATATATTATCAACACATGTGACGCAAATGAGATAGTTATTTTTATATGGAGCTATAAAATATTTCAATTTAGCCTGACATAATTTTAGGAATCATTAACTGAAATTGAACTGCTGCTCTAAAATTGAATATTTGTCTAGAATAAGTGCCGGTGTAATTGGTCTGCTATGGCTCAAAAAACTTAAACAAGTGAAATGAAATAAATTTAGGTTTTGCTCATTCTCAGTAAACTGTTAGATGCTCCTTCCTGTTTTGGAAATTGGCTATAGATGTATCCTAGGCTAGATATTATTTTACCCAATAGTATAGGAAACAAATTATATAGGGTCAAACACATAATATATTTTTAAAGGGAGGTTTACTTGAGATTCCTTAAAAATTATGTATTTTTCTGGAATTTTCTTCTCAAGAACGGAATTAAATATCAATTTCAAATTTTGTACACATATTTATTAAGTATTAAACTATAAAAAAAAATTTTCAAGGAAAAATATAAAAAATTATCCATTTTATAGATAGTGCAGTGTGACAATCTGATGCCTTGTTAGTTGACATCATAGCGCCGGTAATAAACCACTGAAATCCAAAAACAAAAAAGATTTATAAAATATATGAATTATTTGAAAACGTAACTACGGTTACCATTCATTATTATATATTACAGAATACTACTAAGGTCGGAACTTAGTCGTAACTGGTTGCCTCAATTACGCATTTATATTATTATTCTACAGGGTGTAAAACAAATAACTATCGTCCTTTTGTGGGGTGACTCATAGCACCCTGTAGACATTAAAACCGCAGGAATTTTTTCGGAATTAACAGTCGCGTCACCCCTCAAAAGGATAAGAGTTATTTCCTTTGCGCCTGTATATATATTATATACAGGGTGTAAAGGAAATAACTCTTATCCTTTTGAGCGGTGACGCGACTGTTAATTCCGAAAAAATTCCTGCGATTTTAGTGTCTACAGGGTGCTATGAGTCACCCCACAAAAGGACGAGAGTTATTTGTTTTACACCCTGTATATAATATAATATATAATATGTTCACTGGTCTGTGCTGGTAACAATTCATACTTTCATGGTCCATTTGATACTTAGTTTTGAAAACAAATACATACTAATTTTGCGCAATCATTTGCATAATACATAGTATTGAACAGATATTCACATAGGAAACAAGTTAAATAACAAAAAAGTTTCAAGTTTCAATCAGCACAAGAAAATTATATAGAAATTTACAAAATAAAATTATATACAGAAAAAAACGCCGTGAGCAGCGGGGCCCCATCACGGTAGTCGAATTTTCCCCTTCATCTTCGGTATTGAATGTTTACAAGCGAAATGTGATTGAAAGTCTACAACCGAATTGTCATTTTGTTGGTTTCAAAACTGGTCATGAGTGTTCGGCTGATCGAGGCTTTAAAAAAAGGTTTTAAGTATTTAAGGGCTGTATCTCAGTAAATTTCAATTTTGTGCCGAAAACAGGTAGCAGAACAAAAACCAACACAATTCGTACGAGGGCATTCCTGCCCATGTTTATCCGCTAATTGCCTTTATGTTTTAGTTTTAAATATTAAAAAAGGACCTTAAATAGTAAACTGGAAGGCCTTTATAAAAATATTTTTTCTTTCAAAAAAAAAAAAAATAAAAAATAAAAAATAAAAAAAATAAAAAATAAAAAATTATTTCTTCGGTATTGAGTGTCTACAAGCGAAATATAATTGAAAGTCCACAAGCGATTTGTAATTTTGGTGGTTTCAAAACTGATAATGAGTGTCCGGTTGATCGGGGCTTTATAAAAAGATTTTAAGTTTTTAAGGGCTGAATCTCAGTAAATTTCAATTTTGTGCCGATGGAAGTTAACAGGGAAAAAGCCAACACAATTCGTACGAGGGCATTTCTATCCATGCTTATCCGCCACTTGCCTTTGTGTTTTACTTTTAAATATTAAAATACCCCTGTCGCAGCACCTGCATAACATAGCGAATTTTCAAAGATAGGACACTGACGGATCTCATATAACAACTTGTATCCATCTAAAATAGTTTAACTCTATAACAGTGATAAGATTTTCGAAATTGGTTGAGTAGTTAATTTTTTACTTTTGAGTCCCCAGGACCCTGGCGGATCACATATAGTATAGCACATATGCATTTGAATAAGTTTAACCAAAAAATCACTAAAAACGGTGAAAATTGGCTTCTAAAAATCGGACATATCAGCTAACGAACTCGTCCCAGCTTTTGAGACTTTTGAACTTCTAACAAAATTTCGTAAAGATTGAATGCTTCATTCGAGAGTTATCGCGCAGACACACACACAATTATATATATATATATATATATATATATATATATATATATATATATATATATATATATATATATATAATAAACAAATAACTCTTGTCCTTTTGTGGGTGACTCTTTGCACCCTGTAGACACTAAAACCGCAGGATTTTTTTCGGAATTAACAGTCGCGTCACCCCTCGATATAGGAAATAAGAATTATTTCCTTTACACCCTGTATATAACATATATAAACATCTACATATATATATATATATATATATATATATATATATATATATATATATATATATATGTATATATGTATGTGTGCATATATTATATACAGGGTGTAAAGGAAATGACTCTTATCCGTTTGAGGGGTGACGCGACTGTTAATTTCGAAAAATTTCCTGCGGTTTTAGTGTCTACAGTTTGCTAGGAGTCGCCCTCCACAAAAGGACGAGAGTTATTTGTTTTACACCCTGTATATACATATATGTATATATATATATATATATATATATATATATATATATATATATATATATATATATATATATAATAAACTTTATTCCATATTTTCATATGATACATGAATGGATTGCGTCAACAGATTATATAACATATATATATATATATATATATATATATATATATATATATATATATATATATATATATATATATATATATATATATGTTTTTAAACAAATTTCTGCCGTATAGTCCCGAACTCGGATCTTTCCATGACATTCTCCGTCATAAATTAAGTTCCAAAATGGAAAGTCGCTTAAAATAATAATTTAATAGTTAAATGAATTTTTACTTAAGTAACAGAAAAATTTATAATTTTTTTCTGCTTTCCGTCCTGCGGCTTCACTCAGGTGTCTGTTTTGTTTTATTTTTGTTTTAATTTTGATTTATATAATTTCGTGCAATGGAATACATTTTTGTATTTTGTAGCTTTAGTTTGAGACTTTGCTCTGATATCCGTAATAATAGTTTTAGATATTCTTCAGTTTTAGACCCTTCTTGGAGAATAACAATTTTAATGCTACTTTCATCTTTTTTTGGAATTCCAATAGTGTTTGAAGGGTAACTTGGGGATCGATTTAATTGTCCGCACCATTCAGCTATTTAATGTGGTCCCTATTAGAAGGTTCTGGAGAACAATCTTAACCTTACTTCACTTTTTAATTCGCTATTTTGAAATTCTGTACAAAAACAGTTACTTAAATAATTAATACTATAAAAGCAAGTAATATTCATATTTCAGTAGCATATCTAATTTTCGCAAAATCTTCTTGAGATCCGCCCAGCTGTTTAGTATGAAGAAGTTTTTTTGGGGTCCCAAGGTCCTGGGTGATAATTTTGCCCTCACTTATACTAACAAAATCATCTTATTTTAATTTAAATAATAATAGTACAGTTACCTGAGATCCGTTTAATTTCTATAAGAGAAATGAATAAACAATTTATTTTACTTTACGTGTAATTGCTTTGGAAAGAAATTAAAATTTGTGGCTCCGTAACTAACGATAACAACTAATAATGAAACCAAATTTGAAAATTCAGGCTCTCTTGTGCCACCCCTGATATGATGCTCTATTCATAGACACTTCACTAGTCGAAATCCGTTAAGTAACCTTGGCTGTGTGCTTTTCACAAAGTTTTATAACATTTTTTCTAATTGTATTATATATCTATATATTGATTATTTAATAATAAATCATTGTTAAAAAGATTTAGATTTTAGTAATCAAAATTATTACTGCAATAAATTATAAATTAACACTTATTTAATTGACTAATTATTTTCTTAAATAGACTAAACAAAAAATTATAATTATTTATTTATTATTTAAATTTGCCGCTTTGAGGAATTTGCTTTGTTGTTTGTAACTTGTTGCCCTCTGCTGGGTTGTCTACACAATTAATATTTAATCTCTTTAATGGACATTAAAGTTAAATTTACACAAATAATTTACACACTTAATATTTAACTTTAATGTCTATTCCTTTGTTCAGAAAATGAGCTATTACTTTTTTAGTTAGTGTGTAGAAATCATTTTCATTTCTAAACATTTTATCTAGTCGATATTGAATTACTAATTTAAAATTTGAAATAGGATTATTGTTCAACATTTTGAAAGGTTGTAACATATTTTGGAACTTATAACCCCATTCAGGTAAGATGTTAAATATTTCAAACAATTTAATAATTAATTAATGTATTTTTTTATTTTTTAGATTGTTTTATGAGTATTTCAATTAAATTGTAGACAAGCAATCTACTTGAAAGTAAAGAAATTTCCAATCTTTTGTGATGAATGTTTTCAACAACGAATTAACACTTAATCACAAATGTAAAAATGTTTGAATAGCTAACTGTCGTGTGTAAAGAGGCTAAAATTCATTAACAATTATTAATGGAAATTAAATTATATGTGTAACAATGTAAAATATTTTAAGAAAGATTAAAATTTATTTTTAATTAAATGATACATAATTTTATTGGTGTTTTTACAAGTTCTTTTTTGTGGGCTTTTTACACCAAACAATCCGTTTGCATATATTTTCATACTTTACTATTTTAGCAAAAAGTAAATTCTGTCAAAAATGTCACTTATGTAGATTTGATTTAGCATTCAAATGTAAGGTGAGCCAAAACTCGTTTTTTTCTATTTTTTTTTTTTTTTTTTGTTAAATAACTCATGTTGTGTGAATTTGTATGTAACTGCTGGCTCCTGCTACATGGCTAATTTAGTTGTTCCGGCACTGTTTAGTTGCTCCAAAAACTTTATTTTCTGTTAAAAACACTATATTGTACCCATGTACTTTGTTTTTAATTCCAAAGTATACCAATTATATGTCATCAAAATCTTGTCAAATATATATTTTTTTTATAAAATTTCCTTACCATCAATTAGTTTTTTCTAATTTAGTTCATCTTATTTAAAATTAAATAAGAAAATTTTCAAAATAATAAATATAATGTGTTAAAACAAAAATATTTATAATTAGGTTATATACATGCATGCATATTATATGCATATATTTAAAAATGATTCCATTTGACAGATTGTTATAAAAAAACAAAACAAAAAACTAACATTATCAAAATTTGTACTTCGTTTACAAATAGCTAAGGGCCATTCAACACCACAAAAAAAATATGTCAAAAGTTTATTTAATCAAATAAATAGTACAGTTTAATTGATTAACATTTATAATATAACTTTATAAATTTATTAAGACATTATTCATAATGTTTAATTAAAGAAATCTGACATATATTTAGGTAATAGAAATAACTAGTGACGAAACACCTTTAGACACATTTATAAACACAATATATATTAAATAGAAAAATCAAACGAGGTAGAGTGAAATAACAAATAAAAAGAGACTTTTAAAAAGAGATTATTTTTGATTTTTCTTAAGAACCACGTTATATAGAAGAAAAGTATAAAAAGCTCTCTGATATAACTTCTTACGAAATTTTTGATAATGTAATAAAATTTTTGAAAAAGTTTTAAATTCTGATCAAAAACACAAAAAAAAGACTTTAAAGCCCAAAATATCCGGTCTGTGGCATCGGATGTGTCTGGCTAACGAACTTATCCAAGCGTTTTGAACAATTAACGATTTTACCAAATTTCGTAACAATTAAATGCTTCGTTCGACAGCTATCGCGTACACACATAAATACATATATATATATCTATATATATATAAATTTTAGTGAAGTAGATTTTCGAGTTCTAGAGGCTCCAAAACAAATTTCTGCCATAGTCCCGGGCTTAGGTCTTACCATAAGAGCTGCTGTAATAGCTGAATTTTCATTCTGAAAATTCGCTAAAAAGGAACTTAAATAGTAAACTGGAAGGCTTTTATGAAGATATTTTTTCTTTCCAAAAAAATCCAAAATTTCTATTTTATAAATAATAAAAATCCAAAATTCCTAAATAATAATTAAATAAATAAATAAACAGTGACTTTAATAACATTTGCAAATTACTTAATATGTATGTATTTCATTTGTTAAAAAATTGTATTTACTTTTTTTTAAATTTTTTAAAATTACTATTCGCCTACTTGTATTTAGAATAAACATAATGCTTTTAAAACACATTTAACAATAGCATTCAATTCCGATGTAAAAATGGGAGAAGTGGGGGGAAAAGTGATGCGGACTCCCTACAAGGTACTAGCTGGATACTAACTGAATACACGTACAAAATTTCAGCCCTCTAGGTTTCCTTATGGAGTCTCTAGACATGTTAGAAAACAAGCAAAAAAATTAAGGAAATATTGGCGTAAAAATCGTGGGGGTAAGGGTTAAAAGTTGAAACCTCCAAAAAACAGTGTCTGGCTATTAGCTTAACCTGTACACCAAATTTCAGCCCTCTAGGTTTATTTGGGGAGATTTTGACCCGAACGAAACTGTTAAAAAACAAGAAAAATCATGTTCTTTTGGGTATAAAAATGGTGGGGGTAGGGGTTAAAAGTCGAGACCCCCAAAAGGCACACCCTTGATACTAACTCAATCCGAATACAAAATTTCAGCCCTCTAGGTTTATTCGGGTGACCTGTGCGAGTGGTACAAACTTCGAAAACGTCGAAAATGCATGAAATTGTAGCTTAAAAATGAGGGGGGTGGGGGTAAAATATTAAAACCTCCAAAAAGCACAACCTAGGTACGAACTTTATCAACACACCAAATTTCAACCCTCTACGTTAATTCTGGGGGGCTGGGGGCCTGTTAGATCCAGCGAAAATCGTTTTTCCCCCTTCTACTCCCACCATATCATCCTAGGAAGCTGAATTTTGGATATGTTGTAGATAATTGACCGAAACATTATTTAAAACCGGTTTGGAAAAGTTTTATTGCTTTTCCGCCCCCCACCACCCCCTTAAAGGTCGGGTCCGAAAAAAAATTTGCCCAAAATTTGACCCCACTTTGATAGTATTGTTGTGCATCGGAATAAGCCCCACTTACCAAATTTCATCTCTTAACTTCCATAGGGGGGCCCTACACATATTAAAAGGTTGCGGGAAAATATATATATATATATATATATATATATATATATATATATATATATATATATATCAGACATCTTTTTTTTTTACATAATCGTGTTCTACGGGTCCGAAAACGGATAGCGCCCCTGGTCTCGCCTCTCGCAGCTCTTATCGTATAGACTGTATAAGTCTAATTTTTCGGAGAAAATTCGACTAAAAACTAAATAAAACTAAAAATTATAACAAAAGAACCTTTTTAATATAAACTTTCCTAATTTGTTTACATTATTGAATATACCGTGGCAACAGTAAAGGTCAGATACATTTTTTCAATAGTAATTTGGAAGTAAAATCGATATTCTCACAGTGCCTGTTCAAACCAAAAATGCAGGAAATACAATTGCTACATCACTGGTTGTGATTAACATCAAATTCAAAACTAGTCAATAGTTTAATTTAACTGGCAAAATAATTTCATTATCAACATACAAAATTTCACCAGTTGTCAATATTTACACGTAAATTCATTGAGACAAAAATTAATTTTTATTTTCTACGAGCACAGTTAAATTTTATTAATTTACCCCTAATATTTTTTTCCGGAAAATATATTTCGTGATAATTAATCTTGAACACATCATTTCACCGAATCGATATTATCTCGAATACCAAAATTTGTAAAATTGTAAAATTGTAAATCGTTAACAAAAAAAAACGCCGTGAGCAGCGGGGCCCCATCACGGTAGTCGAATTTTCTCCTTTATCTTCGGTATTGAATGTTTACAAGCGAAATGTGATTGAAACAACCGAATTGTCATTTTGTTGGTTTCAAAACTGGTGATGAGTGTTCGGCTGATCGAGGCTTTAAAAAAAGGTTTTAAGTATTTAAGGGCTGTATCTCAGTAAATTTCAATTTTTTGCCGAAAACAGGTAGCAGAAAAAAACCAACACAATTCGTACGAGGGCATTCCTGCCCATGTTTATCCGCTAATTGCCTTTATGTTTTAGTTTTAAATATTAAAAAAGGACCTTAAATAGTAAACTGGAAGGCCTTTATAAAGATATTTTTTCTTTCAAAAAAAAAAAAAAAAATAAATAAATAAAAAATAAAAAATTATTTCTTCGGTATTGAGTGTCTACAAGCGAAATATAATTGAAAGTCCACAAGCGATTTGTAATTTTGGTGGTTTCAAAACTGATAATGAGTGTCCGGTTGATCGGGGCTTTATAAAAAGATTTTAAGTTTTTAAGGGCTGAATCTCAGTAAATTTCAATTTTGTGCCGATAGAAGTTAACAGGGAAAAAGCCAACACAATTCGTACGAGGGCATTTCTATCCATGCTTATCCGCCAATTGCCTTTGTGTTTTACTTTTAAATATTAAAAAAGGAACTTAAATAGTAAACTGGAAGGCTTTTATGAAGATATTTTTTCTTTCCAAAAAAATCCAAAATTTCTATTTTATAAATAATAAAAATCCAAAATTCCTAAATAATAATTAAATAAATAAATAAACAGTGACTTTAATAACATTTGCAAATTACTTAATATGTATGTATTTCATTTGTTAAAAAATTGTATTCACTTTTTTTTAAATTTTTTAAAATTACTATTCGCCTACTTGTATTTACAATAAAAGTAATGCATTTAAAACACATTTAACAATAGCATTCAATTCCGATGTAAAAATGGAAGAAGTGGGGGGAAAAGTAATGTGGACTCACTAAAAGGTACTAGCTGGATACTAACTGAATACACGTACAAAATTTCAGCCCTCTAGGTTTCCTTATGGAGTCTCTAGACGTGTTAGAAAACAAGCAAAAAAATTAAGGAAATATTGGCGTAAAAATCGTGGGGGTAAGGGTTAAAAGTTGAAACCTCCAAAAAACAGTGTCTGGCTATTAGCTTAACCTGTACACCAAATTTCAGCCCTCTAGGTTTATTTGGGGAGATTTTGACCCGAACGAAACTGTTAAAAAACAAGAAAAATCATGTTCTTTTGGGTATAAAAACGGTGGGGGTAGGGGTTAAAAGTCGAGACCCCCAAAAGGCACCCCCTTGATACTAACTCAATCCGAATACAAAATTTCAGCCCTCTAGGTTTATTCGGGTGACCTGTGCGAGTGGTACAAACTTCGAAAACGTCGAAAATGCATGAAATTGTAGCTTAAAAATGAGGGGGGTGGGGGTAAAATATTAAAACCTCCAAAAAGCACAACCTAGGTACGAACTTTATCAACACACCAAATTTCAACCCTCTACGTTAATTCTGGGGGGCTGGGGGCCTGTTAGATCCAGCGAAAATCGTTTTTCCCCCCTCTACTCCCACCATATCATCCTAGGAAGCTGAATTTTGGATATGTTGTAGATAATTGACCGAAACATTATTTAAAACCGATTTGGAAAAGTTTTATTGCTTTTCCGCCCCCCACCACCCCCTTAAAGGTCGGGTCCGAAAAAAAATTTGCCCAAAATTTGACCCCACTTTGATAGTATTGTTGTGCATCGGAATAAGCCCCACTTACCAAATTTCATCTCTTAACTTCCATAGGGGGGCCCTACACATATTAAAAGGTTGCGGGAAAATATATATATATATATATATATCAGACATCTTTTTTTTTTACATAATCGTGTTCTACGGGTCCGAAAACGGATAGCGCCCCTGGTCTCGCCTCTCGCAGCTCTTATCGTATAGACTGTATAAGTCTAATTTTTCGGAGAAAATTCGACTAAAAAGTGTGATACCGTAATATTCCTGCATATATGTAAAATACACCAATAAAATCAGTTAAGTGAAATTAATTAAGGACCCTCTTTTAAATTTTATTAGCTCTATACTAATGTAACTTCATTATCGAATGATTTTCGACAAAATGTTATACTGAACTGACTAGAGTACAATCTGCACACTTTTTAATTTTGTCAAACATAATTCATTTGATTCATTACCATCAATGTGTTGGTATCTGTGTGGCTGTCACGTTTGTCTATAATAAACACAGTCCGCTGTCATTAAATCTGGGGTATTATTTCATAAACTAAAATCCAGAGCCGCTGAGAGAGATAACGAACCTCCGGGCACAACAAAAAATTTTCAAACATTTTTTCCACATAAATACAACTGACGTGCAAAAAAAAAGCGTCGCCTCACTTTCTCCGGATCTCTAGTTGAGGCTATGGGCCCCCTTTTTAGACCCGAGCCCCCGGGCAATTGCTCCACCTGCCTTACCCTTTCGCCGACCCTGCTAAAATCACACTTAAACAGGTGTCTTTCTAAAACTTACATATATTATTAATTTGTATTAGTTTCTTATATACGCCAAAATTAACTTATAGCTCTGTGTTCTTACGTTTCCTAAATTTTTATTTCAAATGTTCCTCAAATCTCATATGGAGTCCAAATTTCGTGGTGATAAATTCAAATCATAAGTGATCAAGGCGAAAACCACCTGTAGTTTCTCTAGAGGGGGAAGAAGTTTTGTGAATAAATGTGTCCCCTACAAATGTCATCGCAATCAGAATAAAGGTAACCTCGGCGCTACCGTGAAATTCCATTAAATGTCGATATCATACTATCACTTTTGGGTTTTAAATTCATGTTCTTTCAGCTTGAGTAAACCAAACGATTTTACACTTCTGAATGATCAATACAGAATCGGAGTTACAGGTTGCAGCTGTCTTTTCTTTTTACGGCAATAATTCTGGAGTTACTGAGTATTTGGTCATTGCGGGTCTTAAATAGTATTTGATCGTTTTCTTAGTAAAGAAGTCTCGTTAGGGTAGAAGCCCTAACCTACTTATGGATACCATCGACAAAATTGAGTGCATACAAAGTTCCAGAATTCAAAAAGGCTATAAGTATTATTTAAGCGCGCATTATTTTATATACTTCGAGCAATCGAATTTATACTGTGTAATAGAATTTTATGTTTTGTGTATTATTTACTACAATGATCACACAAAGTGCTATTTTATTTGTAGAAATATTTCACATAATCAATAGTGACATTTTTTAAAATGTAATTTAATCTCTTTATATGTATATGCATGGCAATATAAAATATGAATGTCATATATTGGCTGAATTTTTTTTTTTTTTTTTTGATAATATTACAATATAGACCTACTCCAAGGTCGTAGAAAAATTATCGGAATCTCTTAAAGGGGTTCCCCCGTGTGACGGCCTGTTTTTTAAACATTTTTTGGGAATTTTTTTTGACAATCAATGAAAAGACAGAAAATATAAATAAAACAATCCGTTTTTTAAATAAAGGGCATAGCCGGGTAAGATAAGGAAAACGGCCCTTGACGCAAAATTGATTGTTCTTATAGGAAATAATACTTCTTAGCCACAGATACATTCCTGCCCAATTTCAACCCTCTGAGGCTAATAGTTTATGAATACACAGACAAAAATTTTCAAAAATAATTTTTTTTACGAAATTACTGAGCAGATTTATTTGAGTTTAATATATATTGTGTACCCACCTTGGGCAAAGTAATAAAAAAAAAATTAACGTTATATCCCTTTATTATACTAATTTTTTTAAATTTTTAAATTTAAGAAAATTTTTTTTTGGCATTTACGCGTTAGCGACATCCACCATTTTTGGTTCAATAATATGTCTCTTAGTACTCTATAACATATTTTTATGGAAAAATTTTAGTTGGTAGAACATAGTAATATTTCAATACAAATGCATACCATGTTAGGTACTACATATATTACTTATGTACGAGTTAATGTACCTACCAAAATTTGACTTCAAATGATGTATTACAGGCGCTTTTTTCAACAAAAAATTTTTTTTCCTGTCAATTGCCAGAAAACTACGCATAGGATCTGGTTTAAATTTTCACTGGTTGTTACTATTAATCGAGACAACAAGGCACAATGCCAACAAAAAATACACGGCTAGACGTTTTTCCGACATTGGTTTTTAACACATTTGTCTCCAATTTTCTTTTAGATTTTACGATTTTACAAATCTATATTTTAGACGAGGCTCGTAATTAGCGGACCTAATAGTTCATTAATTTTTAAGTTTATTTTGCTAAGTTTATTATACATGGCCAAAACTATCGTAACATGGGTCATTTCCATGGAAATCGAAAGAAAAATGGTAAGATTAAGATTTTTTTATTTTTAAAAATTATACCCGTTCTTTAGTGCGTTCTAACGGCGTAACGGTTGATCGTAGAAAGAATTGTTATGTACAAAATTTGTAGGAAATTTTGTCGACTTTAATTGTGTAAAGAACAACATTTTCGAGAAAATGCATATTTACCAAGATTAAGATTAAAAACCTAAAAAATTAACAAAAATTTGACTTTTTTCACAAAATAATCAATATTCCGGGCAAAATATCTGTCAGCAAACCTGAAATTCGTGTTCAGCGACCCAGAAAACATAAAGAATAAAAATTATTAGGACTGTGACTAAACTTTCCCTTAACATTCCTAATATGCTTAGACTATAATCATTAAATTACTGTATTAAGAGGAGATAGTTAGGTAACTGTTTCTAAACCTCTTTTACTCTTCTGTTATTTTTTTTTTACACTCGTTTATATTTTCTTTTTTTCATTGATACATTCTTAACATTTTTATGTTTAGCCAACTAATAACAATCTTAGTCTACGTATTCTATCACAGTAAAATCCGTACAATGCATATAAATAACATGCGTATTTTTGTTGAATCTAATGCTCATTTAGTAATTTTATCGGGCAAGTCATTTTTTTAAGGATCATTGTGAATAAGATAATGGTAGTAAAGTTATGAAAGTGTATTTGTAAATTTTTGAATAGCACAAAATATTTTTTAGGTGTACGGCTGTTTATTTTATGTAACACATGTAATGCTTATTTATTTTTTTAAGGGCAAGAATTTATTATCTGTGTAACATTTATTTTAATAAATACACAAAATCGATTATATTAATTCTAGTTCATATTTAGTTTTGCACAAAAATAAAGAATAGTGCTCAATTAGTTTATTCATTGCTACTTTTGTTTTACAAATGCTAAAATAGTTTTTCAGATGCTCTTAGTTATTTCGCATTTTGGTTAAATAAATACTCATTTAATTTGTCCCCATTCAAAAATACCTTTAAATATCTGACCCGCTAAAATTGCCACTGTTTTTGACATTTGTGACGGTCGATGAATATACACAAATTGATAGCGAAAAAACTCAATTTGTGAAACTGTTTTCATTTCAACAAAAATATTGTGATGTCCTCATATTTTGTCCCCACATAAAATTTCATAGACGATCATGATACAAAATTAATGACAATGTACTGTAAATAATCAATAGATGTCAGTCAGTACGTTGCCACATCCAAGTATTATGTATTTTAATTCATTTCCGATTGATTGACATATCTATCTGTAACCGAACAGATTACCATAAAAAATGTACCTAATGCTATTACAAATGAATTTTCTACTATACACTAATATACAAGTACCTATGTACATACAAGTAAAATAAATATTGCATGAAATAATAACAGTTTTACCAGTTTTACACTAGTATTTAAAAAAAATTAGATCTTGTACGTATTTTAAAATTTTGAGGAAAAATAAAATGAATGGATAAAATAAATGACTTTTTGAGATTGATTTAGGCTAGGAAAAATTTTAAGGGGGGTCTAGAAAGCTGATAGAAAGCTTGTTTTTTAACCCTAGAATCATACGTACACGTCAAAGCGACGTAAGAACTTCTCTTCCTGCTCCAATACTACGACTTGTTGTTACTTGTTTGCTGTGAGATTTCTGTTATCTAATTTATTTGTTATTATAACACACCACATATATTTATTTTGTTTATAGTCATTGTCGTTTTGTTTGTATTGAAATAGTGTCCGTCAAAAGGACGTCAATGTATGATTAACGTATGTTTTTTTTGAAGATTTTGTACACTACATATAAAAGTTTTCCTAATTTTTTTTTTAAAATTTATTAAAGATATGGATGTTACAATTAATTTATTCAATGATTATGATAATGTGAAAGATGATTACAGCTGTTTGACTTATAGAGACGACATAATACTGAAGTTTTAATATATTGAATCGAAAACTAAAGAATGCATTTCGAATGACTTAATAAAAGATTAACAATTTATTTTGTGGAAAATATTTTAATTTTTATTATTTTTTGAGATCTTATTCGAAAAATTACTAACAAATTTTAGAAAATTTACAAATGTGCCTAATGGGGAAATTACATATCTATAGGAATATTTATGACTGAGAAATTTCACATTCTGTAAAGTCACACGTGTCCACTGACTCATAATAGTTCATAAATTAATGATTACAATTAATGTATTTATCTAGTTTTTAATTTTTATAATGAAAATATGCTTTGATAAAAAGATTAAAAAAATTAATAAATATTTACATTAAGAAATTTTTCCAAATCCAATTTTTTTAAATATTTTGTTCGCTTTTGTAGTATTGTTATGTAAAAAAAATGTTTTTTGCAAATAAACTCTAAAACTCTCCGTAAAAAGTCCATCTGTCAAAACGACGTCGATGTATGATTAACGTTTCTTGTAGACCAGCGTGTGATGCTAGGGTTAATAATCTTTTTTTCTCGAAAACAGTAAGAGATTTTTGTTTGAAATTATTTTATTTATATAGATGACATTAATTAAGTTTGTTATGTGTTAAAAATTGATATACAAAAAAAATTGTTACTTGAATGCATTTTTCTCGTTTTTTTCGAAACTGATATTTTCAAATCGGCGTGCACCATAACTCAATCGGTTTTTATCCGTTTTGCATACTATACGGCTCAGTACTTTTTTTTTAATACCTGAGGGGATGACGAACAATTTTTCTTTTTTTAGTCCATGTTTATTTTGCAGAGTGTTTTCTGATAACAAAAATTTCAAAAGGAAGCCATTGTGCGCAATTTTATTTTTTTAGGAAAACCCTCCATCATCCTCCCAGAATTTAATTTTGTATTAAATGACCCTGCTATGAGCTATCATGCACGCCAAATAGCATGAACATTTTTAACGTTGCTCCTGCTACAGAAATTATATAGTGCGCATGGACGAAACTTTAAAAATATAAATTTTTTCATAAACCTTAAGTAATGTACATTCAAACAAAAATCTCCTACGGTTTTTGAAGAAAAACATTATCAAAAAACAATTTTTGCTGTTAATTTTTTTAGTTGTATTTTCCCCTCTGACAAAACGAAAAACATTTGACAGAAAATTTTCACACATATTTTACATTATTATGGTATTTATTATTTGCGTCCACTTTTGCATGATATTACCATAGATGTCATAAATGGATTTCACTATAACGGAATTTCGTTTGAATGAAATGATCTCCATATTTCAGTTCATTACACAATAATATGTAGAATGCAGAGTACGTACACATATTAATATACTCATCAGAACGTCTCACGTTTGTTACAGTCATATTAAATATTATAATATTTTATGTAATTATAATTACGATTATGATGACAATAGTAAAACTGAAATGGATCTGTTAACCCCTTTAGTACCGCCATATATTCCAATTTTTTAGAGAAAAAATTTAATATCTATATAAGTATAATTGCAAGTTTGGTACATTTTGTTTAATTTATTTACAGTATGACCGCTCTTTCTTATACAGCCTTCAGTCAGTCACTCGTCAGTTGAATTTTTTCTAAAAATTAGCATGACGAGCTGAGCTCGTCATTAGTCCTAAAGGGGTTAATTTCCACTAACTGATACCGTACAGGACGTTTCAGAATGACGAATTTCGAACCCAGTAAGAAAGCCAACACACAACGAAGTCCGAACCAAAAGCGGGGCTCAATGCCAAGTTACGTTACAACAATATAACAATCAATTGTATTTTGTTACCTTAAATTGCACAAATTCGTAGTCAGGAGTACAATAACCTACTTAGAAACGGTTTGACAATTTTAAACAAATAACATGTTTTCGGCATATATAAAATTTCAGCTGAAAGTAAATTTTTTGAAGGAAATGTACGGTTAATCGAATTTTCTATATCATAAATATAGAACGTATATTCATATTATGTGATTTCAATTTCGTTTTCGTAAATCTTTTGGTAGAGAACCGCTGTCACTTAACCACTTTTGCTATAGAACAGTTCTAAATTTGCTACCTTTCGTACAGAACTGTTGGTAACCTTACTACTTTGGCACAGAGCTACTGTGATCTCACAATATTTGATGCAGAACTGCCGTGATCTTTTTACTGGTACTAGTAAGTAGACGTTTTCAATTCAATTGCTGAATAATTATGTGAAATAAATTCTTTACAAATGTATTGCAATTATTGCACTGGAAAAACATTGTTGTAAAAACAAAAAACTTATACGGAGCGAGAACTATCTTAAGTTCATAGTGATGAAAACACAGATTTAAATATGTTTTTTTGTGTGTGTCTAAAAATTGAGAGTTTTCAAATACGAGGTTCACAGAGAAAGGAAGCGATATGTCACAATATATAATATGTCATAATAGGCTCATCAAATTATTAATATCCCTAATAATATTCCAGCTAATATTTCGTCCGATTCAAACATTCTACCAAGGCCGGCTGGAAGGCCCCGTTCCACGGCTTGATTTTATAAAACCAAAAACTTATATGTGAACGTTGGAAGACGATATTTATTTACCTATTTAATGAAATCAAAATTTTTCGTCAAGTTTTGCATTCCGGAATCATAATTTTACCAATATGTCTTACAATATTGATTTAAAATTATGTAATTTATTTGAACTGTATCCAGATTTTGTTACTATTCTAAGAGCTATATTAACTTTATCAATTAAACTATTACCATTGTATCTTCAGAAAGATCTTTTCCAAGATTGATAGAATAGACCAAAATAAAATATTACTTCAGACCTACCATCAGTCAGGATCGAAAACCAAACCTGTATATCAAAAGAAGTAATTGTATTGTACTACTTTGGTACAGAATCGCTGCAACCTTACTAATTTTTGTTTAGAACTGCTGTGACCTTACTAACTTTGGTATAAAATTATAGTAACTTTACCCCGTTTGGTATAGAATCGCTACAACCTTACTTCTTTTAGTTATTTAAAAAGCCCTTAAAAATTACTGAAGAGGTAAATCGATCTTGATTAAGAATAGATCCGAATAGTCAATGTTATATTATCTACGGCAGCGGTTTTCAACCTTTTTTCTCTCGCGTACCCCTTGAGTAGGCTTTTTATTTCTGTGTACCCCCAGCCCGCTACATAAACTATGTATAATTAAAGAAAGTGGTGTTAATGGTATTTATAAATTTTTATTTTTTTATGTTTCATTGTTACAATTAACATATATAATTTTTTATTTAAAAATGGTGAAAAGAAAGAAAAAATATTAATGCGATCCTTGATGTTGTTTCATGGAGCTGAGTTTTTTAAAATTTGGTTTAAATAAAGAGAGATATATTCTTAAATCAGGAGCAGCATAAAGCCTTATTACGATATTTGTTCTTATTATATGCGTCTCACGAAAATGTAGTTTCCACAAGCTGTGTATTTGTAAAAGGTAATAAATATTTTATTGCTTTTTCACTGAGATCCTGGTACTCCTCTCTCACTGCTGCCCAGAAATCAATAACATTTCTTTTTCTGAAATCAAATTGTAAAGAAGAATCAGTTTAAAGTTCAATCAATTTTTCTTTTTCAGATATTGATAATTTTTTAGCTTATTGAAAAAACAATTCGTTGAATGGATTTGAAATCCAATTATCTTCACTATTTTGTTTTGGAAAATATTGCCTGCATGACAACTTGAGTCCCTTTAAGTGAGCCATTGCATTACTTTTTACATCTTCTGACAACTTATTTCATTTTCAGATAAGAAACCGTGAAGTGTTTCTAAAACTTCGCTCTGGTTTTTACCGATACAAGATTCCCAAAAATCTAATTTATTAATCATAGACTTAATTTTGTCAGATACTTTAAAAACAGTGATGGAGCTGTTCTGTAACCCTAAGTTAAGTTTATTTATTTCAGTAAAATATCAGATAGGTATGCAAGCTGTTGGAGCCATTCACTTTCATGAAATTTAAGGCTTAACTCAAAAGGGTGGTCTTCGGAAAAAACTTGAACTTCATGTCTCAGCTCAAACAATCGTGTTAGTACTTTCCCACGTGAAAGCCACCTCACCTCAGTATGTAAAAGTAGTGTTGAATGAAGGCTGTCCATTTATTCACACAAGGATTTGAATAGTCTGGAGTTTGTTGAACGAGCCTTAATAAAATTAACCACTTGTACAGACTGATTTAGCACTTCCTTCAATGAATATGGAAAATGCTTGGTTGCTAGGTTTTGTCTATGTATGCAACAATGGCTCCAAATTACATGAGGAGCGACTGTTTGGATACGACCGCGTAAGCCTGCGTAACAGCCAGATATTGATTTTCCCCATTCGTACAAACACCGCAACAATTGGCCCAATCAATTTCTTTTTCACAGAAATAGCCCTGAATGGTATTAAATATGTCCTCGCCTCTGCATGTTTCTGTAAGGGAATGACACAGTAAAAGATTTTCTTCAGGCACCTTATTATTTAAATATCTTACAATTACAAGTAAATGAAAAAAATTTTTAGCGACAGCCTGCATATAAATTATTAAGAACGAACTAAAAGAAAGAATTGTTCTACATGTTTCAGTCATTTAAATGACCATCTTCAGGAAAATCAATAATTCAGTTGTGAAAACAACTGAGAAAAATAATATCAAAAGGACATAACCTCCAAATGTCAAATGAATGTCAAAATGACAGACGAAATTACAAGTAAAATTGACAAATTGGAAACATCAGCGCTTTCATCGACCTGTACTGAAAAGAAGGGACTCTGTTTTATTCTTTCAATTACTGTAGATTCAATGTCGTCAGACATGTCCGCAATTCTTCGGGGTACTGTATTGTCCGAGAGGGGAAAATTGCTAACTTTTCGGGCATGGTCCTCACCAAACATACAGTGAACAGCGTCTTTGATGCATACTTATTCTGTATGATGCTTCAACTGCATTTTCATTTTTTTATTTGCAGACACCACAAAATAAGTTAAATTCGAGTCGCATGGTAGTCGCCGAAAAATTTAATATTTTTTTTGTTGATATGTTGGATGCTTTGTTTTTAAATGACGTAACAACAAAGATGGTTTCATCGCACCGTTGGACAATATTTCTCCACAAACGATACATAGTGGTTTTGGGCAATCGTCATCTCCTGTAAACGAGAATCCATATTTTAAATATTCATCAAAATACTTCCTCCTTTTCAGAGTAGTACTCATGTTTTTAACTGAAACATTACTAACATCTCTTACCACAACAGGCATGTCAGTTGTTGCCCCATTATCTTTTTGCAAATTATCAGACTGCTTTGATACTCGCAATCGCCGAATCAACAGATTGAATTTCAATACTGGTTACAGTTCTCTTTTGAGTCCCCGATTTCAACCACTTCTCCATTTTCATTTCTCACAAAACGGTATTATCAAAAAGCCACTTAAAAAAACAACGAAATCAAGTAAACACATAAAAGTACGGTAAAGATTCACATATGAAACAAATAGCACGTTATACTTGATGAGTTTTACATTGGAATATTGCTGAAAAATTATACATGTTGGGGTGTATAAATAAATTCATTGTTTAAAAATAAAAAAACCGATAATTTTGTTTGAATTATCCAACGATCATTTTTATTAACAATGAATACCCATAAGATTCAAATAATTGTTAGACAAATAAGGAGAATTTATACTGTATTATCACTTTAGTTAATATCATTTCTCTTAGTACTTAATAAGTGCAATTTTACTTTAGAATATTGGTTAATTTCTCTTACGTGTAAAGAAAAAAGGATATAGTTTAATTTGATGTGAATAAAAACTAAGGGCGTAATTTTTTTAACATTTTAATAATTTCTCCGCCATTACTATCAATATCTTTGCGTACCCCTTACAAGTATGCCGCGTACCCCAGGTTGAAAACCGCTGATCTACGGTATTGAATTTTTATGTAGACACAATAGTCTAAGAGCTAGTGAGCCATCCGACTAACCCATTTTCCACAAAGCTAGAAAATTTTTAAATGACATTTTATTATCGGTCAATCAAGCAAGTACCATTCTGGAAGGTATCCAGTGATTGCGTCATCATCCCTTAAATTTTTGAAAATGTCAAAAAAATTTTTTTATTAACCTACTCCCACAAGGCTGAAATTTTAATATGTTGTAGTTTACATATGTTTAAGTGTAAAAAAAAAATTGGCAACCTATTTTGAAGGTTGCAAGGATGTGCCAGACGATAGCAAAAGTGTCATAGGGATAGTAATTCATAACCTGCTCCCACAAGGCTGAAATTTTGAAGGAATACTCTTTCAATAGTTTAAAACGTATGTGTAAACAGCCAGCCTATTCTGGCGGTTGGAAGTATCTGCCAGACGAATATATAATAGTCATGACGCTCAATGAGAAGGTGAGCGTGTATGGCTTCCAATGTCAGAAAGAGAAAAATATGTCAAAATCAGTTGAGGAATTCCGGCGGTTATCTAGCGAAAAAATTGAGCACGCATGAGATATTGGTCATATGTATATGAGTGGCTGAGATAGAGGAACTGGTGTGGCCACCTGATCATTTAAAACGCAGTTACAACGGCATAAGTACATAATCTTTCAGAATAGCACAAAACCCTTAAAAAACTTACGTTAGTATTTTAAAAATAATTTAAATACTCAATAATCTTTACTACTGGTGTTAATTATGGAAGCAGTGAATATAATTTGTGTCATATGCAGACGCAATATTTGCCAGAAAACAATAAAATTTACATCCAAAATTTTGGTGAAATGTCATGCAATCTTTAAAATTAAAAAATTTCATAATTTAAAATATACAAATGTTAATTAAAAATCACAAAGTGATTGAAAAAATTATCCGGATCGGCCGGGAATCGAACCCAGGATCTTCTGGTAACTAGCCAGACGTGCTAACCTCTACACCAACGATCCCATGCTCGGTAAGCGGCCGAGCCGGACACCCATTCAATCACCTATGTGTATTAGTACTCTCTCTGATTCGAGAAACAGTTACAATTTTAATTTCAAATATTATCGAGTGCTTGTGAGACACTACTACGTATGACAAATTTTTGTTTGCATTTCAACATACGCAGTATTGATATGTTCACTAATCGTTCAGCTAAACTGAAACTTTAAGCACTCGATTTCTTTGGTATAGTATGACAAAAAACCACATGTAAATTAAAAATCATAAAGTGATTGAAAAAATTATCCGGATCGGCCGGGAATCGAACCCAGGATCTTCTGGTAACTAGCCAGACGTGCTAACCTCTACACTAACAATCCCATGCTTGGTAAGCGGCCGAGCCGGACACCCATTCAATCACCTATGTGTATTAGTACTCTCTCTGATTCGAGAATATCAATACTGCGTGTCAAACATATCAATACTGCGTGTGTTGAAATGCAAACAAAAGTTTGTCATACGTAGTAGTGTCTCACAAGCACTCGATAATATTTGAAATCAAAAAAAAATACAAATGTTGTTCTGCCTGAAAATGTAAGTGATATAGCAGGATATCATGTTCAATGTTACAAAAATTTTGTGGCGGTACTTGTAAAAGGCTTTAAAACAGTATTCTTCTATCAAATATATATGTTGCAGCTGTATTGTCAAAACCGTTTTATTATAATAACTCTAGTCAAATTATAAAAAAACCAAATATTGTCAACTAATGTTGTCTCTTACAATATACCTAGTAAATTCTAGTGTTATTATAAATTCGCTAGACTCATTTAGAGAAATTGTGAAGTGTAATGTTTTTTGGCAATATAACCAAATCAGCTTACAGGAAAATATGTGTGGTAAAAGTAAACACAATATGAATCCGAAACTAATGATGTCAAAAAACTTCTGAATCGATTTTAAGTAAATTTAGCTTAGATATTTACATAAATATGCTTTGGAGTAACCGATAAGAAATTTTTATTTCGTTTAAAAGTTTCCGTGGGTTGTGAATACTAAAATAAACAATGTCTTCACTACTAAGTCTATTTCAATAAAATTTTGTGGGGATATTTATATGGTTTAGAATAATTAATAGGATAATTTATATTCTGGTTGAAGGTTCCTACAGGATATGAATACGAAACTAAGTGGTATCAAAACTACAAAACCGATTTCAATCAAATTTGGTATGAATATCTTTTTGCTTTGGAATAACAAACAGAAAATGTTTATTCGCGATTATAGGTTCCCATGGCAAACCAAATAAATTATTCAGTCAGGCCAAAATTATTGAAACGATTTCATTCAGTTTTGGCATGGATACTTATACCCCATGGAACAACACATAGGATAATTTTCATCCTGATTAAGGATTCCCTCAGAAAAAATAAATTATTCAATCATGTCAGAACTATTGAACAGATTTCAGTTAAATTTAATTTGTATTTAGAATAACTACTGGGATAGTTTGTATCCCGATTGAAGGTTCCTAAGGGATATGAATATGAAACCAATTAATGTCAAAACTACTGATTCCATTTCAGTCAAATTTGATATGAATACTTCTATATTTTGGAATACGTATGCTATAAATCAGATATTTTTATGTGAATTTCAAAAGAAAATCCTGAAGATCTTCACAGTACAAGAATTTTAATTTGTATGCCATGGAAAGACTCATCAGGGATATGAACCAGATTATATTAGTATTTGAGCTTTAAACCCTAGATTACCCCTTAATGACAATTTTACTAGAGCTAATAATAAAAAGCTCGAGCTAATAATAAAAAGCTGAAAAATATTCTAAATTGAAATCTTATTATGTGTCCGGTTTTTCCTTTAGAAAACCGGGATAAAACTATTGTACATATTAATTCACAATAAAGTAGTTCAACTGCTTTGATATAATTACAATAAATTCCATGTTCCTACAGAACGATATCTCGGAAAAAACGGAGCAGCAATTAAAAATTATTTCTAAAGTCTTTAGTCAATCAATAAACAATCTAAAGAAAATCAACATTAATAGTTTATGAAATAGTGGCTCATTTCCCACGGGAACCTCCAACCTGTAAAAAAAGTATACCAAATATTTATTATTTTAAGGTATATGTCAATACTAAATTTGATTAAAATTGTTTCAGTAGTTTTGATATTAGTAGATAGGCTAGGACAGAGCGGTGACACCGTAGAACCCCAATTTTCCGGACTACTTTTTTGACGATGTTAAGAACCGTGTAGTTTGGGGGCCTACTGTACCTAGAGTATAAATTGATCTCTGACCCGGGACGTACCGAGTACATGTATTTAAAATTTGTTGTTGACATATGACCCCAACACTCGCTCATACTGCTGGCCTTGAAATTCCTAAGAGGTGAGTCATCACCAGCAACTAAATTAATTTATGTTAACTCATTATGCGTCATCACAATTTACTTATAACAATTTCATTTTGTGTTAACCCATTACCAGCCAAACCTAACGCATGCGCCGACTGAATTTAAGTACACGACGCATGCGCAGACTGAATTTTAGGTTACAATTTGATAGATGGTGTACACTACCGCGTCAAAATGTGGGGAATACCCTGACGCGGGGGTGGCCCCAAACTTTTGACACCGTACTGTACTTAAATTTTTGGTACACTACCGTGTCAAAAGTGCGGGCCCCCCTGGGCAAAAAGGTATCCGATCACTTTTTGAAGCGTACTGTACGTGCAAACCTTGACCCCAACACGCGCTTGCCTTAATTGCATCATCTTAAACGAACTACCGCGTCAAAAATGTGGGATTACCCTAACCCACGGGGTGGCCCAAACTTTTGACGCCGTACTGTACTTAAATTTTTGGTACACTACCATGTCAAAAGTGCGGACCCCCCTGACCAAAAAGGTATCCGATCACTTTTTGAAGCGTACTGTGCTTATTACGTGCAAATCTTGGCCTCACTTAACTGCGTCATCTTAAATTGGGTGCGGTCGCTAACGATAAATTTTGTCGGGGGCGCACTGTACCAAGCGCTAGATTTTAAGATTAGACTCCGGGGTCCAGATTTCTGACCGCTACTGTACTGTAAATCGAGTGTCTACTGTACTTTTCAACAAGTTTAAGCCTGTTTTCAGCAAAGTCAGCACTTTTTTAATTTGTTTATTTATATAAGTTTTAATTTAAAAAAAATGTTTATTTAAGATTTTGATGACTATTTTTATCAGTTTTAATACTTTAACATTTAACCTACAGTGACCAATTTTTTAGTTAACTAACAGAAGTTCTTGAAATTTTAACAAGTTACAAAAAATATTACTTCTTATGGTGCACAACATTTTTGAATTTGACTGTAGCACAAAACTGTTTCTATATCAAACGAAAATTATCTGAAATAATTCAGTATGTACATATGTATAGACTCTGTATATTAAAAATATTTTATGTATACACTCTGTATATTGAGAATAAGAAAGAAAATTTGTATATAATTTTAATTTTTATGAATACTAGTAAACGAATTGTATAGCCATTTATGAATAAGTATTAAATCTAATTATAAAATAATTTATAAATATTGCAAAAAATTTGTTTAATCAGCAAAATCAATGTATATCATTTTAATACTGATACATATTTATATTAGGGTATAATAGTATTGTATTTAACATTTTTAAACAGAATAAAAGTTCAATTTTTGGTTTTAAATTACTATAAGTTAAACACGTCGCTTAATATAAAAATGATAATAGCATTGAGTTTTACTAAATTTTTAAGTTTGTAAAATCAAAATTTTTTATAAACTAAAACATTTTGAATTTGCTACTCTATCATTAACATACAAATAATATCATGTATATATAACGGGTGTATATTTAGTATTTTTAATAAATATTTTAGTATACAGGGTGTATTATGAAATATGCTTTTCAATTAGAATAATAAATTTCATAAGATTTTTGTTAACACTCTTATAGGTTAACGAAAGAAACTTTTTGCTGTAAAAAATAGGGGAATGCAGGGTAATAATTAAATAAAACGCACATATTTTTTTTTTTAAATTTTATTTATAGAATATGTATACAAAAAATTAAATTGCTTAAATCTATATATTACTTAAAATCTATTTATTTTCCATATAAAAATTTTTTAAAAGAATACAATTTTCTAATGAACAAATTTTATCTGAATGAAGCATACAGCGTCTTGAATAATATTCATCTCGCAGAATGGAAATCTTCGGTACATCAAATATTTCTTCCAAATTCAAAATCCACGGCTGGTTTTCGGTACTATCAAACAAACTTGATATCCATTTCTTCTTTTCACCACCCTTGACGTATATAACATCATACTTCTTTAATATAGGTTTCAATATGGTATGAAGTTTTTTGTACGGAATAAATCCATACGACCAAGGTATCCCATGCCAATTTCGGTAAAGCCAACTGGCTACTCGTTGATATTTCTTCGGCAACTCGTTGAAATCAAACGGTGCGTCGAATATAAGATGTAATATATCATCCGAATTTTTTGCAGTAATACCAACTTCTTTAAAATAAAATTCGTTGTTAGCTCCTTGATAGCCTTGTATGTCAAGAAACGCCATTTTTTACCGCCACCGTAGAACTGAATTTATTCACACAATCCACAACTTTATATAGAATAATTAAAAGTGGTGGGGGTAGTTAGTTAATTTGTGGAACGTATTCGAAAATGGCTATTAATAGCTATTGCTAGTTTACCATCAAATTACAAACTGTTAATAATATTTAGCACATTTGTGAGTACCAGGTTCTTTTCACTTTAAGACCTAGTGATTTAAGGAATGCTAAATTTTCAGGTGAAATGTGTTGTTGCTAAAAAGTTTTACGTTTAATGATCTTAGGTTTCGAAAGTCCTTTGCTAGGTTCTCTAGCGATGGACTGCGCTGAATTGTAAATTAACATGGTTCCAAAATGTAATTGTTTTACCACGAAAGTATAATTTTCAACGAAAGAGATGTTAACTCTTTGACAACCACCGGTAAATAGATAATATTTTATGTAAGTTCAACTATTTTATACCCTTCAACCATGATAAGGTGTATAAGTTGGAGTATAACTCAGCAAATTATATAGCGGTGGTGACGTAACACACAAATTCGGTGGTTGTGTTGCGGTTGTGGCGGTGGCGGTGTTTGTGTGGCGGTTGTGTGGTGGTGGCGGTGGTGTTTGTGTGGTGGCGGCGGTGGTGTTTGTGTGGCGGTGGTATTTGTATGGTGGTTTCGGAGGTTGTGTGGTGGTTGTGGGGGTGGCGGGGTAGCAGCAGTGTTTGCGGCTGACGTGCACAACTTTATCATTAATTCAATCGAAGCAGCAATTTACTGTAGACAATAAATCGGTGGTAACATCTCGGCGGTGTTTGTTGAACGCAATATCTAAATTAATCAATCTGGTGACGTTCCTGTTCCCTGCTCTTATAATGGAAGATTATTAAATATCGATTTTAGATAAAATATTGGAAAATTTCGGTTACAAAATACTATAAATACAACTGAATTATTAACCGGATGTCATTTGTTGGTTAAGTTCCAGAAGGTAAACAACAACAGCAACATGCCGATTTGTGGTATTTGTAAATTTCAACCGTCACAGTGTAAGTGTGCCTTCTACGAGTACTGTGATAGGTGTCGAAATGAAAAACGAATTTGCATGTGTTGTAAACGATGTATGATGCCATTTCCAAACTGTGTTTGTAATTATATAAACTGTACCACATGTAAAGGCCGCTGCAATTGTAAATAATTTAGTAAAATCAATCATCTGATTGCCACATAATACATATTGAATAATTCCACGGTTGCTCAAACCAACGTAAACATTTATTTATAAGGCAATGACCAGCGATGTAATGAGGCATAATGGATATTTTATGTAACAGTGGAATTGGTCAATATCGATTAAATATCGATTTTTTATAAAATATTGGATTATTTGGTTTCAGTCAAAATACTATAAATACAACTGAATTATTAACCGGATGTCATTTGTAGGTTAAGTTCCAGAAAGTAAACAAAAACAACATGCCGATTTGTGGTATTTGTAAATTTCAACCACCACAGTGTAAGTGTTCCTTCCCCGAGTATTGTGATAGGTGTCGAAACGAAAAACGAATTTGCATGTGTTGTAAACGATGTATGATGCCATTTCCAAACTGTGTTTGCAATTATGTAAACTGTCCCACATGTAAAAGCCGCTGCAATTGCGAATAATTTAGTAAAATCAATCACCTGATTGCCACATCATAAGTATTGACCAATTCCACGGTTGTTAAAACAAACATTAGCATTTATTTAGTAATGAGGTATAACGTATATTTTGAGTAACAGTGGAATTGACCAATACCTATTAATCAGTATTAAAGTTTTTGTTGAATACTCAAAATATGCATTATACCTTATTACTAAATAAATGTTAATGTTTATTTGATATTTTCCATTGGTTGTGGTGTATAAACACTGATCATATGAAGGTGTGGTTGCTTTAGAGTAACTTAATTTGTAGCTGTGTGGGAATAAACATATCGGTGGGGTAAAATGAGCAACTCAAATTTTGTAGTTGTGTTGGGGTGGTGGTGGTGGTGGTTTTTGTGGTGGCAACTCAAAATTTATTTAAGCGACGTCCTGTAACAGAAATTGGCAGTGTATTGGCAAAATGTCTGAACAACACGGTGTTGAGTTAAGTATAAGTGATCTGTGGACCACTTTTACTGCCAGTGATACAACAATGGATCCGGTTTTGGAGAAGTTGAATAAACTTGGTGCTGGTAAACCATTCAAATCGCTATCTACACTCAAACCGTATGAAACGTGGAAAATTCTTGATGTACGACGCATGGAAACTCGATATGGGCCAGCGGTTGCGGTGGAACTTGCAGATGCTCAAGTGTTCCTTCCAAAACGATTCGCGGATTTGGATGAGCAGACCATTCAATGTTTACGTACAGGACAATATTTTATTACATATAAAGGAACTGATGCTAGTGGTTTTTTACATATTGTGGAATTTAGTAAATAGCTATCACATGTATGATGTTAGATGTAAGATTAAGGTAACTGTCAGATATGAAAATGAATTGATTTACTTTTTAATTTTAATATTGTAAACGTATATTTCATTAAAAAATAAATTATTTTACGTATAAATTCTTATATTGTTCTTATTTTACAACACACTAGAACCTCGCAAATTATATCTTGAATTATGATAAGACTCTCAGTAGGTATGGACCCAATTGGCAACGCAATGTAATTGCCTATATTTAGTGGAGTATATAAGCAATCGCTAACACAATTCTGAATTAATCTTGTAAGACTAGTTGAGCTTTACACATCTATTATAATGTTCGAGTGTACGCGGTGCTATAAAAGCTTCTCGCGGAAAGATTCTCTTTCACGTCATATAAGAAATACACATATGCGGGAATTTTCACCAAAAAGGTTTGAAAATAGTTACTCTCTTGATCCGCTAAAAAGACAAACATTAGACACGGCTGATGACTTATCTAGTTATGATACCGGGAGGAATGATATTGATGATGAATTTCTAAACAATAAAGTTGAAGAAAGGGTCAATCCACTTGAACAAAGAATTAAAGCTGCATCAAAAGCAATTCAAACTAAATTTAATAATTTAAGAAATCAAAATAATGTTTACACACCCAGCGATGAGTCTAATAACAGGGTTTTAACCACTTCTGATAGTGGAACTGTTATCATTCCCAAGTTAACTACAGCTTTGCAAACCCTTTTGGATATTTTATTAATCAAAGAAACTCAAAATAAAGGTGAGGATTCTAATGAACGAATAGCAATAAAACGTCCAGTCAATTCAACGGACCAAGAGCTACTTGCTAAGCGTATCAAAAACAACGACTCGGAAAATGCTAATGGACAATCGAAAAAAATAAAATACTGGCATAATCCTAATACTTTAATAGATGAATTACGACGTTTATACGAGACTTCAGAGACTGGTGAAAAATTACTCAATATTATTCGGAGTATAGAGGAAAATAAAAACATATTGTTTAACGTTGACGATAGTGAAGCTTTAATCGAAGAGTTAGATGCTTTAAGAGAAACTACTGTCGGTCAAGAAATATTCTCTATACTTCGTGAACTTCAAAAGGCTGATGTTATTGAGCCACTAGGTGATTATCTGGATGAAACTGATAAAGAAGATGCTAGCGATTATGATGATGATTAATTTAGATATTGCGTTCAACAAACACCGCGAGATGTCACCACCGATTTATTGTCTACAGTAAATTGCTGCTTCGATTGAATTAATGATAAAGTTGTGCACGTCAGCCGCAAACACCGCTGCTACCCCGCCACCCCCACAACCACCACACAACCTCCGAAACCACCATACAAATACCACCGCCACACAAACACCACCGCCGCCACCACACAAACATCACCGCCACCGCAACACAAACACCACCGCCACCACCACACAACCGCCACACAAACACCGCCACCGCCACAACCGCAACACAACCACCGCATTTGTGTGTTACGTCACCACCGCTATATAATTTGCTGAGTTATACTCCAGCTTATACACCTTATCATGGTTGAAGGGTATAAAATAGTTGAACTTACATAAAATATTATCTATTTACCGGTGGTTGTCAAAGAGTTAACATCTCTTTCGTTGAAAATTATACTTTCGTGGTAAAACAATTACATTTTGGAACCATGTTAATTTACAATTCAGCGCAGTCCATCGCTAGAGAACCTAGCAAAGGACTTTCGAAACCTAAGATCATTAAACGTAAAACTTTTGAGCAACAACACATTTCACCTGAAAATTTAGCATTCCTTAAATCACTAGGTCTTAAAGTGAAAAGAACCTGGTACTCACAAATGTGCTAAATATTATTAACAGTTTGTAATTTGATGGTAAACTAGCAATAGCTATTAATAGCCATTTTCGAATACGTTCCACAAATTAACTAACTACCCCCACCACTTTTAATTATTCTATATAAAGTTGTGGATTGTGTGAATAAATTCAGTTCTACGGTGGCGGTAAAAAATGGCGTTTCTTGACATACAAGGCTATCAAGGAGCTAACAACGAATTTTATTTTAAAGAAGTTGGTATTGCTGCAAAAAATTCGGATGATATATTACATCTTATATTCGACGCACCGTTTGATTTCAACGAGTTGCGAAGAAATATCAACGAGTAGCCAGTTGGCTTTACCGAAATTGGCATGGGATACCTTGGTCGTATGGATTTATTCCGTACAAAAAACTTCATACCATATTGAAACCTATATTAAAGAAGTATGATGTTATATACGTCAAGGGTGGTGAAAAGAAGAAATGGATATCAAGTTTGTTTGATAGTACCGAAAACCAGCCGTGGATTTTGAATTTGGAAGAAATATTTGATGTACCGAAGATTTCCATTCTGCGAGATGAATATTATTCAAGACGCTGTATGCTTCATTCAGATAAAATTTTTTCATTAGAAAATTGTATTCTTTTATAAAATTTTTATATGGAAAATAAATAGATTTTAAGTAATATATAGATTTAAGCAATTTAATTTTTTGTATACATATTCTATAAATAAAATTTAAAAAAAAAAATATGTGCGTTTTATTTAATTATTACCCTGCATTCCCCTATTTTTTACAGCAAAAAGTTTCTTTCGTTAACCTATAAGAGTATTAACAAAAATCTTATGAAATTTATTATTCTAATTGAAAAGCATATTTCATGATACACCCTGTATACTAAAATATTTATTAAAAATACTAAATATACACCCGTTATATATACATGATATTATTTGTATGTTAATGATAGAGTAGCAAATTCAAAATGTTTTAGTTTATAAAAAATTTTGATTTTACAAACTTAAAAATTTAGTAAAACTCAATGCTATTATCATTTTTATATTAAGCGACGTGTTTAACTTATAGTAATTTAAAACCAAAAATTGAACTTTTATTCTGTTTAAAAATGTTAAATACAATACTATTATACCCTAATATAAATATGTATCAGTATTAAAATGATATACATTGATTTTGCTGATTAAACAAATTTTTTGCAATATTTATAAATTATTTTATAATTAGATTTAATACTTATTCATAAATGGCTATACAATTCGTTTACTAGTATTCATAAAAATTAAAATTATATACAAATTTTCTTTCTTATTCTCAATATACAGAGTGTATACATAAAATATTTTTAATATACAGAGTCTATACATATGTACATACTGAATTATTTCAGATAATTTTCGTTTGATATAGAAACAGTTTTGTGCTACAGTCAAATTCAAAAATGTTGTGCACCATAAGAAGTAATATTTTTTGTAACTTGTTAAAATTTCAAGAACTTCTGTTAGTTAACTAAAAAATTGGTCACTGTAGGTTAAATGTTAAAGTATTAAAACTGATAAAAATAGTCATCAAAATCTTAAATAAACATTTTTTTTAAATTAAAACTTATATAAATAAACAAATTAAAAAAGTGCTGACTTTGCTGAAAACAGGCTTAAACTTGTTGAAAAGTACAGTAGACACTCGATTTACAGTACAGTAGCGGTCAGAAATCTGGACCCCGGAGTCTAATCTTAAAATCTAGCGCTTGGTACAGTGCGCCCCCGACAAAATTTATCGTTAGCGACCGCACCCAATTTAAGATGACGCAGTTAAGTGAGGCCAAGATTTGCACGTAATAAGCACAGTACGCTTCAAAAAGTGATCGGATACCTTTTTGGTCAGGGGGGTCCGCACTTTTGACATGGTAGTGTACCAAAAATTTAAGTACAGTACGGCATCAAAAGTTTGGGCCACCCCGTGGGTTAGGGTAATCCCACATTTTTGACGCGGTAGTTCGTTTAAGATGATGCAATTAAGGCAAGCGCGTGTTGGGGTCAAGGTTTGCACGTACAGTACGCTTCAAAAAGTGATCGGATACCTTTTTGCCCAGGGGGGCCCGCACTTTTGACACGGTAGTGTACCAAAAATTTAAGTACAGTACGGTGTCAAAAGTTTGGGGCCACCCCCGCGTCAGGGTATTCCCCACATTTTGACGCGGTAGTGTACACCATCTATCAAATTGTAACCTAAAATTCAGTCTGCGCATGCGTCGTGTACTTAAATTCAGTCTGCGCATGCGTTAGGTTTGGCTGGTAATGGGTTAACACAAAATGAAATTGTTATAAGTAAATTGTGATGACGCATAATGAGTTAACATAAATTAATTTAGTTGCTGGTGATGACTCACCTCTTAGGAATTTCAAGGCCAGCAGTATGAGCGAGTGTTGGGGTCATATGTCAACAACAAATTTTAAATACATGTACTCGGTACGTGCCGGGTCAGAGATCAATTTATACTCTAGGTACAGTAGGCCCCCAAACTACACGGTTCTTAACATCGTCAAAAAAGTAGTCCGGAAAATTGGGGTTCTACGGTGTCACCGCTCTGTCCTAGCCTATCTACTGATATTATTTGTTATCGTAATAGTAGGCGACAGGAACTTTCAAGAGAGATACAGATTATTCCGTTAGTTATTAAAAAGCATATCATATAAATATGTATCTAAATTTTTAAAAAAAAATTTTAAAAAAAAATTTAAAAAATTTATTTGACATTCGTTCAGTAATTTTGAGGTGACTCAATAATTTAGTCTGTGTCCCACTGGAACTCTTAGCTGGGATAAAAATGTTTCTATCAGTTATTCCAAAGTATATAAGTTTATATACGAAATCAGACTGAAATCGCTTGAGTAATTTTGACCTGACTGAATAATTTATTTTTTATCCCTCAGGAGCCTTTAATCGGGATCAAATTTCCTTTCGGTTATTCCAAAGTATAAAAGTGTCCTCACTAAATTTAATTGAAATCAATTTTGTAGTTTTACACTAATTAGTTTCGTATTAATATCCCGCAGAAACCTTCACCCAACATATAAATTATCCTATCAGTTATTCTAAGCCATAAAATATTTCTACTAAATTTTGTTGAGATCGGTTTAGTAGTTTTGATACCAATTGTTATTTGCTTCACAATTTTTCTAAATGAGTCTAGCGAAATTATAATAGCACTGAAATTTACTAGGTGTATTGTAAGGGACAACATCAGTTGACAATATTTGGTTTTTTTATAATTTGACTAGCGTTATTATAATAAAACGGTTTTGACAATATAGCTGCAACATATATACCGTGAAATTATATTTTCGCCTTAAAGCTCATAAAAAATTGTTGTAACTCAAAATACTTAAAGGCTAAATTGTAAAATATTAGCAAAAATATTTTAGAAACTAATCCCCGAAATAGTTTAAAAATTTGAGCGAAGTGGGACTGGCAATAAATAAGATATTGACATTTAATGGGATTTCATGGTAGCGCCGTGGATACTATTACTCCAAATACAACGAAATTTGGAGGGGACCATCTAGGAATCAAAATACATAGTTTCTGAAAATTGCATTAAAAACAATCGAATAGTTCAGGAGTTATGCCACTTGGTGCAAACTAGTAACACACAGACAAACGGAATTCAAATTGAAAAAAAAAAAATGCGTAAAAGTTACACAAATTCAAACAAATTAAATAAGGACAAAATATTATATTGTCCAATTTAATAAATATATCATAAGTAATCTTAATTTTTTGTTTTTAGTTTCATCATGGATATGGTTGTTGGCTCAAGCACAGATGATCATAAGTGAATAAACCAGCATGTTCGTGGTTGTCGCTATATGTCCCTATTAAAATATAAAACATTTCCACGTTATTCCCTGCAGTGTAGAAAATTCTCCTAATTTTTTTAAAACAAAATTTGTAATAAAAAAGCACAGTTGTTCAACGTAATATATTTTGCAGTTTAAAATAAAACAATCCTTATACACATACCTGTCAGGACAAACACTAAGAGTGTGTCCTTTCATACACACAATTTTATACACTTTCATACATTCAAGTTTATTTCCACACAATTTCTACATCTATAGCTTAAAATAATAATCTGAAGAAAATAGTCACTGCTCGTTCTGAAACACTGTGTATACATACATACATATGATTTGTTTTTACCGGTAAAGAGAGATGAATACCAATCAAAAAAATTAATAACGTTGTATAATCACTCAACTGATTTTACTCATTTCGTTCCATTCTGTTATTTTCCGAATCATAAGCCCATTTTTGTTATTTCTTAACAAAAGTTTCTTAACATGACATTCACATTTAGCCGAAATAAATCTTGTTTCGAAAAATATCAGAAGTTTAAAAAACCCAAAATATGAAGTCATTTGATTCACTATTCGCTACGATTATTAAGTGTTCTCAGTGCCTATCGATAGGTAGTAGTATTCAGAAGAACTAAAGTTTAGTATTTTCTTAGGTCTAATAGTTTGAATTCAACAAGCCTGTGGATGTACCTAAATGGTGTGCTGCACAAGACCCCGTGCTTTCGAAGGCTCTGCACCACACTAATTACGAAAAAACATGTAAAGAAATTCGCCTATAAAACTGATCAATGGTTGGTCTCAAGTATTTTATAAATAGGGGTATATGCACTCCTGTCCAAGTACGTCGCAATTTGACAGGATTTTATTTTATAAAACAAGTAAACAAGTAGATCAAATGCGAAAGTTGTACATCTAAGATAAAGTTTACATGTAAACAATGTATTGAAGACAACAGTAAATAAAAAAAATACAATATAGATTTTAAATAAATAATTTACAAGAAAATTAAATTTTAATATACCTGTCAAAAAGACGGAATCCAGTAAAAAAAGATATAGAATCAATGTCCGTAAATCTAATGTTAAAACCAACCTGCAATTAAAAACTCGATTATATTTAAAATTAAAATAACTCTTTTTTGGAAAACGAAATTGAAAAGCCTATTCCTAACTTAATGAAATTTGTTTAAAATAATTTGAGACTTTCCAAAATTAAAATAAAATTTAAAACTATATAGAAATTTATTTTGACAGAAATCGCTCTATTTTAACAAAGTTTTTTCATTTTAGTAAATCCATATTTTTAATTATAAGGTGAAGTGCTTTTAAACGCTGAGTGAATTTGAATAGAGTGAATCAACTTTCTATTTTCACACATATCTATGGAATAAATAAAACATTGATAATATTTTGATCAGAATAATTGTACTTTTGAAAATAATTTGCGCTCTGACAAATGCATAGTTAGCATTCATACAAGGATCAATTAAAGTAACTCTTTAGAGTGAAATGAATTGAAATAACTACTTAGGGACATTGTATTGTCAGTAGTTTTTCTCTTTTTAAAGAATTGTTAAATTCATTTATTCTTTCAATGTTGTTTACTGAATATTACTAAGACAAAATTTATACATAGAAGGTGGTTCAATCAACTAACATAGGGAAAATTTGTTATACTCAAGGGGGGCTTTATTTAGAAATATATATATAGCAAGGGGGCTACCCTCGAAATAAAATAAATCAGTAGTGTAAAAGCCCCGTTTGTGGAACGGTATCTAATACTGGAACAGTTTTGACATTTACATATTTATTTCCTTAATTAAGTAAGGAAACTTTAAATGCGAGGTGAATTTCAATTGAAAAACAATCATTCTATTAACAATAATTTTTGTTATCAGACGTTTCTTTCAGAAATAACTTCATTAATATGTAAATGTTTATAATTAGATACCGTTCCACAAAGGGGGCTTTTACCCTACTTAACAAAAAAAAAAAAATACAGTAAATACGGCCTCAACTTCGGCAATAAAAAATTTGAAATAATGGAAAATTTTGTATCATAATTGGAGAGAAAAAAAATAATAAGCATACTAATCATATTATACCTATACGCTGTTTTGTAGGATCGTTTTGGTTTCCAGTTTTAATAGGCTTACTGACTACGACGGAAGATTCACACGACGGAAGTTACTCCATATTAGGTTAAAAAAAGTTTTTTTTTATTTATTTATTTTACTGCGCTTAATTGCTGTGGTCATGTGCGCAGTATTTTATATAACGTATAAATACATAAATGTGTAAAATATAAATTAAAGTTTACATGAGATAATTATGTATGTTACATGTAATATATGATTGTATGACATTTTATCTGATTGAAAAACTTATTTTACAACCTTATCAGAATTATCTTACAACCGGTTATCTTATTAAATGTTATTTTAAGAGCTGAGTTCCTACTATGCTTTTAAGGTTCTGTAGTCAAATACTCGAATCTATTATCATCATGAATAATTTTGATAAGTCAAATATTATATTATTTTTATTTTTATTTTATTTTAACTTTTTTTTTAATTTTGTAACAAAGACAAAATTATTCCTGTTTACAAATCCTTATATGTATAAAATAAATACTTGTATATCGCACAATTCAAAAATAATTATAATCTGAATTGAAATTTTCACGGATATACGGTTGGAACGTGACTAGTGGCTGTGTGACTGTGACTCATTAATGTTGTTATATGATAATTAATTATTTTCATATTCAAATGATTGAATTAAATTGAAAACTCTCACTCTCACTCAGCTGATGAAAGATTTTCCCATGTAGTTTAATTTCATGGGTACGTATAGTATAACTACTAGCGATATAATTGATGTGATGAACTGGTTTGGCGTGGCAGTATAATTGATTTTATATTTTCGCGTCTCTTACGTCTTTGACTTACTTACATTGGTGATTTGTTGTTTCGGAATATCGATAAACGTGCCTAGCCATGTTTAAGAATAGTATGTAGGTATAATTGAAATGAATTTTAATGAAAATCTCAATTTTAAATTAAAATATTTTAGTCGTTTTAAAATACGTACAATAATGTACACATATGTGACACCACTATTTGGCAGACACTTTTTTTTCATTTTTTTACTTAAAATTGGAGTACTGCTGTCGGTGGATGGTACGGTCCGCAGTGCCCGGCGGCATCGCCAACGATATAAACAACACATAAAAACAGGAATACATATATAAATGCAATAGACAAAGGACAAAAAATGTATCACAATCACAGACAATATCACATAATACCCCTGTCGCAGCATCTGCATAACATAGCGAATTTCGAAATATTGGGAGCTGGCGAATCTCATCTAAGACCTGTACCTATTTAAAATAGTTTAGCTTTCTAAGAGCAGAAGAAATTTTAAAATCCGCTGGGTAATTAGTTTTGGTATTTTTGGGGACCCAAGAACCCGAACGGATTTTATGCAGCATAGTTGTATCCATCTACAATAATATAGTTCTCTAGCAGTGACAAATTTTTTAGAATCGGTTCGGTAGCTTATTACTGGCGTTTTTGGATCTGCAAGATCCCGGTGGACCTCATTAAAAAATCATCTCGACCGTATATTCTAGGCGGACTTTGTGTAATATATATATATATATATATATATATATATATATATATATATATATATATATATATATATATATATATATATATATATATATATATATATATATATATATGTATATATATATATATATATATATATATATATATATATATATATATATCGGATATTTTACCTTTCTAACAGTAGAAGTATTTTCAAAACTCGTTGTGTAGCATTCTACGCCGCATTTGCTTCCGCAGGACAGTTGTGGATCTCAGATAACACAACCTGTATCTTATAGTTTACCTCGGTAATAGTAAAAAAATTTTCAAAATCGGTCAGTTATTTTATTTTTGACACTTTTAGGTCCCACTGACGCTGTCGGACCTTACATAACGTAATCTACATAGGAACTCCAATATAACGTACTCCAATATAACGTACCGAGTGGTGGGGTACCCCTCTCACAGATTTGAAGACGTGAGATTGTATTTGTGTCAAGGTATACATAATCGTCAATTCAGGGGCGTAGCAAATTTATGTGAGGGTCTGACAAGTTCCCATATTTTCTTACATACACACGTATAGCATTCACACATAGGCATAAGTACTTATACACAAATAAATATAATCAGTGTAAATATATACACATTTACAACTATGTGTGAACTTGTTCAAAAATATTCAGATTCCTGTGAACTTTTACAGTAAAATCAACACCAACAAACAATTACACCAATATAGAGACATACACGTACATATTATTTCACGTATATGCATACGTAGATAAATATGTGTGTATATACGAGTACACATCGATTTCACGATTTGATTGGTTATAGAAAAAAAGCCAGATAACAAATTTTGATGCAAATTCCAGAATATTCTATTCGGAAAATAGCAAAGATGTCGAAAAACCGACTTCACCATTTGATAGTCTACCAAAGAAGGGACTAGACAGCGGAACTCAGCAAAAGTTCTAGAAAGTTCTATTCGGGATCTAGCAAAGATATCGGAAAACTAATTTCACTATCGAACTGGTCTTCGAATAAAAGCATAAATAACAAAAATTTAGCAATGTTCTAGAATGTTCTATCCGAGAACTAGCAAAGATATCGGGAAACTAACTTCACTATCGAACTAGTCTTCGAATAAAAGCATAAATAACAAAAATTTAGCAATGTTCTAGAATGTTCTATCCGAGAACTAGCAAAGATATCGGGAAACTAACTTCACTATCGAACTAGTCTTCGAATAAAAGCATAAATAACAAAAATTTAGCAATGTTCTAGAATGTTCTATTCGAGAACTAGCAAAGATATCGGGAAACTGACTTCAACATCGAATTGGTCATCAAATGAAAGCTTAAATAAGAAAAATTGAACAATATTCTAGAATGTTCTATTCGAGAACTAGTAAAAATATCGGAAAACTGATTTCACCATCGGATTTGTCGTCGAATGAAAGCCTAAATAACAAAAATTGAAGAATATTCTAGAATGTTCTATTAGCAAAAATATCAAAAAACCCAATTTTATCACTCATCTAATTATTAAATAAAAGATCAAATAGCGGAATTTAACAAAAGTTAAGGTACTTTATTTAAGGAAAATGTAAATATTATACTTTTTTGCAATTGTATACGTTGGCGTAAATTTATAACTAAAACTTTTGTATAGCACCACTATTTAACCTTTTTCGCCAAAGAGCAATCTACTGATGAAGTCGCTTTCTCAATATTTTTGTTAGTTTCTGAATAGAATATTCGAGAACATTTCTCAAATTCCGTTATTTTGCATTTTCTTTGATGACCTATCCGATGGTAAAGTTTATTTCTTGATATCTATTCTAGGTTTTGAATAGAATGATCTAGAACTTTTGCCAAATTCCGCTATTCAACTATTTCTTTAATGGCAAATCCCATAGTAAAGTTAGTTTTCCGACATCGTTCCTAGTTTCCGAATAGAATATTCTAAAACTATTATTAAATTCCACTCTTTGGTCTATTTTTCAATAGTTAACCAATAGTGAAGTCGGTTTTTTAATATTTTGACTGATTTCTAAGAAGAGTATTCTAAAATTGTTGTCAAATTTTGCAGCTTATGCATTTTTCTAGTATACTTGTACAATGTACAACAGTTGTATATATATATATATATATATATATATATATATATATATATATATATATATAATATATATATATATATATATATATATATATATATATATATATATATATATATATATATATATATATATATATATATATATGTATTTAGTTGAAGACGTGTGTTCTTGTAAACATGCATTTAAGTAAGTGTATATGCGTGTGTATATAAATAATGAAATGCGTATGTGTTCGCATATTATGTTTCTGTACCCCCTTAAAAAAATTTTACTGACGGCCCTGGTAATCCGATATAACGTACTTCCCCTTATTTTGTACCGGCTAGTACGTTATATTGGAGTTCCTATGTATATCTATTTAAAACAGTTTAGCTCTCTAATAGAGAAAAACTTTTCAAAATCGGTCGGTTAGTTTATTTTTACCACTTTTGAGTCCCATGGACCCTGGCGGACCCTACATAACCTAATGTATATCTATCTAAAATAGCTTAGCTCCCTAACAGTGAAAAAATTTTCAAAATCGGTCAGTTAGTTTATTTTTGACCTTTTTGGGTACCTATGGACCCTGGCGGACCTTACATAACGTAATCTATATTTATCTAAAATAGTTTAGCTCTGTAGCAGGGAAAAATTTTATAACCTCAAAACATATTTCTGCCATAGTGCCGCTGTCAGACTGCGTCATGAGAACTACTGTAATAGCTGAATTTTGAGTTTTCGAAATTCGCTAAAAGGAATCTTATTACACCACTGGGGAGCCACAGGCCGACCAGTGACGCAATAAGTTGTTAAAAAAAATTTATTTTTTGAATTTTTCTTTAATTTATCAATTAGGCGGTAAAAATGCACATGTGTGTTTGAGGCTAGTTCAATCGACAGTGTTTTGGTCGGTTACATTTCTATTACATCCAAGAAAAGAACCTTTCCCACTATTGTATATATAGCACAAATGGTTGTAATTCAGATTTTGGAATATAGATGTCGGATGAATATAGATGTTTATTTTCCAAGTTTTTAACATTTTTGCATAATAAAATCAAATTACTTTAAAAGACTACTATTTAAAGTACCTATATTAATTTAAAAAGAATTTGAAGTTATTCATTAATTTACTGAAAAATATATTTCTTTTTTATTTATTTAGAGGACAATAGTTGGCAATAAGATACACGTATACAACAAAGTGACATTGACGTTTCTTAATAATAGCAAAGTGAGGTTAACCAGAAACGAAAATATTATTAATTAATGTACACAAATAGTGTAAAATTATTTGAAATTGGATAATATTTTCTTTTTATTAAAAACCAAATTAAAAAGGAGAAGTTTCTTCACAAAAAATTTTTCATTTATTTTGAAAATACTATAAAAATATGTTTAGACGCCTATGTATCTGTCAAACAGTGAATTTTCGAAGTATTTATTTTTTTATTTTTTAACGAATTAAAACTGAAATTCTATATCCTTATTGTATTTAGTTATTATTTTTATATGATAAATTATTTAATAATTTGCTTGCCCCCGTCGATATCAACAACCCTTATTTGAACAATTTTTCGATTAAATCAACGGTTTGGCTGTAATAAAAATGGCAACTATCGAAAAACTCACACAGTATATTAAACAATTTTTGTTGAATACAGTATTTTGATCATTTATTTACATCTGATACTTAAACCATTGTATATTTCCTACATTGACATCTAGATGTCACTTTATGTGTCATATTACTCATATTACACGTCTGTTTGTATATCGGTTCCTAATTACTAGTGTCATTAATAGTTCTTTGTTTTGATATAGATGTCAATATTTTGTAAAAGAAAAACATTAATAAATAAATATTTTTGGGTTGTATTTTTTTAAAAACATATTCATTGGATTAAAAAAAACTTTGTTTCATGCTTATTAAGAAAAAAAAATGGGTGTTTAATTTATTTGTCAATTTTTATAAGCCAGTTTAATTACACATCTAAAAATATTGTTCCGGTATAGGGGTTTTTACGTTATGCGTAAAATAATTCTGTGTTCCTCTTATTTATTAACCAACCAAAGCCCCGTTAACCTGCTAGCCAGCTAGCAGTTATCACCGAGCACGTAGTTTAAGACTGGACAAGGAGTTGGATTTGTGCCCGGCGGCTGACACTTTAATTAATTTTATATACAGTGTAAACTCCATATAACGAAATTGAAGAGACCGGGTATTTTATTACGTTATAAAGAGTTTTCGTTATATGGAGAGTAAAAGAAAACAATATAATTTTACCAATACAACTTAGGAATTTAGTAAGTGGTTTTAATTTTGACTGAATTAAATGACACTTTTTCGTCAATACACAAACTCTTTCTTTTACTCGCCATGTTTACAGTTAAAAAGTTTGAAAGCAACTAAGAATATGATAACGTAAAGACAGCAATAAGATAGTAGTAGGAAAGTACAGTAGGCAAAAACATGTGCTAGACAATTATAACAAACAAATAAACGGATTTCTAAGAATCCCTTTGTGCGTACGAAATATTTACGACTCTGTATCCCTATTTTGTTTGAAAGTCAATGAAATAAAATTTTTTTTGGCTTAAAAAAAGACGCATTTTTCGCTATTGAGAGTGACTGTTACGTTATAAAGAGTGTTTCGATATACGAATGATAATGTAAACCAAACAAACCTTTGTAATTTCTACGTTTTAAGGAGTTTTTCGTTAAATAGAAGTTCGTTATATAGAGTTTACACTGTATTACAAATTATAAATTATATAAATTATAATTATATAATTATATATCATAAATTCTTTTGTGATCATTCTCTATCAAACTGAGCAAATTAAAATTCTACTATTAGAGAGAAAATTAGTAAAAATTTCTTTTTGATTAGTAAAATCTTTTGCTACCAAAAATACCACAATCCATTTAAAATAAGAAAACTTGCTGTTGACTTCCGGTATAACCGGAAATGGAAGCAAACTACAAATATTTCATTTAAAATCTTCAGAGCCAAGAACTTCTACGATCAAATTTTCGGAAATGTACTATATTAAAAAAGTCATAAACTTTTAATGACCAGTCTACGTGAATCAGCCAATATGTAACCGTTAGATATCAGACTAAATTGAGACCACAGTTAATCCGGAAGTTAATATCTATAACACTGTAAATTTTAACTTAATACCTTTTGTAGTTTTTAAATTAAATCGGTTTGTACAAAAATTTTGTACAAAAATAATTATGTTAACGTTAGAAATCGCAGATGGACACTTTTACTTTATTTTGCGGTATTGTTTGATAAAAATTTATCTAACAAATCTATTGTACAAACAAAGGTCCGACCCGATCAGTACGCGCGTAGGACTATTACCCTGACTGGTTATAAAATTTTAAAGTACCTACTGTGATATTTGACATAAGAGACAAATACCTCTTTCCTACAAAAATTGTTCTAAAAGTTGAATGGTTATAATATTAAGAGCGAAGCTGTTGATTATTTTGTACAGTAAAAATAATATATTTCTCCAAAGTAATCCACAGTTTTGCTCACAATATTGTAATCATTGATAAGAGGAAAACGTGGAAAAATAACCACAACTCCCAGTAATTTTTTTTTATTACAAGTTCAATATATACTTGACTTTTATTGTTCAGAAATTGTGACCCACTTGGACTTGGGTTAAGTAGCAAGTACGGTTGCAGTACAAATTATTTTTTTGTATAAATAACTGACAATCACCGTCTATTGCTCATATTTCAGGCAAGTTTATTTTGTTAACCGAATTCGAAAATACCAAATTAAAATTACTGTGCTTTTTTTATTTTCTATGTTAGTCAGTGTAATATAATAATTATTTGGTTTAACGGTCATGCAGCATTTAAAATATTTTTACGGTTTAACTAATTGTCCGTTTGTTCACCCAGCATCTTTATTTTTTTCAGACAAGTTTAACATTAATACAGTATTTTCTAAATTATCTGTCTTGAAATCTGGAATTTATTAATAAAGGGAAATTGACCGGAAATGACAATCATCCCAAATTGCGTATTTAGTCGCTTGTACTATAACCCCATTGATAGCATGAATTCTGACATATACACGCGAAAGTTAGTTCGCCGGAAGTCTCTTGTACTCTAACCATAATGAGCAGCAATTTTTGTTGTCAAAGTAGGAAATTGATATTATTTTGCCTAATTCTTTCACCGTCATCATGCTTTTTAATATATAATTATTATTTTTCTCGGTTTTTCACCTTAGATTTCTTTTAGAATACCTAAAATAAATTGAGCGGTGTAGACGCAAAAAGCTGACACCGATGTTTGAAAACAAATTATTTTTTTAATTATCTTTAGGACGATGTTTTTATCATTTTTCCAAAGGCCAAAAGAAAATACCGATATTTACCTAGGTAAGGTGCAACACCAACATCTGCATATTTGAAAGTTAACTTGTGACTTTGTTTTTCATTTCCCATTTTCTAATTTTATTTCGAATGGTAAAAAATTATCACAGTTTTTAGAGAGAAAAAAATCGTTAAAACACATTTCCAAGTACAATTTTAATCTCTTTTTTTTTCGCTTCCTGAAAAAGAAACTATAATGTAGATGTCTAGTTTTGCTTCTACACCCCTTAACTGAATTAATTAAAAATGAAATTTTTTTGTTTATATAGGTAGAAGTTCTCTTTTACTAGGATAATTTATATTATCCGTCAGCTAGTATAAAGTATTTAATTTATAAAACTTTCTAAAACTCTAAATTATAATCTTATTACCTAAGCAGTAAATTTATGTATGTAGGTACATTGCACGATGTATCAATTACATGTTTGTGCCTGTACACGTAAATATTTATATGGGTACATGTGCAATTTCTACTATACTTAATTGTTTATGGTTCATTTACATGAAAATTAATAATAATTGTAATAATGTAATTTATATTGAAATACTGTGATATTAATTCATCTAACAATTTTAATATAAATGATTATAATATGATATGTTGTAATTAATATTGTAGAATTTGAATGCGAATTATATTTGTATTCCATCTATATCTGCCATGTATCTACATACAGGCACACATACCATATAAATGTATTTAATAACGTATTATGAGGGGTATGTATTTCTAGTACTGTCATACATAAATCACAATTAAACAAAATAAATGATAAGCAATCTTGTTTAGTTATTTGTCATATTGTGGGCTTACGTATGGATACATGTAAGACTTAAATGCACGGCAACTTTTATCGAAGATTGATGAAAGATAATAATTTTCCTTGTGTTTTTGTATACATGATTTCGTTACATAATTTTTATAATCTTACACAGATTTTCTGAGAGAGCTGAGAACCGCAAATCACTGACAGTTATTCAATAAAAATTTGAGAATTAATTTACAAATCTTACTTTAACTATTTTATAAAAATTATAATGGAAAATTAAGTCATCCAAGTGTTGATACGGCAAATAGATTTGACCGAAATTCTGCTTTAAAAAATTGTAAAATTTATTTAGAAAATTTAAAATATCTGAACAACTAAATAGTATATTACTTAGCAACGACCGTAAGTGTTATTTTTGTAAGATACAGTTTGAGAATCCGCGGCTGAACATAAATGATTGAATTATAGACGAAATATATAAATGGGCAGTTAAACAATAAGCTGACAGTGTCCCAGCATTCAGTAAAAACCTAATGTTATTTTGATTGAAAGTACGAGTAGAGCAAAATTTTCGTTAAAAAAGACGAATGTAGTGCAAAGTTTATTTGCGAAGCCTTGAAATGATTTTTGGACCATAAAATAATAATTAATTGTATTTTTCTGTTTTTAAAATTAATACTGTTTCATATACCTACTAAAGGTGGAATTTTAGGCCCGAGTCAACAGTATCTAAGACCCGAGTATCGATTATATTATACCCGTTATATCCGTTAAAGCCCCCCCCGGGGGGGGGGGGCAGTATGCAATATAAAAAAAATAAAAAAAGCACCGTGAGCAGCGTGGCCCCATCACGGAAGTCAAATTTTTCCCTTCATCTTCGGTACTGAATGTCTACAAGCGAAATGTGATTGAAAGTCTACAAGCGATTTGTCATTTTGGTGGTTTCAAAACTGATGATGACTGTCCGGTTGATCGGGGCTTTAAAAAAAGGTTTTAAGTTTTTAAGGGCTATATCTCAGTAAATTTCAATTTTGTGCCGATAGCAGTTAGCAGGAAAAAATCCAACACAATTCGTACGAGGGCATCCTACCATGCTTATCCGCTAACTTCCTTTGTGTTTTATTTTTAAATATTAAAAAAGGACGTTAAATAGTAAACTGGAAGGCCTTTATAAAGATGTTTTTTCTTTCCAAAAAAATCCAAAATTCCTACTTTATAGATAAACAGCGACATTAATAACATTTTTAAATTACTTAATATTTATGTATTGCATTTGTTAAATAAATAAAAAAAAAATGCCATGAGCAGCGTAGCCACATCACGGAAGTCGAATTTTTCTTTTCATCTTCGGTATTGAGTGTCTACAAGCGAAATGTAATTGAAAGCCCACAAGCGATTTGTCATTTTGGTGATTTCAAAACTGATGATGAGTACTGTTTTTGGTAATTTCGAGTATGAAGGTTTAGATATAATTTAGGTGTTTTTCAAACATCGAAATAAAAATTTAATAGAATGAAAAATTTTAAGAAAAATTTTAATATTTTATTCATGGGAGCGCTGTGTATAACGTTAAAAATGTTATGCACAGAGTTTCCGTTATGTGTTTGTTTTTATATATTTTTTTATGTAACTGAATTGAACATATTTTTCATATACATATTTTTGGGGATTTTTTAATTTTCTGTTTTGAAGACGACTAGCTTTACGGAAGCAAAATTCTTGAAATCAAAGATTAATCAGCGCCCCAGGTGTTTTAGGTGTTTTAGTAATGTGGCTTTGTTTTATTTATTTACCTGTTTTAAAGTAAATTCGTTAATAATATCGTCAAAATTAAAGTCACCAAAAGCCAGCGGCATGAAGCTTTCAAAATCGCGGGGTCTAGTGTTGCGCATCGTTTGCACCTATTTCAGTCCAGTCTTGCCCATAGCAAATATGACTTAAATCGGTTCGGTAGTTTTGATGTGATTATTTTCGTGTTTGTTTACAAAATGTTCAAGTAAGACTTAATACTAGACTACCGGACGCAAAAATGTCAGCTTAAAGTCCAAAGAACTTTTGCATAGCATAGCTTTTATTGCTTATTGAATCAAATAAAACTGTAAATGCGAAAAAAATGTCTTATCAACTTATCAACTTGACTGCGGTTCTGGTGTTAAATAATTAAGTTAATCCTACTGAGCATTTTTACTAATAAATCATTTCCAAATATCTAGAGATAGACACCAAATATATAATTATGTTAAAATTGAGTTATCAAAATAATTTGTATGTTTGTAAATCTTAACGTAATATTCATACCATAATTGTAATGTGAGTACAATTAATCTTAAACAAGGATCTTTTTAAAAAACTTTTTCGAAAACTTTGTATGTTAGTAAGTAATAACGATGTGGGTATTCTCTAAACCAACTAACCTAATAAATTGTCAGACACATTTAACTTACATATATAATATTGCGCAGTGTGTTGAAACGTTCGATAATCGAATGAACTTTATCTTATTCTGACATTACATAATAAGACCTACACAAGTATTTCATTGTAGTAGTGCATACTCTGCTTCTTGGACACAACCAGCTATCTGGCTCACCCTTCAACAGAGGTTGTTAATACTACCACATGAAATATAATTATAAATTGAGAATAATGTGATGTGAGAGTTCAAGCAGCGAGGATCTTGTTAAAGATTTAATTCCCGGAAGGTAAACGAATGCAAGCAATAGACGGACTTAACACGTTAAGTTGCGAGCAAGAGCACGATAATTTGTTATTGGGTCCGTTCATTGTTGCTTTAGCTTGCAACCAACATCGGTACCAAGTAAGGGTAGTTACTGATAACAATATTATATTGCATTGTATATAATATTACTACTATAGGCGAGGAACTTACCCTTAATAAGATGCTTAAAAATTGAAAAAGTGACCACGAGCGTTCTAGTGGCTGGTTTTTTTTTTTTTAATCGATGCAAAATTTAAAATAAAGAATTCAAATACTATTTTTTGATTAAATCATGACTTCAATGTTAAAAATTGATTAAGATAAGTAATTTGACAAGTATTCTTGTAAACATTTGATTTTAGTCTACGTATTCATTCTAAAATATCAAATTTTCAATAGTTTTCTCTCTCTCTAAAAAAATTTTATAATTTTTTTTTTATACATCAGTTGTGCTTCTGGAATACTATACCAATACAAAATTTATACATGTATCTTACCTATTATATATTTTCATTAATTTCAACTTTTCACAGTGACTCCGGCATTTGATAAAAAAATAGTTTTGGAATTTTTTATTCCTTTTTAAATTTTGAATCAATTAAAAGAAAGCACCATGAGCAGTGGGGCCCCATCACGGAAGTCGAATTTTTCGCTAATCTTCGGTATTTTCAAGATATCTAAATGTGGTTGAAAGGGTACAGGCGGATTTTCATTTTGGTGTTTTCAAAAATGATGATAATTGTCCGGCTGATCGGGGCTTTAAAAAAAGGTTTAAGATTTTAAGGGCTAAATCTCAATAAATTTCATGTCGACAGCAATTAGCGGGAAAAAAGCTAATACAATTCGTACGAGGGCATTCCTACCCATACTTATCCGCCAATAGCCTGTGTGTTGTATTTTTAAATATTAAAAAAGGACCTTAAATAGTGAACTGGAAGGCCTTTATAAAGATATTTTTTCTTTCCAAAAAATCAAAAATTCATATCTTATAAATAAAGACTGATTTTAATAATATTTTTTTTCTTTATCCAAAGGTGTGGAGGAATGATTATTACTCAATACCTTTTTGACCAATGAAATCGCAGTATTAACCATTATTCAATGGGTTTGCGATTGTTTTGTGAATAATCTATGTATCAAGTTTCAATTTAATATCTGTTGCGTACTAACGTTCAAGTAAACAAAGTAGTTTATATTTTGTTTTGATCGTTCTATACATATTATACAAACATTTAATGAAATTAGAAATAGATTAAAAATTTGATTTAAAATTTATATTCAATTTTATTTAAATAAAAAAGGAAAAAATTTTCATAAATGAGTATCCTCAACAAATTAATTACAGAAAACTAGGTAAAGATTTGTTAAAATATATCACCGATTCGATATCAATATATCACCGATATATATAATCTATGTAAAGAATATATATATATATATATATATATATATATATATATATATATATAAAGAATATATATATATATATATATATATATATATATATATATATATACCGGATGTCCCAGTCGGATGTATACATACGATTTAGATGTTAATTGATAACATTGGATTGCCATAAGGAAAATGTTATGTCACAAGAGTGCTTTGGACAAACGTATTTATATTTTTGGAGATTTTCTTTTATAAAATAATTTTTTCCACCACATTATCTGCACTATTTCTTCAACAGAGTATTCTTTCCGTATTTTTATTAATTTAATATTTATTTCCAAAAAATTAAAAGATGCCTTTTGAATTTGCAAAAAATGACACAAATATTATTGTGAAAATATGAATTGCTTGAAAATTGCTGTTAAGGCGATAGTAATAGTAGTTAAAATATTAAATTTGTATTATTAGTTTGTTCAAAGCACTCTTGTGACATAACTTTTTCCTTATGGGAATTCAGTGTTATCAATTAACATGTGAACCGTCTGTATACATCCAAACGGAACACTCAGTATACAGGGTGTAAAACAAATAACTGTCGTGCTTTTGTGGGGTGACTCATAGCTCCCTGTAGACACTAAAACGCAGGAATTTTTCGGAAATAACAGTCGGGTCACCCCTTAAAAGGATAAGAGTTATTTCCCTTACACCCTGTATATATATATATATATATATATATATATATATATATATATATATATATATATATATATATATAGATGAAACACAAGTATTAATAAACTGTTACTAAATATATACGGAATGTCGAATGCAAGCTACTTGAACGTTGGCTTATTTTTTACTGAGCAAAGTAAAATTATTTTACAGAAATTTTAAGCGGTATACTAAAATTATAAAATTCCCACGCAGAGCTCCTCCGAAAAGTAGCTGCGCATTAGCTGCGTATTAGACTAATATAAGGTGACTACGATATTTAATTATACTAAAAAAAAAAAATTCATTGGCAAAAAATTACTGATAATAGGTAAAAATTAATCCAAACCGAACCAAAGATAGCTAAAAGAAGTCACTAATATATATAATTACAGAAGACGACCCCTAATTGTCAAGAATCGCTAAAAATTAGAGTAAAGGTTAAGGTTGTCTTTAATAAAGACTAGAGAAACCAGCCTTTGTTTACCGTTAAATGCTTTTCTGAATCCAAGGCCATTTGTTGTTTTACATCATTTTGTCCACCGACTAGTTTTCTTTAAAATTAAAGACATTGAATCAAATGAGTGTGTCTCGCCGTATGTATTGAGAAAAGTCGCCAGATCTGACCACTCCCTCTAAATTTTAATAAACTATAGTAGCTATATTATCAAGCTATACTAACGATAAATAAAATACGTTACTTTACTATATTCTGTTAATTCTTTAGTTAATTTAGTTTGATTCTATAGACCTGGTCTATGTTGCTGCTCAGTAGAATATCTGAAAGTCATATTTGCTCCATCTTATCCCTCTAAAGTTTTGTTTTTTGAACGGTTAGCATTAGCGTTGTGAAGCGTATATTTTCAAAATCCGTTAAATTCTATTTTTCGAAGTTTTGATGTTATATTTTGATTAGGTGATTCTTTGTGAATAGAACCAACAATCACCTAAACGTAAGTAATTTTTTTTACTTTTCGTACATTTATGTAACTTAAGTAGTTAATTTTGTCTGCTCATATTTTAACTAATATTCCATCGTTGTACTGTCCACACTTTTCGCGGGCGCGGGTTAAAATTTCATATTGTGAAGTTCATCAATTTCAATTCATTCATCAGTTTCATTTCCTGACCCAGCGGATAATGAGTGGACTCGATCAGGGGAGATACTAATCTTCCCATTTAATTATTATCAATAATCATCTTATCAACCACAAACTCAATAGCATTATACCAAATGATGCGATCTTTATTGGCAATGTGCTCTCAATCATGCTAAATCTATTAGAAAATTCCAAAATCCTTTATCTTCATTTTCGAATTAAATTTTATCAGGTTGTGATAGATGTATCTAATAGAATTATAATATGGTTTATTTTTATCTCCATGGAAACACATTAAAAGAAAAAAATAATATATTAGAAACAGTTGTAAGCTATTGGCTGGGTGGGTGATGGCAACGATATCTATAATATACATTTTTTTAGGCTAATTAACTAACATAAATAATGGTAACCGCGGAAATAAATTAATTAAAATATTTTTAAAAAAAACCGTAAAATCTGAATATAAATATTTGCTATTTACAATTAATTTTTTTATATTTTAATTATATAAATTCCCAACATTTTGAGGTATAAAATACTGGATGAAGTATAATAGTTGTATTTAAAATAATTAAACGTAATTAAAAGTAATTTAGTTGAATGTAGAGTCATGAGACAAACATCAATAACTTTAACTCATCATTGCGTGTGAGTTAAAATACATCAAATATTTTTAATTCTGTACTTATGTATTGACGTGTAAACGTTAATACTGTTGACAGATAAATAAAGATCGACATATTATTTGCAATTGCGCTTATAATCAAAGTGGATCAATGTAATGTTTTTTATTACACTATAAACACATATGAGCCTGTATTAATGCTTGTTTTCTCCACTACTTACGCAGCAATCGATTTAATTGTCCCTACCATATACTTTGCACCCTGCCATATTTCAATACAAACACGGAAGCGGATTTTGTAAATGTATATTTTATCTAAGGTAAGTACAAAATTTGTTTCCGACGTCCAACAAAAAAATATTTCTAATTAAAACTAAACACTCCATACACATACATTCAACCGTATTATTTAGTAACGATCCAACTATTTCACCAGTACATTGGTAGATGGCACACCAAGAGATAAATGGATAGATAGAAATTTGTATGCCTTAGTTAGAGCAGTATTTACCACATACAATCAAAACCACGGTATTGTGTACCCGACTATCATCTAGATTATAATATTTGTACCATACTTACTTATCTACTACCTTTTCACTATATTCACGTATGTTGTAGGTAGAAACCTAACGTACCTAAAGTACCTAGGCACCTAGATACATATATGGTGGGTGAAGTAGGTACTTACCTCTCGTACTGTTATAAGCATCGAGAGAACATGAAACGTATGAATGAATTGCAAACAATAAAAACAACAGAAACAAAACTTAATTAGTTCAGACTGCTATTACTAAAGCCATATACATCTGTATTTAAATACATGTATGCCTGTGTTTTACGGATAAATATAACAACATATATACATATGTACCTACATGGAATATCATAACAACAATCAACTGACCCATCATGGGTATACAATAATATTCTATAACATATTTGTATAATAAGCGTCAAAATTTGTGTCCACGTTATGAATATTCAGTGAGAATTAACCTAAATAAATATTTGGGAGCAAATAATCCAATAATATATATTTCGCCTTCAGTAACAATTAAAAAAAAATAGTTTGAAATTCTCAATCGATCTTTTCATCTGGTTCAAAGCTTTATGAAACCACATTTAGCCAACGATTTATTTAGTTTTGTTATATGCTCATGAGTTAACTATTTTCGAATTTCTTTTTCCTTCTGTTAATCTGGATAGTTTAAGAATAGGTAAATTTATTTGTCTTATTACATATAACATACAAAGTGGGAACAAACTTATAGAAAATAGCAAACGCAAAATACATTTAAGTGTTCGTTAGCTTACATGCTCCTTATAAATTTCAGTCAAAAATTCAATAAAAAGCACAAAACCAATTTTATTTTTCTTCGCGTGTAATTTCTGTTATTAATCAACAGAGTGGCCGAGCGTGCTTAGGCATTGGCACTTCCCTAGTAGGCCGATGGTTCAAATCCCGCGGCCGGTTATGCTCGTAAAGATTTTTTGCAGTTTTTCTTCACAATTCCAGATGAATATCAGCATAGCTCCTTTAAGAAATCGACTGCAGACGTACACCTGTATTCTAATTCCCACATCATAAAATGTATAATGTAATGGGTATAAAATGTATAAATAGTAAATAAAGTATACAAATAATGATGTGGGTGGCGACTGTTATTGACGGAAAGTTTTCAAAGTGGCCGTTAAATCATATTATTATTAAATATTATTATTGTTATTATTAATTTCTCTTATTTATTTTTATTTTAAAACTGGGAGCGTCCATAAACTACGTAGCAAATAGATGAGGGAGAAAGGGGTTATGCAAAAAGCTACGCTGTATTACATGGAGGAGGGCAGTCAGAGTCGAATTATGTAGTTTTATTTGGTACAATTAATCAAACATGAATTTGAATGTAAAAAGTCATGAATAATCCTGAATTACTTATGAGGTGTTTAATATTTTCTATATCTTGAAATTTGACAAAATTTCCTCAAGCGAATTATGCAACCAAATGGCCATACAGTCTTTCCATCTTACTGTAAAGGAACATGTTTTTTGGGGAAATATTTTGCTAAACTATAAAAAATACGTCAATTTTCATATTTTTTTAATAAAATGGCTAATATTTTAATTGAATGTCTTCCGGACTGAGTAAGAAAAGGAACTTCGTTCTACTATGGAGAGGGGGATAGGATCAAGGCAAAAATTACCTATAGCCTATGGCGGGGAAAGGAAAAAATTATTTTTAAGTCATTTTTTCGCCGCACATGGCCAAGATATTAATCGCAGACTATAGTACGAATCTTGCGTTATTCTATTATTCATCATGTACTTAGTAGTATGGTTTTTAAATATTTTTATTAACCTGATTTGCCTAAATTAACAACTTCATTTATATTCATACAAAAACCCTTTTAATTGAACGTAAAAATAATAACAATGCTCTTTTGAATTATATAAAATTGTTATTAAATTGCTTTACTAGTGGTTTTTTTTATTATTAGAAATTAAAATAACAACAAAAGAGATACATTTTAAACTCATTTAGTAAATTTTACAAAATAAAAAAGACTTCTAATATCTTTGTATATGAGTGTTCTTTTAATCAGTGTCCATTCTTCAATTATAACCTTAACGGATTACTTACCAATTGCGAGACCTATACGTAAATCTGTTTACTTTTTCTCTAAACTGGCCACATTGTGCTTAATTTCGAACATTCTTGATTCAAAACTTGACCAACCTAAAACAGATTAACGTTTTCTGGTGACATAATATGAGTACATTATTTTGTTGGCAATAAACGAAGGACCATTTTTTTTTTATTTCATAGAAATGATCTAATTCTAGCTACAAAAACTGATTATTAGCAACTACACGTAGGGAAAACCTGTACAAATTCGTATACCAGGTTAAAACAGTATAGTAGGTCTATATTTGTTATTAATTAAAATTTCCGGTACGCAAGCCGCTCAACAGTGTCCACCAATGAGAGCTATTTCTCAACAAACACTTGTAGCGACAAGCACGAACAATTTCAAAATATTTCATTTTATAGTGTTTTTCGGTAGACTTGATCTTATTTTTGTAAAAATTCAAATAAAAATAGTTACGTTTAAGTGTTATTACAAGTTAGTCTTCAATCAGTTATGTTAAAGTGTGTGTATTTACTCGTAATTTACAATATTTGTACCGACGTTATCGTAGTAGTGAGTTATATGTTTATACATAGGTCTCCGGGTCAAAACCGTATGGGGTAAAACCGGCCTATATACAATTTTGATTTCGATGTATGAATATGAACTAAACTGATTTTTTATTATTAGTTGCAAAAAAGATGCCACGTAATCATAAAAATACTACTATGTATTAGTAAAAAATGTGATCGGAATAACATGAGAAAAGCCATTGAAGCGGGTTTTGACGGAACCAAGGGGTACTTCAAAATTGCTCGAACATGTCAGATATCAATATCAACTTTATACAAGATTAAGTAAACAAATTCAAACAAAAAAGTATTTAGGTTCTTCAACATGCAAAGGCTTAAGACGATTTAAACCGATTTTTTCGGTGTCGAGTATTGTATACCGTTTTGTCCATGCGTCGGGGTAAAACCGTAATAAATAGTGGTTTGAATTTTTTGTGTTATTTTTGTTTAATGTTGTGATTATCGGAAATATGTTGATATCATTATGTTTCTTATGAAACTGACCAGTTATAAACGTTGGTTTCATACATTTATCTTTTAAAATGAATGATCTACAACCCCAAATCCTTAGCTATACGATTTTGACCCGGTCTCACCCATATAAATACTAAAATTATTGACTTAGAAATTGAGTTGTTCATCTAGGCCAGTGTTTTTCAACCTTTTTCATGGCGCGACCCCCCTAGTGTGGAAAAATATTTCGCAACCCCTGCTCTCTGCTATTTCTAACTTTTATTTTATTTTATAATATAAATATCGAATCCGTTTATCATATTTTCAGTTAGGTGTCAATTAACTATATACGTAACGAAGAATTTTTAACAGGCATATTTTTATATCGACATCGAAGTTGACGACTTATAGTAGCTTCTGAACGCGCGCGTGACTTGTGTGAGCGAGATATAGCGCAATGTGATGAGCACTGCGTGGAGCATCAGGCGAGTAAAGGATGGCACTTTTGAATTCTTTGAACTGTGAATTTGCTTTGAACTGTGTTTAAATTTATTGAATTGACTTGTTTGTTTAGTAGTTGCTCTTTGCCTTTTATTGTTTAATATCCAAAATTCTGTGCTCATAGTAATTATTGAAAATGGATGAGTTTCTGGAAAGACATGCACAACCGTCAGCTTCAATTTTCAATGAGAGTAATGAAATAAAATCAAAGAAAAAGCATCTACATTTAAAACTCGGATTTACTGTTATTGAAAATAAGCCACAGTTATTTGTTTGAGATTTTATGAAGCGAAAGTATGAAACCATCACACTAATGTAACCTTTAATTAACCTTTTCTTTAAATATGATATATTTAATTAGAGTGGTTTTAATGTTAAAGTAACTGCGACCCCCTTAAAAAGCTTCGCGACTCACAGGTTGAAAAAGACTGATCTAGACAATGAGCATTCTTAAGTATCAACGGTCATAAGAATAAATATACGCCTACGGGTCGAATACCAGTAAGTTATTTTTCAAGTCAAAAAAATACTTACAATTAGAAATTGAAGAAGTCACCACGAATGTTCTAATGGCTTATTAAATTGATTCAGACTTTAAAATAGAATAATAAATACAAATACTATTTTTTTATTAAACATCGGCATCAAAAATTGATTAACATAAATAATTTGACATATCTATATATAAAAAAATCTCATATCACAATGTACGGCTAGGATAAACTCCGAAACTACTGAACCGATTTTGATTAAAAAATTTAACTATCTATAATTTGGTCCAATTAAAAGATAGGATAGTTTTTATCACTATTATTGACCTCAATACTTCTTTTTTGCAAATTAAATGTTTTAATAACAATATACTATTTTGTACTTAAAATCTATATAAATATGAAAATATACTACGTATGCTGGTTATTGATTTTTGTTTCAATAGTTTCAAAGTATGCATTGGCAAAAATTTGAATATCTTTTACAACTGACATAAATTAATAAAAAAAAAAATACGCTGCCAATAGGGTGGGCACACAGCTTCCTCGTAGTCGTAAAATGCTTTAAAACAGTATTCTACCAAATATACATATTATATACCGTGAAATTATATTTTCGCCTTGAAGTTTATAAAAAACTGTTGTAACTCAAAAGACTTAAAGGCTAAATTATAAAATAATACAAACACTTATAAAATATTTTAGAATTTAGAATTACAATTATAAAATATTTTAGAAACTAACCCCCAATATACCCTAAAAATTTGAGCGAGATAGGACTAGCAGTAAATAAGATATTGACATTTAATGGGACTTCATGGTAGCGGCGTAGCTACCGTTACTCCGATTTCGATTAAATTCATAGGGGACCATATAGGAACCAAACTACATAATTTCTGAAAATTTCATAAAAAAGAATTGAGTAGTTCCGAAGTTATGCCACTTGGTGCAATTTTGGAATGACATGGTAGCGGCGTTGCTACCGTTACTCCGATTTTGATTAAATTCATAGGGGACCATCGCGGAGCCAAACTGCATAATTTCTGAAAATTTCATTAAAAGCAATCGAATAGTTCGGAAGTTATGCCACTTGGTGCAAAATTGGAGACACACAGACGGACAGACAAACGGACAGCCCAAACCAAAATTGTTCAGGAAGCTCTAAAACGTAAAATGTGCGTAAAAAATTTGATTTTGGAGAGAAAAAATTTTTTATTTTTCAAAAGTGATCACAATGCTTCCGCTACTTTAGCAGTCTCGGAAGCAAAATTTACTATTTATAAATAAATATTAATGTAAATTTTATGACAAAAATGTTTTCGTAGAAAAAATATAGTGTAAAATACGTGAGAAATAAACCATTTTTCCCACTAACTGTACAATATACTATCAAGAAAAACGGTATTTTTTGGCCCAAGATATAAATTAAAAATTTGCTTTAAAGCTAGCGAAAACAGTCTAAACGAACAGAAAAATAACTTCTTTCTATATCCCAATCAAATCTTGACTTGTACCATCCCCGCATACGTCCCGTAAAATCGTTTGGAGAATAGACTTTAAATAATATGTCTTTAAAAAAACTAGTTTATCTAAATTTTAAGCTCCGCCCATAATGTATTCAGAAAGATTTTTCGGTATTAAAATCTTAACTTGTGAGTTTGTGTCCCGTCAGTTTTTCATATTTTTTACTATATCTGTTCTTAAATATGAATATTCTAACACTAGTAAAAGTTTCTGTTTTTATGTATAAAAATATGACGATTTCTTCACACACTACATATTTTTAGATAAGTCTTTGTTAGACAGAAAGAAAGCATAGATTTTGAATATGAAACCTATTTGTCATTCTTGTTTATCTTTCAAAAGTTCCATAATCATTTTTAAAATTTAAATCCGCGTAAGGAAAAGAACACGGATTTTCAACATTATTAGTCTGTATTTAACATCAAGTAGAGTGGTGCCAATAATATTTTGAATTTAGTAGTCATAGATGAAAATGTTTTACCATACATTTGACGATTTTTAATCTTGTATAATTATCACACTTATTACTTAACTATTTTAATGTAAAAATTGTTTGTTTCGGCATTGCAGACATCAAATACGAGTCTAATCGCGATTGTTAATGCTTAATTACATTATTCTAGTTATATAATATTCTAATATTCACGTGTCTGTCTTTTTGAAATGTTTAGATCACATTTTAATTAATTATGTACTACTAAATAAAAAACGATATTTTGTCTGGGAAATTTGGACAAATTACTAACCTAGGTCTCGAACTGCTTGTTTCAAAAACTTAAGACCCTATACAATATCCGTAAATGAAGAATAGACGACAATTTTTTAAAAAAGAAAGTTATAATTTTTAAAATATTTTTATAATCCGAGCACAACAATACCATCAAAATTGTGTAGTTGTCAACGAAAGGACAAATACACACATATATATGTAGTTTCAAAATGTTACTAATGAACGTTTAGTTGGTTTGGGTAGGGGTGAAGGCAGTGCACTAGCCAATAACAAAATATAATACATAATTTATTACATAAGTATGTACATGTCGCGCGTTCTCTGTCCCAACCTCGTGTATCAAAAACTACATATTTTAGGACACAAGAAACATATTAAATACTGTATTTATGTATATACTATTATATATATATATATATATATATATATATATATATATATATATATATATATATATATATATATATATATATATATAGCCAACATCAAAGGGTGTAATTAACATAAATCTTAAGTTCATTGTGATGAAAACACAGACTTAAATATGTTTTATTTGTATGTCCAAAAATTGGGAGTTTTCAGACACAAGGTTGGGACAAAATACGCGTGATATGTAAACATCAAAAATCAACTTTTTTTATTTTTTATTTTTTTATATAAATAACTATTTTATTAAAAAACTAAATGTGCGACATTATTTCTACATGTCTTGAGTTTACTAAAAAAAATTTTTTTTAATTAAAAAATGAGCTGTGTATAAATGGCATTGAAATCGATACTGGGGGATTTTTTAACCTTGATGGTTTAGGGTCTAAGAAAACAAACTTAAATTAGGGTCTAAAAAAAAATAAAACACCAGCGAGAAATCACATTTTGAAAATAATTCATCCTAAATCACCTTTTTTTCTCGACTGTAAACAGCCGCCATTTTAAAAATATATTACGGAACCCGAAGATGCTAGTTTCTGCCAAAATGACGGTATTGAGGAATAATATGCACTTTGATTTGTATCGATACCTCAAATACTTTTTGAAATTCACCCGGAACCATGTCGAAAAACATAATTCCCAGGAAACTTAAATTTTTATGTCAATGAATTATAGTAAAGTGCGCGCAGTAAATTGTCCATAACATTTTGATTTTTCATTTTTTTAAAATAAAATTCTAGGTTTTTAATTATTTCTAACATCTTAAAAAAAAAATTATGAAAAAACAACATTTGATAAATTGATTTTTATAGATTTTATAAGCGATTTTTGGTCAATTCTTTCAAAAAAACAAAAAAATTCTAATTAACACGCTTTTTTAAAAAACAATTTTTAAAAAAACTCCTACGACTTTCGCTAGATTTTGGACTATATTTTAAGAAACTTTTTGATTTTTTGTTCCAATTTAAAAATTGTGACCTGTAGCGGTACCCCCATGTCGACCGTCCGAGATTTTTTTTCCTTGCGTGCGCTGCTGTGCCGCCATTTTAAAATTAAAATGAAACATATTTTTTGTAGTTAAAGACATATGTACAGACCTCATATCTCTATCTCTTTCCTATCGTTCGTGGTACGTCTCAGAAAATCACATGATATTTAGTGAACACAAGGTGATATTACCCCTTAACACTAAATATTTAACAGTCGGTCTGAACATGGTCTTGTCAGTGAAAAAAAAAAAAAACTTAGATGTAAGGACAAAAAACATTAGGTTTTAAAAATTACAGGTAACTTTCAAAACCTCATGATTTCCTTAGAAGTTGTTTTTCTAAACAAGATGAACCATTAATTTGCACATGAGAACATTTTATTTCATTTTTATAACACACCAGTACCTCGCTTTGCCTCGTTTCGTTTTGCGTTTTTTCGAAGTTGCGTCGCTGCTGAATTAGTACTAATTTCCACTGTGCTTCGTTAGATTTTCGAAGTTGCGTTGTTTTGGGTTCGAGTCTTTAATTTTTTTTTCGAAATTTTTTGTAATAAAGATTGATAATAATTAATAGATGGCAACTACTTTGAACATGGAAATGTATGGAAATATTAAATTAAGTTAAATAGACGAAATCCATAATGCCGGATTATATGGTGGTTATCACATGCTAAATGTATTGTACGTAGTTTTAAATTTTGAAACAAACTGATATACAAATATGGAACGTTATGGAACGTATTACGCGTGTGATGTAGGTTGAATCAGTTTCTGTATCGTGTGTAGGACGTGCATTGAAATTTTTTGAATTTGTTTTTTTTTCTTTTTTTTTGTATCTGTGTAATAAAGTTTTATATTATTTTTGTTTTTTAAATGTTTACTTTGTCCAATTTCCTTTTTAAAAAGTAGTATTTTCGTGACCCTGAAACCTATATTCGATCTTTACATGGTTTGCCATAGAAAATCATAATTCACTTTGCGTCGCGTCGTTTCAATTTACGTCGTGTTTTTTTGGAACGTAACCACGACGCAAATTGAGGTATTGATGTATTAGGAAAATTGTGGAAAATACATCTATAAAAAAACTTAATGATAGTTAATGTCTAAATTTCTTACTGTCTCTTGATTTTGATTCACATTATGCATTTTAATAGTCATTTTTTTTAAGAAACCGTATAAAAAATTGAATAAAAAAGTCGCACAAAAAAACCGCATAATAAAGGTTTAGCTGTACTATACCCACCAGATACGAACTCATTATGAGTAGTAATAACTACTGGAATATACGTATTAAGGACCAATTAGACTGGTGTGGGCGCACGGAACCCTGTCCATAGTTCAAAAATATGTAAAATCCGACAAAAACAGATATGTGGAATATCTGTAAAAAATGACCCCAAGAATATTATGTATTTGTATTTAAAAAATAATAAAGCTTCGAAAAAATAATTGAAATCCATTGCTATGCCAAAAACAGACATAATTATAATAACTCAGCTTACGTACAGATGGTACTTAAAAAAAGAATCTAAAAAAAATTAATATTAATTTTCGGAATAAAAACTTTTGTTGTACTTAGCTCAAGATTTTATTTGATATTAATAAACAAAACAAAACAAAAAAAAATCTTGAGCCAAGTACAACAAAAGTTTTTATTCCGGAAATTAGTATTAATTTTTTTTAGATTCTTTTTTTAAGTACCATCTGTACGTAAACTGAGTTATTATTATTATGTCTGTTCTTGACATAGCAAATGATTTCAATTATTTTTTCGAAGCTTTATTTTTTTTTAAATACAAATACATAATATGCTTGGGGCCACTTTTTTACAGATATTCCCAAATATCTGTTTTTGTCGGATTATTATTATAGTGTGTATTCTGTTATAATTGTGCAGTAGAGATAGCAAGTTAATTTCTTAATTCTGTGGTTGTTAACAAGCTTCCTTCTGTTTTCTTCCTGTATTTGTGTTTTCTAAAGTTTATAATATCGTTATATATTTAACATTTTTATATTTAATAATTTTATATATCGCCTTCCTAGTATGAAAGTGAGATATCTGGGAAATGTTAGTTTTGAGATAACTGAATTTTAAATTTTAATAATACATTAGTTTAAATGATGACCACGAGATTTAAAGCAATGCCCTTCAAAAATTATATATCCTACGAACTTGTGAAATATGTTATTGGATAACTAATTGACTTATCTATTCCGTGGCACTAAAAATGGAAATCGGAAAATTGCCAGATATCCCACTTTCATTCTAGGAAGGCGGTATTTAAAATTAATAAAATTACAACAAATCAGAAAATAGTAGTGAATCAAATCTACAAACATTTAACAATTGAAATAAATGTGTAAACATTTTCTGCAGTACCTAGCTATTATAATATTTTGAAGTTATTTTTGTAAAAAATAATTTTTGATTGAGGTTGTATTTTCTGAAATTATTTTGTCTCTGATTCTTTAGGTCTGACATGCCATGAAGTATTCATTCTTTTTCACTTATTCATTCTTTACACCGGTCAATTTAAACATGCAAGGGTACAAAAATTAGGGGAGAGCTGAAAATTGGTATGAAAGCTCGGAACACCATTATAAGTAAGTGTTGAAAAGTCCTCATGAATCCTGTACGTGGAAAAATTTTTATTCAAGGTCAAAGGTGTCAAAAATGGGTTTTTCGCGTTTTTCAGCAAAACGGTAAGTTTTATCATAAAATTAGGTCAGACAAAAATTGTAGATCATATAATTATCTATAAAAAATGTCTCAATACTTTTTTTCCTAAGAGCCACCGTTTCTGAGATATAACTGTTACAAAAGTTGTAATCTTCATAATATGCACACGTTTCCACGCCAACTGTGAGGTAGTGTACTTAGCGGGTTTTTTTAGAGTTTCCCGGGTAGGCCTATTCCACGGTCTATGGTTATCCTGTTTATTTGAAAACTATTGAATAATAAAAAATATTAGTATTGGGAATGATGAAAGCGGCACAGATTTTAAAAAAGTGAGGGAAATTATTCGTCAGATTCATAATCGTCTAATATTTCAACTTCCTCTTCTTCTTGTTCTTCTCCTTCTTGTTTTTGTTCTTCTTCTTCTTGTTGGGTGCAAGTAAATTACCTCAATAGCGATGCATCACATGTCTCCTCGTTGGTCTCATACGAATCCTCTTCTGTTGGTGATTCAACATTGCACGACTGGCCTTGACAACTGGTACATGCAAGAGAACAAAACAATATAACTTTTTTGCAGCCGCATTTTGTACCACATCCCTTTTTACAATTACAAAAAATTGTGTTGAGGAGTTTTTCCGGCGCAGGTGGGAGATTTTTTATAATAGTTATATATCAGAAACGGTGGCTGTTAGGAAAAAAAGAATTGAGATATGTTTTATAGATAATTATATGATCTACAATTTTTTGTCTAACCTAATTTTATGATAAAACTTACCGTTTTGCTGAAAAACGTGAAAAACCCATTTTTGACACCTTTAACCTTGAATAAAATTTTTTCCACGTACAGGATCGATGAGGACTTTCCAGCACTGATTTATAATGGTGTTCCGAACATTCGTAACAATTTTCAGCTCTCCCTTAATTGTTGTATCTTTACTACTAATTTTTATATATAATACAGGGTGGTCCAGAATTACGTACCGTAATTGCTGGAGCTGATAGTATGTTCAAAAATAATGGTATCTTTTCATCTACACTTTTTCCAAGACTCAATAATAAGGGTGATAAAGCAGAGGCATAAAATGTAGAGGGGTGGAACGAAACTAACTTCTTCTTTTAAAAACAATTTTGGGCGCTTTTGATTACTCGATTCATAATCTAAGGGGTGCGTATGAACATTAAGATAATTAAATTTATGGTATCAATTATTCGATCACTTATGATTAGGGGATAATTTGGAAATAGATATTTCTTCTTTAAATTACTCGAAAACGGTAATATTTATCGAAATGTAACGAGTATACCTTTTTTGCGTGAAATTGTCTGAGGAATCATATTATCAAGGATTTTGTTTAAATAATTGCAAGTCAAAAAACGCCGTGAGCAGCGGGGCCCCATCACGGTAGTCGAATTTTCCCCTTCATCTTCGGTATTGAATGTCTACAAGCGAAATGTGATTGAAAGTCTACAACCGAATTGTCATTTTGTTGGTTTCAAAACTGGTGATGAGTGTTCGGCTGATCGAGGCTTTAAAAAAAGGTTTTAAGTATTTAAGGGCTGTATCTCAGTAAATTTCAATTTTGTGCCGAAAACAGGTAGCAGAAAAAAAGCCAACACAATTCGTACGAGGACATTCCTGCCCATGTTTATCCGCTAATTGCCTTTATGTTTTAGTTTTAAATATTAAAAAAGGACCTTCAATAGTAAACTGGAAGGCCCTTATAAAGATATTTTTTCTTTCCAAAAAAATCCAAAATTTCTATTTTATAAATACTAAAAATCCAAAATTCCTAATTTATAAATAAACAGTGACTTTAATAACATTTTTAAATTACTTAATATGTATGTATTTCATTTGTCATAAAAGTAAGTTCACTTTTTTTTAAATTTTTTAAAATTACTATTCGCCTACTTGTATTTAGAATAAACATAATGCTTTTAAAACACATTTAACAATAGCATTCAATTCCGATGTAAAAATGGGAGAAGTGGGGGGAAAAGTGATGCGGACTCCATACAAGGTACTAGCTGGATACTAACTGAATACACGTACAAAATTTCAGCCCTCTAGGTTTCCTTATGGAGTCTCTAGACGTGTTAGAAAACAAGCAAAAAAATTAAGGAAATATTGGCGTCAAAATCGTGGGGGTAAGGGTTAAAAGTTGAAACCTCCAAAAAACAGTGTCTGGCTATTAGCTTAACCTGTACACCAAATTTCAGCCCTCTAGGTTTATTTGGGGAGATTTTGACCCGAATGAAACTGTTAAAAAACAAGAAAAATCATGTTCTTTTGGGTATAAAAATGGTGGGGGTAGGGGTTAAAAGTCGAGACCCCCAGAAGGCACCCCCTTGATACTAACTCAATCCGAATACAAAATTCCAGCTCTCTAGGTTTATTCGGGTGACCTGTGCGAGTGGTACAAACTTCGAAAACGTCGAAAATGCATGAAATTGTAGCTTAAAAATGAGGGGGGTGGGGGTAAAATATTAAAACCTCCAAAAAGCACAACCTAGGTACGAACTTTATCAACACACCAAATTTCAACCCTCTACGTTAATTCTGAAGGGCTGGGGGCCTGTTAGATCCAGCGAAAATCGTTTTTCCCCCCTCTACTCCCACCATATCATCCTAGGAAGCTGAATTTTGGATATGTTGTAGATAATTGACCGAAACATTATTTAAAACCGATTTGAAAAAGTTTTATTGCTTTTCCGCCCCCCACCACCCCCTTAAAGGTCGGGTCAGAAAAAAAATTTGCCCAAAATTTGACCCCACTTTGATAGTATGAGGTGCCCCGAAAATGAGCCCCATTTACCAAATTTCATCTCTTAACTTCCATAGGGGGGGCCTACACAAATTAAAAGGTGGCGGGAAATTATATATATATATATATATATATATATATATATATATATATATATATATATATATATATATATATATATATATATATATATCAGACATTTTTTTTCTACATATTCGTGTTCTACGGGTCCGAAAACGGATAGCGCCCCTACTCTCGCCTCTCGCAGCTCTTATCGTATAGACTGTATAAGTCTAATTTTTCGGAGAAAATTCGACTAAAAAGAAAAGACGTGATAACTCACACCTATTACCCAAAACCACCTCTTAGTCATGAGTGGTGGAATAAGTTGACATAAATTTAATCCTTCTAACGCAAAATAAGTACCCCTAAAATATCAATCGGTTATTCAAAAGCGTTTGGAAAATATTTAAGAAATAAAGGTTTTCGTTTCACCCTTTTACAGAGTTGTATCTCTCTTATTATTGAGTTTTGAAAAAAAGCGTACATGAACAGGTACCATTATTTTTGAACGTACTACCAGCTCTAGCAATTACGGTACATAATTCTGGACCACTTTGTATATGCACTTATGACTTAAGTATATCTTTAAAATCACGAGTAGTACGTTCAGTTACATAACTATTTCAAACTCATTAAAATCAAAGACGAAATGCATTTAATAAATACTTGCTTCATTCATCTCGTATAAAATATATTAAACAGTCTATTTTATCTAATAGTTTATTAAATATACATATATAAGAATGAGAAAACGGTGAATTTATACCGCATACACTACATACTATACATAATAATATGTATAAATGTGTATGTATGTTACATACCGGTATGAAGTATTATTTGGTCAACACACAGAGAATGAATGAGCGAATGAAGTTTATTTAATTGTCTGTTTATGTACACAATATTGCCGTCATTATCATCATCACCTCATCTGTCTATTACGTTGCACCTCTATCGTTAGGAATATTACCAGCATAGTCGAATATAATGCAACGTAGTAGTATTTTATGCATTATTATAGTAGCGGGTAAAACTCATACATATTATGTGTAAAGAGATCATTCCTGATACAGTCAAACCTGGGTGAGCGAAAATTGGATATGCGAGAAAACCACGAGTGCGAGTGATTGCCAGATCTCACCATTTTAACCCTCAAAAACCTCTACAAGTGAAAAACATAAACCTCTGTATAAGAGAATCGGTTTTTTAACGCTTCAACCACTATAACCGAGGCTGCCACTTGGCCTTTACTTCTATAAGCAAGAGTTAAGCGTATTCATTATCTTTTCTTTATTTACGACGCTTTCTAAATTGCGTACTACTAACGCGGATATGTTTCGTCTAATCAATAAAACCCACAAATATCAAAATCTGTCCTAAAAATGTCAAAACTAAAAACCAAAGTGTTAACGTTAAGTGATAAATTTAAAATGTGAACACATTCTAGAGAGTGACAAATCGCGAGTTGAAATACAAGGTAAGTTTGGTTTGCCAGAACCCACCTTTTATAAGGTCATGAAATTCAAGAAAATTCATAATGTCTCAGTACTCTAAGAGTCTCAGCTCATGACATGAAAATTTTAGAAGAGGTCGAGTTTCTGAATTTCCTAACATTTAAAATTCCCTTTTAGAATGGATTAAACAAACCCTCGGCAAAAACATTCCTATGAATGGACTGTTGTTGAAATAAAAGTCTAACGATTTTGCCACAAAACTGTAAATTCACTTAAAAGATTCAAACAAAAATGTATTGACATATTTATCGCTGCTTCCAGTATTTTTTTATACCTCTATAAGTGAGAAAACCGATCCTGCACCTCTATAAGTGAGAAATTTGATTAAGTGAAAACCACCTTAAGCGAGAAAAAAATTTGGACTCCTTGAACTGTCGCTTATTCCGATTTGACTGCATACTGAAATATGTAAATCTAAGTTAAGCATCCAGCAGATCCGCAGCACGGCGCGGCGCCATTCCACTCTCAAGAAAAAGACATTTGAATAAATTCAGGTGCGGCCGCTACATCAGCAGAGAGAAAATTTTGGTACCGTTTGGTAACTGTCTCCTAAATATTCATACTAATAATACATTTACTTTTAAATTAAATATTTTAAACCGAATGCAAATGAGCGAAGTAAAAAATTATTATATTATAATGCTTAATAAATGGAGTGTCGTTTATCGAGTCCGAAAACAAAGGTTTTCTGTTAGAGTTTAATAGGTGCATAATGCTATTGGTAGGAACTTTTTATCTTACTTAGTCAGGTAAAGAAATACAGAAAACAATTTCGCTTATACAGAGGTAGCACTGAAGCTAAACTCCAGAGCCGACAGTCAGTTCTAAACACTTGAATTTTTTATTACACTCACTTATATTAAATTCACAGTATTTAAGTTATTTATAATAAGGTAACATTATTATTTGTGTTTGTATTTTATTAATAGTTCTGTAGTTAACTAATAAAACATTATCAAAATATGCAATCAATGACTGTTGAAGGTAGGTGTAATATGGAAACCATTATAAGTTGAGAAAACTTTTTCGACCTGGATCTAATGCAAAATACTTCAGAAATTTGTAATTCAAAATGCTGTAGCTAAGGCTGGATTTACCGTAAATACCGGCCTGGGCACCGTGAAAAATGCTACCCCTGGAAAAAAATCTTAAAAAAACTTTTTGCTAAAATAAAACAAGTGACGAGCCAAAAGAACCAAAAACACCAAATTGCCACACTGTGTTCCTGCCAGCTTTCTAAGAACTTGCCATCCTAGGCACTAGCGCCGCATACCCTTAGTGTAAATACAGTACTGGCTATGGCTGTAATAAAAAAAAAAATTCACTTACATTAGAAAGTATCATTTTTAAATTTACAGGTACATTGTATTCTCCAGTTGTTATTAATGAATATCAATTTTGACATTATATATAATTCTAAAAAAAATTTTACGTTCTTTTTTTAAAAAGCGGTTCACATAAACAAAAAATATTTTTCTCTAATAAATTTTCAGTCCTCTGCACCCCATCTTTAACAAAAAACAGTTGCCAATTATGCCATAAATACTTCCTTAAATTACATCGATTCAATATAAAAATAAAATTGAACAGGAATACTTATAAATAATTTATCTAATTGAACGCAGATACAGAAAATTCTATAGGATATTGAAATTGTTATGGTCACCTCACCTCTCCAAGTACGAATCACCCTCGAACCCTTGAACAAAAAAACTGATAACAAAAAAATTAAATAGAAAGAACATGAAAAGGTTAGTCGACCCATTATAATTTATTTTCACAAATTCTCTTTCTTAGAATTTTTTCTCTAAGTTTCTACTTTTCTTAATAATTTTACTAATTTTAATGGATGCATCTAGAAGAGGCGATCTGATTATAACGCAAATTGATATGTTTCTATGACACTCGTAAAAATATTAATAGATATTTTTTTGGAGAATTATTATAGAAGAAGACAACTATTATCTTCAGTTAGTGATGGAAATGACACGAGTGACATCTACTGGAAATTTCAGTCGAAAAATTAATGAATCGTAATAACATGTAGATGAAGTGACGATGTAGTGACGACAATAGAAGTGAGCTTGGTTTATATTATTTATTAGTCTAACTCACAAGTTGAAAAACGTGAAAAATAGATATAAATATTTTTTATAGTAGTAAATGTTAATTTAAAAATTTAAAAAAATTATGCTGTATTCAAAACACTTCAAAGAATAAAATCCCGTTAGGAAAAAATGTTTATCCTAAATTTTCATAAAGTTATGCGATTGTTAACCAATAAATAATTTACGGATCTCTGCTTTCACAAATAGTTAAATAAAAGTTTAAAGAATTACAAATTTTTTGCCAAGTGGAGCCCTTCATATATATATATATATATATATATATATATATATATATATATATGTATATATATATATATATATATATATATATATATATATATATATATATTTATATATATATTATATATATATATATGTATATATATATATATATATATATATATATATATATATATATATATATATATATATATATATATATATATATATATATATATATATATATGAAGGGCGCCACGAGGCAAAAAATTTTTAATGTAATTATTTAAACTTTTATATAACTATTTGTGAAAGCATAGATCCGTAAATTATTTATTGGTTAACAATTGCATAACTTTATGAAAATTTAGGATAAAAATTACATAAAAAGATAAAAATACAGCATATTTTTTTTTAAATTTTTAAATTAATATTTATCACTATAAAAAGAATTATCTTCGAGGGTATGCTGTTTTCAGCATCGCTGCGACTGTGCTAAAGCTGGTGCGCGGAACCCGATTTTCGGCATTAAATTAAAATTAGAAATAATGGAGGTAGAGTTCCGGGAGTCGGAACTTTTTTATTGCAAATTTCCTCCTCTTTAAAATCTTTTTGTTTCATTTCTTAACTATTAATATTTTTTAAGTTATTAACAAAAACCTGAATACCTCGTTTTTTTCCATCTAATTTTGTTAATAACAATTGCAATTTTTATGTGCTGTAAAATCCTCAAAATACATTTTTCTACAGGTCATTACGAATCGAATGAGCTATTGCTCATATTTTTAAGAGCTTTATTTCTATTTTTCACGTTTTTTAACTTGTGAACTAGACTATTATAGGTACCCTGTGGGCTTGCAAAATATTTCGTTAACCGCATTACTAGTGATGTCGAACCGAGACACCGAGTCAATTAAGGTAGTTGGTCGATAAAATGATTTTCTAAAAGGATTTTAACGAAATTTCTCTAGAAATTTATTTAATTCAGTACGAATAGTACGAGCCTATTTCGATCAAAATTGACTACTCCAATTTTGGGAAAAACTTTAATATGTCATAAAATACAAAGTTACAAACCATATTTAATAACAAATGAAAACTATTGATCGCGCCGTTTTTGAAATATAACGTTTTTACAACGCTTTTTCAACAATGATTTTATATCGCTAGAACATAAGCGCGCGGAAATTAAAAAAAAAAAAAACAAGTGATATATAAATATAATGACTGGAGAATAAATTATTCAATTTTTGATGAAAGAAAATTTTTTCGCTGAGATATAGTTTTGTATCTGACTATCTCAGAGCAACTACGTTAATCGATTAAAGTTGTTTTTTATTACAAATTTAGTTGATGTTTAGATAAAATATCAAGCATATAACAATCGAATAATAGATTAAATTTTTAGTTGAGTACATGAATAGGGCAAATCTTTATAACTTTTTCAAAATCAACTTTTAAATTACAACTTGCAAATAGCTTTTATTTTTTTCTGGAAAGATTACATTGCTTTTATAACGCTTTTACATTGGTTTTACTATTACACTTTTTGGTTTGTTTTTATTCATTTTTATTTCTTTAAATCTATAATAGAGAAGATTTAAAAGTCCGATAAGAGTAATATTGTAGGTTTTCTAGGTTTCTAGTGAAGAAAAATTATGACTAAATTTTTCAGTAAAAATAAATAAAGAAATAAATGGTACAAAATATTTATTTCAAAGGTAATTTCATTCTATTGTATATAGGAGCTAGCCATGTGTTCATCACATGATTTTAGCATGTCCCATTCTTTCGCGTTTCCTCCCTTTTAGCGAAAGTATAATCCATAGTAATTCCAGGCGACAATTTCTCTAAATCATATACTCAAATCCTACACATAGTTACTGATAGTGCTCCATTTCGTTCTCAAAAAATTAAAAAGTAGCCATTTTCATATTTCAATGTTAATTTTTTCGTAAAATTGCTGTCCGGTTAACAGAGGTTCCACTGTATTTTTGAATAAAAAATTTTATATATTGTATTTTTAATGACCTTTAACCCCTTAACGTAATGGGACATATTTGTCCCCAATTTATATTTACATACGTTTTACGCAATGCTAGTACGATTTAAAATATTTGTAAGTTTATATTTTTATTCTTCTATAGTAGTTTTAATAATTTCGTGCATTGGCAACGCAATAACTTATCATTTTTCAAAAAAACTTGGGTACAAAGTTGCAAAGTTGCAAAATTGTCCGTAATTAAATTTTAGTTTCAATTTATTTAAAAATTCTTGTGCGTTATAAATTATTGCGATAAAAATTATTAATCTTGGTAAGTAAATTATAGTAAGATAAGTAAAGTAGAATATTTTAATCACTTAAAATTTTTCATATTTCCGTAATTTGGACTATTTACTGAAACTGGGACATATTTGTCCCTTGCTCAAAAATTATATAAAATGTATTAGTTAGGTAATTATAATTTGTTATTTATATTATATTAGGTAATTATAATTTGTAGGTAATTCTGAAAAAACAGAGTACTTGTGCACCAACAGCTCTGATACCTCTGACATTATAATTGATAATAATGTCCAGCTAAAGGAAACCGAAGGCTTCAAATACCTGGAGGTTTGGGTAACCGGAGCAAGAGTTGGCGACCACGAGGTGACCTCAGAAGTAAAAAGTGGTCGCAAGATAATACGCTGCCTCAATTCTGTTTGGTGGGACCAGCACATCTCCAAAAGAAACAAGAAGAGAATTGGAAAAGCAATGGTGGAATCGGTCATGTTATATGGATGTGAGGTCTGGACACTCAAGCAAGAATCAAAGCGGAAGCTTGAAGCCACAGAAATGGACCTTAGACGTAGTGCAAGAGTGTCCAGTCTAGATCGGGTGAGAAATGATCGAATCAGGACCATCATGAGAGCAGAGGAGAGTGTGCCGGAAAGAATTGATAAAGAAGCCTGAAACGGTTCGGACACATGTTGCCGATGGATCAAAATCGGTGGCTAAAACGTCTGAATACATGGGTCCAACCAGGAACCAAAAGGCGAGGGCGTCCTAGAAAATCCTGGAACGAGACGATGGTGTCTGCAACAGCTGATAGACACCTAACTATCGACGACGCCCAGGACCGTCAACATTGGCGTTTTCGGGAGTGGCGAGGTGGCTGTCAACCCTATATATATATATATATATATATATATATATATATATATATATATATATATATATATATATATATATATATATATATATATAAATTGTTATTTATATGTTTAAACAGGCCCTGCTAAACAGTTGTAAACATAATTTTTTTCACTCTCCCTACGCTTATGTGCGTGAAGGGTTTAACCAATCTCTACTCTTTCGTGTATGTTTAGTAGCATATCCAAGGAAATTTATGATATTGGTTATCCTTTTACCAATGCGTAAATTTTGTCATGTCTCGTCAAATGGCTTAGTCAAAAAAATTGTTTGTAAACATACACAACTATGACTCGTGTCCAATGTTTATTTTTTTCCAAATTTTGGTAAACATTGGCAAAGCTTTGGCAAACTGGCATCAGCAGTATGTTTTTCTTTACGTATCTATAAACTACTTAATTGAGAAAATAGTGTTTAAATCATAGATGTTTTAAAACATAATATACCACAACATCTGAAATTCTAGATCATGAAGACCTTCACGAAAAAATTGTTGCCTTCTTTTAGTAAGTTATTTTACTTATTTATTATCTTCTTCTAATACTTATATTATTACTATCATTTTCTAATTTAATTTCAGCAAGCTAGTTTTTCAAATTCGATAAATCAACAATATTAATATTTCGCAAATCAAATTTAATTATATTTTGATTTAAAAATTCCAGTAACTCCTTTTTTATTTACTTTTGGCAACTGATTACATATATCCTGGATATTTCTCTCTTCCATAATATTAGGCAACATTAGCAGTTAATGCAGAACTTTATTTCACTTTTTTTCTTTGAAGATTTTTATAGTTCTATAGTCGTGCTTGTTTAAACAATTTAAACTTTTACGAAAGTTTTAACAATTTTGACGATTATGTAGATTATTTCAACTATGGTAGTTAGTAAATTTAAAGCTAATTGTAAGTTCAAGTGGATCATATAAGACGCCGATTATCCAAGTTTGCTAGCTCAACTGAATATTATTGTCTGTCAAAATTCAGATTCTGATGGTTCAGATTTAAGTTAAGATTACGTCACAAAATCTAATACCTGACATATTGTTTAAAAAGGAATTCCCATGGATTTCCTTGAAGAAATGGCCATAGATTTTAACTTCCTATTCCGGAATTGGCTGTCTATCCTTCCACCATAATTCTAATGATAGCAAATTGGCACTTCAAACAACTAGATACACCGCTTTTTAACAAATTTCATGGTTTCTGTGGGGCATATTCTCATTGCTCCTCTCCCTGATGAGTTTGTGCTATAGAAGAAGTTTGTATCATATAAATGGTAAGTAGTAGGAATATAGCGGTTCTGAGCCCTCCATCCCTCCATCCAACTTTTTGAGCGACCTCGGATGGAGGCAAAACTACCGAGGCGGTTCTAGAAGCCTCCGGCGGTGGGTGGAGCAAAATTTTTTTCTAGCCTAGTGGAACTTGATCCAACCTAAGAGAACCTAAGGAAATTTGGTGTAACCTAACAAATATTTTCTAACCTAAGAATTCCCTAATAGATGGCGCAGCCACCTTCGAGCCCTGTAAATTCCCTAATAGATGACGCAGTCACCTTTGATAGCGTTGCTGGTCTGGATTCCTGTGTGTAAGTTTGAAAAATTGTCAATAGATGGCGCAGCCACCTTCGAGCCCTGTGAATTCGCTACTAGATGGCGCAGCCACCTTCGAGCCTGTGAATTCGCTACTAGATGGCGTTGCTAGTCTGGATTCCTGTGTGTAAGTTTGAAAAATTGTCAATAGATTGCATCGAAAACCTTTTTGATAGTTAAACTTACCATTAAAAGATGGCCTTGCTTTCATAATTTTATAATATTTTTATCTGAAAACAGGCTTAAACTGTCAGCTGACGTCACTAAAGGTAAACTGATATCAAATAGCGAAGATTTCTCTCTAATATGCAAAAATGAATTTTATCATATGATTGTATATTTTTATCTGAAAACAGGTTTAAACTTGTATAAATTGCCAGCTGACGTCACTAAAGGTAAACTGATATCAAATAGCGAAGATTTCTGTCTAATATGCGAAAATGAAGCAGCAGGTTTTAACCTGTATGGCTACATAAAGTGTGACAGCTGACGTCACCATACTATTTTTTCTGCTATAAAAAGGACGCGACAGAATTTCATCAGTTACAATTTTGTTCGAAACTTTAGTGAAAAAAACATTAAACCTTATTGTTGTGAATTTTCAATTGTTGTGTGTTAAGAGTTAATTGTTGCCAACAATGGAATCCATTACTGCTGGTGCTTCATCTGGAAACAGAGACTTAATTCAAAAAATGGCTGGAAATTTTGTGGATGAATTGAATCATCTTGGCGCTGTTAAACGATGGATTAAACTTTCTGATATGGAAATTGGAAAAGTATATAAAATAATGGGAGCCAGTCAACTACCATCGAAATTCGATTCATCGAAAATGAAGACAATATTGGAATTGGAAATTGGATACATTTCGTTACCAGCGAGATTTGACAATTTGAGCGAGCAGATGCTGGCATGGTTGCAAAGCAATCCAAAACTTGGTATTATGAATAATGGACCCATTGGACTAACTCATAAATTGCAATTTAAAACGTTGGATCTTCTTGAAATCGTGGAGGATGCTGAATGGTGAATTTTGTAATTTATTCTCTTCAAAATGTATTATTTAATTGTACTATGTATTTTAAAAATTTCAATATTGTATCAATTTTTATATATATTTAATAAAAAAAATTTTAAAAAAAAAAAAAAAAAAAAAAAAAATTTCGATTTTTTTTCAATACCCATCGCTAGACATTGATTTATATTCTAGTTTTGATTATGCCAGATTAATAAATAAACATTATTTGGTGTTTAATAAAAAATTTAAAAAATCGATTTTTCAATTCAGGTCTCGTCTCTAAATCACAATTTTTGAACTAAGTATAAATCAATAATACATATGAGTAATATTTGATATGCATCGTATTATTAGGTTTTATGGTGAATAATTATAAAACAAAAAAAAGATTTAATATCCCCTGAAAACGAAAAATTTAATTTTTCACATGCTTAATAAAAATTATTTTTCAAGTTTAATAAAAATTATTCTTTATAAAATTGTCTATCAAATATTAGCCTTGCACATACATATAAGAAATGCTGATTTGCTAAAATATAAATCTTGGAATGTGGATACATAATGTTATAAAAGTCCAATACGTTCATACATATGTATATATGAATATTACATTGTAATACAGGTATTCGCTATATCTATATGAATCGTGTTTAAAAGCCAAATTTATTTTCCTGAATTTTTAAAATATATATATATAGTAATATAATATTTCGCATATATACAGTACTCTGTTAAAAGTACGGGTTTCTACACCGTTAAAAACATATATTTTACAATATCAATATATTGTAAAAAATCATATTTCTTAATATTTTTAAAACTGAATATGTAATATCAAGAATTTAAAACAGTTTTGAAACATTAATTTCTCCTCATAATATTTTTTTAGTCTTAAATTAATAGCACAATGTTCCATATATTTTAAGAAAATTTTTCTTTTAATATTTTATAACTTATCTAAAAAATTTATAGCTATTTTTTATCCAAAAATTTATTACTTGCTATTGTTAAAAAATTAGTTAAATATATCTATAGGTATTAAGTGACCCCTAGTTTTGTGAAAGACGGTAGTAAGAGCAATTCATCTTAAATACGAAATTATTTTATCAATGCTAAATAAGCGTTTTTTTTCTCATATTATCATACTCCAATATATTGTATATTATTATAATTTATAAAAATGTGTTTTATTTATTAAAAAATTTAGCAAAATTTTAAATAATATCACGTCAAAATAATATTCAGAAGTCAATAAAAGACAATAGCAGTAAATTTATTAAGATAACTATAAATAAATATTAATCTAATGTTGAAATATTTATTAACAAATAGTACTGCTTAGTAGAAAATTAGGTACCTATTGTTTTCTTTTCAAATTTACCTTTTTGCAATTAAAGAAAATTTTAGTAACTATCGATACCTATATAAAACGATACCCATAAAAGACAAGCATGCTCTGATCTCAACAATTTTTTCCCATGTTAAATTTGTATGTTCTTACTTCGCTGAAACTTATTATGTTTATATATTCCCCCAATATTTTCTACCATAAACAATAGTTATAGCAAGCTAGGTAGGTATTGAATAAGTATTTTTTGTTTGTTAATTTATTGATGATAGAGAAAAAAAATTTATGATTTTATAGACAGTGAAATACATTTAAACTATTTTTTGCAGTTTAATTTTGTAAAAACACCTAAAAATTATCAGTCACAGACAAATATTTCTAAGCAAACGAATTGAAAATGTAGTTTTATATCATAAGAATAAATGCGTATATATAGGGTGGACAGTAAATAACTCTCATAATTTTTAAAGAGCGGATGAAAACTTTAATTTTGGATTACGAAATTTTATTTTTTTTCCGGAGTTAAGCTGCATTCAATTAATTAACCCTTTCCTGCACAGCAGTTTTAGATCATTACTGTGCAAACGATACTTCAAATTAGCAAATCATTAATAACATGGGTAAATACTTATTAGCAAGAATTACATAGTTTACACATATGTTCTATCGCACCAGAATGTTAATAGGACAATGCGATTTAATTGCCTATATTCAGGAGCAAGCAAAAACATTACCTATTTTAATAACTTAGAAAATACACATTACATAGTTCGTTGTAAGAACAATCATTTCGGTGATCTTTTTTTTTTTTTTTTAACGAATTACTAAATTTGCTTAAGGACTATGGTATGTAAGAAATAACAACACTCACATAATTTTAAAATAATTAACATATAGCTATTGGAAAAGTTACAAAGATTTTTTTAACAACTTATTAAATGCTGATAGCTTATTTTAATATCTCCTATAGGGCCTTAAGTATAACCCTTCACCCGAAATTTTTTCATCACCATCGTTGGCGACTGTATTCTCGTCATCATCAGCTTCTCCTTCGCTCGCAGTATCTTCGCTATCGCTAGTAGATGTTTTTTCATCATCATTGAATACATATTTTAACACTGGTTCAATAATATCATGCTTTTCCAATTCCCTGGTTATTGAGATAATCCGCTTTCCAATGTCACTTTCCTTTAAATTATTAAAATGGCTTCGTTTTTTCTCGTTTTCGATATAATCCGCGAAGCTGGGATTTATAATATGACTCCTTTCCATTAAATTGCACACAGTATTAACCATTTCTTCTCCAATTTGCGTCTGAGTCGCTAAACTTCTTAGTTCATCAACTAAATGGTTCGGGTCATCAAAATATTCTTCTCCATCAACAGGTTTTGAATGGCCATTATGAAGGTTAGTATTTTCATCATCATATTTGAAACGTTTAGCTTCTCCATTTATTGAATTAGATGTTGAAGGTTGGTCCTTTTCTTCCGAATTTTTATCTTCTTGTTCTTCATCCTTTGCGCATGCGTTCTGAAGCTCTTTGACCATTAATATGTCTAGAGCAGTTTGTAAGAGACCAGCTATCTTTGGAGTAAAACTTGTTTCTTTGTAGTTATCAGGCGATGGTAAATGCTTTTGTTCATCAGATCGATTATCTTCGACATTTACCGATTGTAGAATATTATGCGAGTTTTTTAAAGCGTGGAATTTACTTCTGATTGCTTCTGCTGCAGCCATCATACTTTCATCAAAAGTATTCAAGTTTCTTTTAGATAGATCTGTATCATTTTCGTGTTGATTTTGAAATACTGGTGCTTTATCTTCCTTTTCTTCATTTCTTGCTTCAAAACTATATTCGGTTTCATTATCATCATTTTCATCATTAGATTTTGACGATTCACTTTGTCTCCTGTTCTCCGCGCTGTTCACTTGTGTCCCATTATTTACCGTGGTATATTCAAACTGATTATTTGCGATCTGGTCATTATTGTTTGTTTCATGTTCCTGAGTATGCACTCTTCTTTTCATATGACGTAAAAGAGAACTTCTCCGCGAAAATGTCTTGTCACAACGTATACAGTTAAACATTTTGATAGATGTGAAGAGTTCGATTTATAACATAACACTGATTAGTTTTTATATCGACATGATCTTATATAGTACAACCAGAGCAGAATTGACGTAAAGTAATGACACCAAAATGCACCAAAGGTGCACCAAATGACACCAAACTGCACCAAAGGTGCACCAAATGACACCAAACTGCACCAAATGACACCAAACTGCACCAAAGGTGCACCAAATGACACCAAACTGCACCAAAGGTGCACCAAATGACACCAAACTGCACCAAAGGAGCACCAAATGACACCAAACTGCACCAAATGACACCAAAATGCACCAAAGGTGCACCAAATGACACCAAAATGCACCAAAGGTGCACCAAATGACACCAAACTGCACCAAAGGTGCACCAAAATTCACCAAAAGTGCACCAAATGACACCAAACTGCACCTTTGGTGCAGTTTGGTGTCAATTGGTGCACCTTTGGTGCATTTTGGTGTCATTTGGTGCAGTTTGGTGTCATTTGGTGCACCTTTGGTGTCATTTGGTGCTCCTTTGGTGCAGTTTGGTGTCATTTGGTGCACCTTTGGTGCAGTTTGGTGTCATTTGGTGCAGTTTGGTGTCATTTGGTGCACCTTTGGTGCAGTTTGGTGTCATTTGGTGCAATTTGGTGTCATTTGCACCAAAATGCACCAAAGGTGCACCAAATGACACCAAACTGCACCAAAGGTGCACCAAATGACACCAAACTGCACCAAAGGTGCACCAAATGACACCAAACTGCACCAAAGTTGCACCAAATGACACCAAACTGCACCAAATGACACCAAAATGCACCAAAGGTGCACCAAATGACACCAAACTGCACCAAAGGTGCACCAAATGACACCAAAATGCACCAAAGGTGCACCAAATGACACCAAACTGCACCAAAGGTGCACCAAATGACACCAAACTGCACCAAAGGTGCACCAAATGACACCAAACTGCACCAAAGGTGCACCAAATGACACCAAACTGCACCAAAGTTGCACCAAATGACACCAAACTGCACCAAATGACACCAAAATGCACCAAAGGTGCACCAAATGACACCAAACTGCACCAAAGGTGCACCAAATGACACCAAAATGCACCAAAGGTGCACCAAATGACACCAAACTGCACCAAAGGTGCACCAAATGACACCAAACTGCACCAAAGTTGCACCAAATGACACCAAACTGCACCAAATGACACCAAAATGCACCAAAGGTGCACCAATTGACACCAAACTGCACCAAAGGTGCACCAAATGACACCAAACTGCACCAAAGTTGCACCAAATGACACCAAACTGCACCAAAGTTGCACCAAATGACACCAAAATGCACCAAAGGTGCACCAATTGACACCAAACTGCTCCAAAGGTGCACCAAAATTCACCAAAAGTGCACCAAATGACACCAAACTGCACCTTTGCAGTTTGGTGTCAATTGGTGCACCTTTGGTGCATTTTGGTGTCATTTGGTGCAGTTTGGTGTCATTTGGTGCACCTTTGGTGCAGTTTGGTGTCATTTGGTGCAACTTTGGTGCAGTTTGGTGTCATTTGGTGCAACTTTGGTGCAGTTTGGTGTCATTTGGTGCACCTTTGGTGCAGTTTGGTGTCAATTGGTGCACCTTTGGTGCATTTTGGTGTCATTTGGTGCAGTTTGGTGTCATTTGGTGCACCTTTGGTGCAGTTTGGTGTCATTTGGTGCAACTTTGGTGCAGTTTGGTGTCATTTGGTGCACCTTTGGTGCAGTTTGGTGTCATTTGGTGCACCTTTGGTGCAGTTTGGTGTCATTTGGTGCACCTTTGGTGCAGTTTGGTGTCATTTGGTGCAGTTTGGTGTCATTTGGTGCACCTTTGGTGCAGTTTGGTGTCATTTGGTGCACCTTTGGTGCATTTTGGTGTCATTACTTTACGTCAATTCTGCTCTGGTTGTACTATATAAGATCATGTCGATATAAAAACTAATCAGTGTTATGTTATAAATCGAACTCTTCACATCTATCAAAATGTTTAACTGTATACGTTGTGACAAGACATTTTCGCGGAGAAGTTCTCTTTTACGTCATATGAAAAGAAGAGTGCATACTCAGGAACATGAAACAAACAATAATGACCAGATCGCAAATAATCAGTTTGAATATACCACGGTAAATAATGGGACACAAGTGAACAGCGCGGAGAACAGGAGACAAAGTGAATCGTCAAAATCTAATGATGAAAATGATGATAATGAAACCGAATATAGTTTTGAAGCAAGAAATGAAGAAAAGGAAGATAAAGCACCAGTATTTCAAAATCAACACGAAAATGATACAGATCTATCTAAAAGAAACTTGAATACTTTTGATGAAAGTATGATGGCTGCAGCAGAAGCAATCAGAAGTAAATTCCACGCTTTAAAAAACTCGCATAATATTCTACAATCGGTAAATGTCGAAGATAATCGATCTGATGAACAAAAGCATTTACCATCGCCTGATAACTACAAAGAAACAAGTTTTACTCCAAAGATAGCTGGTCTCTTACAAACTGCTCTAGACATATTAATGGTCAAAGAGCTTCAGAACGCATGCGCAAAGGATGAAGAACAAGAAGATAAAAATTCGGAAGAAAAGGACCAACCTTCAACATCTAATTCAATAAATGGAGAAGCTAAACGTTTCAAATATGATGATGAAAATACTAACCTTCATAATGGCCATTCGAAACCTGTTGATGGAGAAGAATATTTTGATGACCCGAACCATTTAGTTGATGAACTAAGAAGTTTAGCGACTCAGACGCAAATTGGAGAAGAAATGGTTAATACTGTGTGCAATTTAATGGAAAGGAGTCATATTATAAATCCCAGCTTCGCGGATTATATCGAAAACGAGAAAAAACGAAGCCATTTTAATAATTTAAAGGAAAGTGACATTGGAAAGCGGATTATCTCAATAACCAGGGAATTGGAAAAGCATGATATTATTGAACCAGTGTTAAAATATGTATTCAATGATGATGAAAAAACATCTACTAGCGATAGCGAAGATACTGCGAGCGAAGGAGAAGCTGATGATGACGAGAATACAGTCGCCAACGATGGTGATGAAAAAATTTCGGGTGAAGGGTTATACTTAAGGCCCTATAGGAGATATTAAAATAAGCTATCAGCATTTAATAAGTTGTTAAAAAAATCTTTGTAACTTTTCCAATAGCTATATGTTAATTATTTTAAAATTATGTGAGTGTTGTTATTTCTTACATACCATAGTCCTTAAGCAAATTTAGTAATTCGTTAAAAAAAAAAAAAAAGATCACCGAAATGATTGTTCTTACAACGAACTATGTAATGTGTATTTTCTAAGTTATTAAAATAGGTAATGTTTTTGCTTGCTCCTGAATATAGGCAATTAAATCGCATTGTCCTATTAACATTCTGGTGCGATAGAACATATGTGTAAACTATGTAATTCTTGCTAATAAGTATTTACCCATGTTATTAATGATTTGCTAATTTGAAGTATCGTTTGCACAGTAATGATCTAAAACTGCTGTGCAGGAAAGGGTTAATTAATTGAATGCAGCTTAACTCCGGAAAAAAAATAAAATTTCGTAATCCAAAATTAGAGTTTTCATCCGCTCTTTAAAAATTATGAGAGTTATTTACTGTCCACCCTATATATACGCATTTATTCTTATGATATAAAACTACATTTTCAATTCGTTTGCTTAGAAATATTTGTCTGTGACTGATAATTTTTAGGTGTTTTTACAAAATTAAACTGCAAAAAATAGTTTAAATGTATTTCACTGTCTATAAAATCATAAATTTTTTTTCTCTATCATCAATAAATTAACAAACAAAAAATACTTATTCAATACCTACCTAGCTTGCTATAACTATTGTTTATGGTAGAAAATATTGGGGGAATATATAAACATAATAAGTTTCAGCGAAGTAAGAACATACAAATTTAACATGGGAAAAAATTGTTGAGATCAGAGCATGCTTGTCTTTTATGGGTATCGTTTTATATAGGTATCGATAGTTACTAAAATTTTCTTTAATTGCAAAAAGGTAAATTTGAAAAGAAAACAATAGGTACCTAATTTTCTACTAAGCAGTACTATTTGTTAATAAATATTTCAACATTAGATTAATATTTATTTATAGTTATCTTAATAAATTTACTGCTATTGTCTTTTATTGACTTCTGAATATTATTTTGACGTGATATTATTTAAAATTTTGCTAAAATTTTTTAATAAATAAAACACATTTTTATAAATTATAATAATATACAATATATTGGAGTATGATAATATGAGAAAAAAAACGCTTATTTAGCATTGATAAAATAATTTCGTATTTAAGATGAATTGCTCTTACTACCGTCTTTCACAAAACTAGGGGTCACTTAATACCTATAGATATATTTAACTAATTTTTTAACAATAGCAAGTAATAAATTTTTGGATAAAAAATAGCTATAAATTTTTTAGATAAGTTATAAAATATTAAAAGAAAAATTTTCTTAAAATATATGGAACATTGTGCTATTAATTTAAGACTAAAAAAATATTATGAGGAGAAATTAATGTTTCAAAACTGTTTTAAATTCTTGATATTACATATTCAGTTTTAAAAATATTAAGAAATATGATTTTTTACAATATATTGATATTGTAAAATATATGTTTTTAACGGTGTAGAAACCCGTACTTTTAACAGAGTACTGTATATATGCGAAATATTATATTACTATATATATATATTTTAAAAATTCAGGAAAATAAATTTGGCTTTTAAACACGATTCATATAGATATAGCGAATACCTGTATTACAATGTAATATTCATATATACATATGTATGAACGTATTGGACTTTTATAACATTATGTATCCACATTCCAAGATTTATATTTTAGCAAATCAGCATTTCTTATATGTATGTGCAAGGCTAATATTTGATAGACAATTTTATAAAGAATAATTTTTATTAAACTTGAAAAATAATTTTTATTAAGCATGTGAAAAATTAAATTTTTCGTTTTCAGGGGATATTAAATCTTTTTTTTGTTTTATAATTATTCACCATAAAACCTAATAATACGATGCATATCAAATATTACTCATATGTATTATTGATTTATACTTAGTTCAAAAATTGTGATTTAGAGACGAGACCTGAATTGAAAAATCGATTTTTTAAATTTTTTATTAAACACCAAATAATGTTTATTTATTAATCTGGCATAATCAAAACTAGAATATAAATCAATGTCTAGCGATGGGTATTGAAAAAAAATCGAAATTTTTTTTTTTGTTTTTTTTTTTTTTTTTTTTGTTTTTTTGTTTTTTTTATAATTTTTTTATTAAATATATATAAAAATTGATACAATATTGAAATTTTTAAAATACATAGTACAATTAAATAATACATTTTGAAGAGAATAAATTACAAAATTCACCATTCAGCATCCTCCACGATTTCAAGAAGATCCAACGTTTAAAATTGCAATTTATGAGTTAGTCCAATGGGTCCATTATTCATAATACCAAGTTTTGGATTGCTTTGCAACCATGCCAGCATCTGCTCGCTCAAATTGTCAAATCTCGCTGGTAACGAAATGTATCCAATTTCCAATTCCAATATTGTCTTCATTTTCGATGAATCGAATTTCGATGGTAGTTGACTGGCTCCCATTATTTTATATACTTTTCCAATTTCCATATCAGAAAGTTTAATCCATCGTTTAACAGCGCCAAGATGATTCAATTCATCCACAAAATTTCCAGCCATTTTTTGAATTAAGTCTCTGTTTCCAGATGAAGCACCAGCAGTAATGAATTCCATTGTTGGCAACAATTAACTCTTAACACACAACAATTGAAAATTCACAACAATAAGGTTTAATGTTTTTTTCACTAAAGTTTCGAACAAAATTGTAACTGATGAAATTCTGTCGCGTCCTTTTTATAGCAGAAAAAATAGTATGGTGACGTCAGCTGTCACACTTTATGTAGCCATACAGGTTAAAACCTGCTGCTTCATTTTCGCATATTAGACAGAAATCTTCGCTATTTGATATCAGTTTACCTTTAGTGACGTCAGCTGGCAATTTATACAAGTTTAAACCTGTTTTCAGATAAAAATATACAATCATATGATAAAATTCATTTTTGCATATTAGAGAGAAATCTTCGCTATTTGATATCAGTTTACCTTTAGTGACGTCAGCTGACAGTTTAAGCCTGTTTTCAGATAAAAATATTATAAAATTATGAAAGCAAGGCCATCTTTTAATGGTAAGTTTAACTATCAAAAAGGTTTTCGATGCAATCTATTGACAATTTTTCAAACTTACACACAGGAATCCAGACTAGCAACGCCATCTAGTAGCGAATTCACAGGCTCGAAGGTGGCTGCGCCATCTAGTAGCGAATTCACAGGGCTCGAAGGTGGCTGCGCCATCTATTGACAATTTTTCAAACTTACACACAGGAATCCAGACCAGCAACGCTATCAAAGGTGACTGCGTCATCTATTAGGGAATTTACAGGGCTCGAAGGTGGCTGCGCCATCTATTAGGGAATTCTTAGGTTAGAAAATATTTGTTAGGTTACACCAAATTTCCTTAGGTTCTCTTAGGTTGGATCAAGTTCCACTAGGCTAGAAAAAAATTTTGCTCCACCCACCGCCGGAGGCTTCTAGAACCGCCTCGGTAGTTTTGCCTCCATCCGAGGTCGCTCAAAAAGTTGGATGGAGGGATGGAGGGCTCAGAACCGCTATATTCCTACTACTATGGTAAAATTAATTAATAGTTTTATATTAATAATAAAAAATAATTTTTCAAAGCCGCGAATTAAACCTACCATTATTTTATTTATGGTTGCGAGGGTGTCATTTTTATAAGAATCGTATTTCCAATAAAAATAGTATTCTACGAAAGTTCCATTAAAATTATGTACCCATCACGTATATTCATTTATATAGCCAAATTTTACCATTCCCAGCATCCAGTGCCAGGCAAGAAAGACAAAATGAAAAACGGAAAACCTACCAATTGAAATTTATTGTTAAAACACAATTTTTTTCTGTTATCTTTTTTACTGTAGTTAACATACGTACATACATTTACAAGTATTCTACCATTTACTTTTTTTTATCTTTTACTTTAATGAAATTAAGAAATTTCTCATAAATTTTCTATCTTCTCATTTCCATTAAATAGATTAAAAAAAAAATTGTTATTGTGATCCCATTTAAAGAAAATAAGTCATTTTAAATAAAGACAGCGTAATATGGGAATTAGAGTGGAGCGATTGTGATAGTTACAACTTGAGTTTTACTAGACGAGATGATATATTACAACCATTGAGTTGAATGCTAATGGATTTTTACAAATATAAACACTGCCTTTGTTAACTAAAATTTCAGTTTTGTTATACAGTATGTTCTTAAGAATTAGAAAATAAAATAGTTCGATTAAAATGAAAAGCGCTTTGAACCGAGCCATAACCATAACCGAAAATCGATAAAATCGATTAAATTTCTCGGGAAGTAAAGGAATAAAAAAATAAAAATAAAAATAAAAAATCGAAAATTAAAACCAGAATTGAAAACCGAAACTGAAAAAGAAAATAACTGGTAGAGGAAGGTGGAATCTCGAACAAAATCTCGAATTATAATAGTTCTAAATGCACATTCAATGAGTAATAAATATACTATTGACACATATTCAATCTCCGATCCTCCTGCGTCCTTTAGATAATTGACCGTAACATATATTAGAGTGTGCATTTTTGAAAATCATTTTATTCCAAAACAATTACAGCCAAACAAATAAAACGAAAACTGTTTGTTAATAAATAATACGTTATTCCATATTCTGTATTTTTTTCAGAATTTTCTAATTATTTGCACCACCTAAAAAAATTAAAAATGAAAAGTTATTGCTTTTTTCATAATGTCGCAGAAGTACAATCACAGAAAAAATATGTTATAATGTAGCTCAGTATGTCTATTAATATTACTCTTACCACTCCATATCTCCCTTTCATATAAACTTACTTATAAATGTATAAACACGTAGTAGTTTGCAGTTGATTTTCATTTAAAACGAAACAATTTTTGCGACTGACAATTTGTAGGTGGTATTAGAACAACAGTAATAGTTACAACTGATACATGTTGTTCAGATACCGTATTACATTTATTTATTTATTTATATATTTTTAAATACATATAAATGCCCCCAAGTATAAAATAATCTTTGATGCATCTGTATCTAACTTAATCAAACAAATAGAAATAAGATTTAGCAGTTTATTACACGAAAAAAAAAGAAACTAAAGGTCTGTGCTGTCTCGTCAATGAACACTAAACAGTCGTTTTGGCGAAATAATTGCGAAAGTTTTGAAACTTGGTAAGATTAGAATTTGGGACCTAGTGATGATTATGCTAAAAGTCCCCAAAAAGCGAAGGTGAGCTTTAGCCACCATCTTGAAAAATAGAGCTGTGTTGTCTCTTTTAGCGAATTTCCAAAACTGGAAATTCAGCTTTTACGCCAGGTGTCATGGTGCGACCTAAACCCGAGACCATATCAGAAATATGTTTTGAGGTCCCTAGAATACGAAAATGATATTCACTAAAATTTATATATATATATATATATATATATATATATATATATATATATATATATATATATATATATATATATATATATATATATATATATTTCGTTAGCCAGACACGTCGGATGCCCAGAAGTAGGTTTTCCGGGCGTTTTTTGTCAACAAAATGAGTTTTTTGCCAGAATTAAGCAATTTTTCAAATTTTTTTTTACACCAAGCCATAGTAAAAGGTAAAATGCATCAAAAATGTTTTTATACCGTTGCTCTAAATTATTTACTTTTCGAGAAAAACTAGGAAATATGTCGTTCTCCATTTCACTCGCACTCGCATTCTTTTTTTTCTGTCTCATTTTTTGCTAGCTAAATTCGAAAAAAACCGCTTTATAAGTAGCGTGTCATGATTTTTTTAATCCAATTTAACGATTCGGCTATATTCTATTTCTCTGTCAGTTAAATGTTTTTATAATGTATCTCTGTTCCATTTTTTTTGACAAAAATACTCCCGACGATATCTGTTATGTGATATGATCAGAATTTAGATTATATTTACACCTTCCTAAAATTGATAAGAGTTTGCTTCAATCGTATAAAAATTACGTTAAATCATATTTAAACAATAATATTCTTACGTAATTTTCTATCCAATTGACAATACAGTTATGATTAGAATTATATAATCAGAGTATTCTAATATTAAATAATTTTGCACATTCAATTTTTTTTTTAACAAAGAAAATTTTTTTTAAATTTTGACACATTCTTTTATGAAATTTCGATTAAGAAATATTAAAAAATTTTAAAGTGAATCATTTAAAAAAAGTTAAAAATAAATTAAAAAGGAAACATTTCTCTATTTTAACATATTTGTAAAGAAAATTTTACAGTTTACTTACAGTTTTTTGAAAAAATGTAATAACATTTTTACATACAATAAAGATTATATTTGAACGGTAGGAAATCCACAAATTTTTTTTTTATTTCTTTAATTAATTATTAAATTTGGTTTTAGAAGAAAATCTTCGTCTAGTTCGCTCCAAGCCGAAAGTATAGCCACTAATAAGGACATTCCACTGTTAAAATAAATGGAAAATATATTGAAATTTATTTAATGAAAGCCATTCATACACATTTTTAAAATATCCTTTTGAATTATATAACAAATAAAATCTGTGTAAAAAAATTTAATTGACGTGTTTTTTCTCAATTTTCTAATATTAAGTAAGGCTCGTTAGTTAGGGAGTGATTGTGTCAAAATTTTAATTTAAAATATGGTAATTTTAACCCTCTTTAAAAGAACATTTCGATTTTAACAATAAAAAAATTTTAAAAAGTGTTTTCGTTTTTCCCGGAACACCAAAAACTGTTCATAGGCATATCTGTGACTAAAGTTGCCTCACTTTCTTAAGAAAATAAAGTATTTTTAAAATTTTGTGCAAAAAAATAAAACACCATTAACGCAAAAAAGTACGCGTTCCCATATTTTTAAGATTTTGTAGTACAAGAAAATCCTTATAAATTCATCATATCTGTTATTGCATTTACTAGCTTTTACGCAATTTAATAAACAGTATCGTTTTGATTTTTTTAACTCATTTAAGACATTTATTGTTAGTGAGACATATTTGAATTATTTTCCTAACTAATAAATTAAATTCTGTAGACTGATGTTTTTGTAGATAAAAAAAATTCTAGGTAACGTCTGTATTAGACAAAAGTCTGAAAATGGACGTAGAATCTCACTGTTATTAATTATTATGTCTTAGTCTTTTGAAAAATTATTTTTTGAACTAAAATAAGAATAGGAGGAATATAAACTTAGGGGTAAACGACAGGGGCATATAAACTTTATTTTAGATTCTACGTTTATTTTTACAGAAAATCATCAAGTACCTATTATTTCTTTTTTGAATGTATAAATACAAAAAGTTCGAAATTATTTTATATTAGAATTTCAATTTTGGTCGACCCTACGGGTTGTCCCCATTTACTCTTTTCTCGTCTCTTTTGACCCCAATTTTTCATAGAGAAGAAATTATACGATTTTTGTTAATTTTTCAAAAACCACCGATATTTTTAAATTTTTTTGGATACTGCTGATAAAGTGACCATCTTCGCGTAAATTTTTAATATATTAAAGATTAGGTACTCATAAAATAAATACAAAAAAATACGGTGTGAAGTCTGAATGCGTACCTATTCATCCTTGTCTACGGTAGCACATTTTTTATTGACATAAATATTAGAAACGCAGGAAAAGACACCAGGAATCAACATAGAAGTGGATTATGGTACGATATATTTTCTGAAAAAAGTGCTTAGGACCAAAGTTATAGAGTTCAAAGTGATGCACTTGATGATGACTTTGAAGTTGACCTTGAGGTCAATTTCCAAAGTCATTTGAAAATCATTTAATATTTTTCAAAAGGAGTAGTTTACTTTTCATCCCTAAATGGTTCAAAGTATATTCGAACGAATTTCACATGCAAGATAGAAAATAAGTGATCAAGAAGTAATTTTGAAAAATACTTGCTCAATCGCAATCGGAAAAATAATAGTTAATCATATGTTCAATTGAATTCCTAATATGATAACTATAGAGTAGCAATAAAAATTTTAAAAAATTTTGAAAATTTCTAATATAACATAAAGTTAATGTTTAACTTACAATTGGAGTGATATTAAATCTTTTCTTAACTTTACTTCTAAAATTACTTACAAAAATGTTTTCTTCTAATTTTTCCTATAAATTTGCGCCTATTTTTCCATTTCGTCAGGTTTTTATTTTTTTTATTTTAGAAAAATAACGCAACAAATCAATTTTGAAGATAGATTGAGTCAATACATGAAATTACTGCTTATAGGTACAGGATATGGTCAAAGTTCGACAATGGCTAATCATTTTCAACTGACCTTGAAAATCGATTTCAGGGTCACTATCAAGTGCATCGCTTTAAATTCTACAAATTTGGTAGTCAGCCCTTTTTTCAGAAAATATGTCGTTTCAAAAATATTTAGCTATAACTGTTTTCATCTACAGAGGTTGAATGGTGTTTTCTACCCCTAAAAAGCGTATTTAGCCGAAATAAAAAAAACACGTATTTAATATTTTTCGCTGTTTAATAAGTATGTTAAGTTTCATTCAAATTGGCGAGTATTAGTTGGGTAGTGTTATTTGTCAGAATGTTTTGTCGATCTAGTTTTTTCAATATTTCTTTGCTCGTTTTCAGAATTTGTATTTTAATTTCTACGGACAAATAACTCATTCTTTTCTTCGATTTGAGTAACTTTTATTTGCTGATGTTGACCATTAATTGATCGAAACATATCAAATATTTTTCAATGATTTTTTTAGCGAATGTCGAAAATTTTGAAAATTTTTTCACCGTTAGTAAGTTAAAGTATTTGAATTCATTAAGTAATTAAATGATGTCCACAAGAACCTTACGGACTACCATAAGTTATATGAGATCCCTAGGACCCGTTTTTTACTGTTAGGATAAACTTTTTACTAAAATTATTTTAGATGAATAAAGGTTATGTTGTATGATTTCCGCCAGGGTTTACTGTTCCCATTATTGTAAAAAATAAACTAACCGACCGATTTTGAAAATTTTTTCACTGTTAGAGAACTAAATTATTTTAGATGGATACAACTATGCTGCACAAAATCCGTTCGGGTTCTTGGGTCCCAAAAATATCAAAACTAATTACCCAGCCGATTTTAAAAAATCTTTTACTCTTAGAAAGCTAAACTATTTTAAATAGGTACAGTTCTTAGATGAGATCCGCCAGTCCCCAAAATTTGGAAATTCGCTATGTTATGCAGATGCTGCGACAGGGGTATTTTAAAAATTTCTCAAAATCTATTAGTCACAAGCAAAAATTGGTTATTAACAAAATTAAAGATCGTAGAATTGTATAAAAAAAAAGTTTTATTCACTTTTGTTGTATCTCTGATACTTTCTGCGATAATCGGGTATAAAAAAAAAATAACTACGGAAATTTATTCTTGGTAACGTTCACTAGAACTTTTTTAAATTGTAAGATAGTTGCTTTAGAAATACTTTGCTCGTTTACTCTTGAGTATCAACGATCCTCCACATACACTGTCTAATGTCTTTTATTACAGTATGACGTCATCAGTGTCTGAAGTGATGTTTGCATTTACAGAATCTACTAATTTTTCATATTTTTAAAAATCCTGGTTACCAGACTGCATCAACTATTCGAAATGTCGTTATTTTGCAAATATATTCATATTTACAAGAGAACTAAAAAGAAGAGGACAATGAGAAGACTATCTAGTAATTTTCATTAAATAGATCATACACTTTTTATGTTGACCTCCTTTTCATTAGTAAAATAGTTAATACAATTTTTCTCACAACTTTCCCTACACTTCCCGGCTAAATTTGAATTTCATGGGGCCCAATACAGAGTATTCGGAGGGTAGTGTAGGTGTCGATGCGGGGCAAAATTATACCTAATTTACTGATTCTCCCTTATTTTAATAAAACTGTATAATGTACAATGTTACAAAAAAAAAACCTACTTCCTTATTGCGGAAAAATTACACATACGGTTTTGCTAAAAATTCTAGAGGTTATTAACCACCAGCTGGGTAATAAAACTATATAATACCTAACGGAGAATAAACCTTAAATGATTCTTCCATTTTTTTTTATCTAAACTTAAATATTTCATACAGTTGAATGTTTTAATTATTACAACAACAAAATTTGGCTGCTGATTGCCAGAAAACCCCTTGTCAAGTTTTGTTCAAATTTCCACAGTTTACTAACGATTTGATAAACCATGCAATTGTGCACTAGCTAAATTTACACTCTAAATAATTTTCCAGAAACGATTATTTAAACGTGGATATTTCATACGAATAAATAGCTCGATTACTACAAAAAAAAAATTTCTCTTCATTACTAGAAAACTTCGGGTATAATATCATTTAGATTTGTGGCTTTTATTGTATATTACTGTTTTAACGAACTATAAGATAGCATAGTAGCCAAAAATACATGGCAAGTCCTTTTACCAAAATTTTCAACTAAACATAGGTATAAATAGAGAGAAATATTTTTATTACTAAAATAAATAAGTTTTTGGCCACTAATTACCAAAAAAGGGTGTACACAATCTCATTTAAAATTTTCTTGTTTATTAACTACATATTTAATGGTCAATATAACGACACAGTAGCTCAGAATACACGACTAGTCGTTTTCCTAAAATTGTTATCGAAACATAAATATAAAATCAGGTAAATATGTCTATTACAAAGAAGAATAATTTTTTGGCTGCTGATTGCCAAAAAATTATAAACACCATCTGATCGAAATTACTCTGGATTATTAACTATATAATACATATACAATAAAATAACATAACAATCAAAAATTCATTGCCGGGCACTTTCTCGAAATTGCCACCAAAATATAATATTTCATGCAGGTAAAAGTCTTTAATACTACCAAAAAAAAAAAAAAAAAATTACCTGTTCATTACCAAAACACTGTACCCAGAATCTAGCTCAAACTGGACGACTTACAACTTATTTCATGAACAATAAAATGGTACAGTAGCAAAATACATAGATTAACTAGTTTTTCCGATATTTCCATCTAAACATTTTTGTTTCATATATTTAGTGTAATAAATCGACATGTTATTTATATCCTACTGTTAAAATGTTGCTGTATTGAATGAAAAGAGCTACAATTGGTATGATTTAAATTATCTCTGAAACTATCAAAGTAACAGTAAAAGTAAATGGGACCTCTTTTGTAAAAAAATTGTTGACTTTAATTCTAAAAATAACTAACTTTTGCCAACAACTTATCGTTTTTAAGAAATTTTTAAAAAAGTGAAGAAGTGGATCTATGTTTTAAGATAACAGCCGAAGCTCACCTCCGATTTTTGAGGACTTTTGATATAATCATCATTAGATACCGATAAACAGTTGTGTCAAATTTCAAAAATTTCGCAATTATTTCAGAGAAAAACTTATTCTGAGTAGGCTATAAAGCTAATATTGATTGATACATAAAACTATATAAAAGCAAATTAAATAGATACTTACTGATAACCCATAAAAATTTTTCGCATAAAATTTTAAATACCTATATGACATAATTATAGAATTTAACAACGCGAAGGACAAGCTTTCTATTGGGTTGTCCCATAAGTCCTCGCCAGTCAAAACAAATTTAATACTTAATATTTTTGGTCGACTTTTTCAACTGAAAAAATTAAACTTAAACAGCTTATACGATAAGAACGGCGAGAGGCGAGAGTAGGGGTGCCATCAGTCTTCGGACCCGTAGAACACGATTATGTAGAAAAAAAATGTCTGATATATATATATATATATATATATATATATATATATATATATATATATATATATATATACCCGCTACCTTTTAATATGTGTAGGACCCCCCTATGGAAGTTAAGAGCTGAAATTTGGTAAGTGGGGCTCATTTTCGAGGCACCTCATACTATCAAAGTGGGGTCAAATTTTGGATCAGACCCACCATTTAGGGGGGTGGTGGGGGGTAACAAAACAATACAACTTTTCCAAACCGGTTGGAAATAATGTTTCGGTCAATTATCTACAATACATCCAAAATTCAGTTTCTAAGGATGACTTGGAGGGAGTAGAGGGGGAAAAAACGATTTTGGTTGGATCTAACACGCCCCCAGCCAGCCAGAATTAACGTAGAGGATTGAAATTTGGTGTGTTGATAGAGTTCATACCTAGGTTGTGCTTTTTGGAGGTATTAATATTTTACCAACACCCCCCTCAATTTAAGCTACAATTTCATTTGTATTCGGATTTTCGGATTAAATTTTGTATTCGGATTGAGTTACTATCAAGGGGGTGCCTTTTGGGGGTCTCGACTTTTAAACCTTACCCCTACCATTTTTATACCAAAAAGAACATGATTTTTCTTAATTTTTTAACAGGTTCGTTCGGGTCAAAATCTCCCCAAATAAATCTAGAGGGCTGAAAAGAAGGCTGAAATCTAGACCTACAGTTTAAGTTAATAGCCAGCCACTGCCTTTTGGAGGTTTCAACTTTTAACGCTTACCCCCACGATTTTTACGCCAATATTTCCTTGATATTTTTGCTTTTTTTAACATGGCTAGAGGCTTTTTAAGGAAACCTAGAGGGCTGAAATTTTAACAACTTTTAACCCTCACCCCCACGATTTTTACGCCAATATTTCCTTGATTTTTTTGCTTATTTTCTAACACACCTGGAGACTCTCTGAGTAAACCTAGAAGGCTGAAATTTTGTACGTGTATTGAGTTAGTATCCAGCTAGTGCTAAAAGTTTCGGATTTTTTTGGAAAGAAAAAATATCTTCTTAAAGGCCTTCCAGTTTACTATTTAAGGTCTTTTTTAATATTTAAAAAGGGTCATTTTTATACCAAAAAGAACATGATTTTTCTTGTTTTTAACAGTTTCGTTCGGGTCAAAATCCCCCAAATAAACCTAGAGGGCTGAAATTTTGTGTACAGGTTAAGTTAATAGCCAGCCACTGCTTTTTGGAGGACTCAACTTTTAAGGCTTACCCCCACGATTTTTACGCCAATATTTCCTTGATATTTTTGCTTTTTTTAACACGGCTAGAGACTCTTTAAGGAAACCTAGAGGGTTGAAATTTTATACGTGTATTGAGTTAGTATCCAGCTAGTGCTAAAAATTTCGGATTTTTTTTGGAAAGAAAAAATATTTTTAATAAAGGCCTTCCAATTTCTTACTTAAGGTCTTTTTTAATATTTAAAAATAAAACACCAAAGCAATTGGCGGTTAAGCATGGATTGGAATGCCCTCGTACGAATTGTGTTGGCTTTTTTCCTGCTAACTTCTATCGGCATAAAATTGAAATTTACTGAGATTCAGCCCTTAAAAACTTAAAACCTTTTTCTAAAGCCCCGATCAGCCGGACGCTAATCATCAGTGTCGAAACCACCAGAATGACAAATCTCTTGTAGACTTTCAATACCGAAGATGAAGGGAAAAATTCGACTTCCGTGATGGCGCCTCGCTGCTCACGGCGTTTTTTATTTAATAAAGACACATTTAATCGATTTTATTAATACCTTCAGCATAAAATATACTCGCCCATACTAGATCTAGAATTTTCTCTGGTGCATTTCGGTTCAAATACGACAAAATTCTAGAAAAGATAAAATGGCCAAGACTTATGGAACAACCCGATATTTTGAGGTTTACTAACTACATTTCTGACTAAAAATCAGTGCTATCAAACGCTTGGTTTAAACGTCATGAAAAGTATAGCATTTGTCCCGTGGTACGTCTCTACTTAAATTACCCTATAATAATCTAAAACAAGTCTTGCGTTTTTTTAACAAACTTTGTCAAATAATGGTAAATAATATTAAAAAATATAAAATATATGTTATTCAAAAATTATACACATTTTCAAAAAATCACATGCGTCAGAGTGATGCTTATGGGCAGACTGTGGTGTTAAATGTAGGAAAATAATGTAAAGGTTTTCTCAGGTAATTCAAGGGCACAATTGTTTGAACAAACTTGAAATACTTCAAAATATTCAACAATAAAAATTTACGGGGAAAATTTCGTTGTTCTTCATAGACACCATTAAAGTATAGAAAACATTCATTTTTTGCACACTCCAAGAAATGTAACTAAAACATTAAGTGAGAGGGGCAAGCCGCATTCTCGCTTACACACGTACATTGCTTTCTTACGTATGTGTGTGTGTTCACATCACTGTCTGGTTTTATCATGGACGGTGCGTGATTACCATGAACGCCGTGTACACTTAAGTCGGTTTTACTTATATATAATTTACATGTGTACATATTCTTATGTTATATAATTATGTAACAGATTTTAATCGGATTGTTGTGTTGAAGTATTTTATTGCAATTAATTAAGTTAATGTTCATTATTATTAAAACAATATAACACTTAAGACGTAGGTATTATTGTTATTATTATTTTTATTTAAATAATACGTGTTGTTTACAAAACTTATAAGTAATTTTTGTTGGGTTAGATGTAATTTTATTTAGTAAGTAGCTTGGGATAATTACTGATTTCAATCAAATATTCAGACTCATAGTGAAATTAACCTTGAAAATTATTCTGTTTATAAAATTTTATGTCAAAATATATTTTCTTTAGACCATCACAGGAACTCCAAAAACTGAAACTTAGGAGGAGAAGGAAAAATTTTGTTGCACTTCTTAGAACTGCACTGTACATACCTTAAAATGACGCTTAGAAGTAATAACTTTTTATTACAAAATTTTTATAAACTCGCCTCAATATTACTGCTATATGACTTTGTTGTGGTTTCCAAACTATGTTTCGCAAACAGTCGTGAAGTGTTCCGTGAAAAATGTTTTAAAAATAGCGTCTGCGGAAGAAATTATTGAAAGTGGCGACAGAACAACATAGTATGGTTAATATGTATTTGCATTATAAATTATCATTCCTAAAAAAGTTAATCTAAAAAAGTAACATAAACATAATACCTAGCCATTTTAATCACAATTATTATTTTGTCTTTAAAGATTGATACATTATATTAACTACAACATATAAAATTAGTAACACGTTTTATAATCCAAAATATTTCTCTCAATAAATAGCAAACATAGAACCATGTCCAGTTCGATGTGACACTGTATAAAACTAATGTTGAATTAAAAGCTCAATTTTAGTGTATAATTGAAATAAAACAAGTAAACAGTTTGTCGGTTGGTGCGGGTGGATGCGGGACGACTGGTGGCAACATAAACGGTAACAGTTGGCGTCATCAAATCAATGACATCATCATCATTCTGGAACGGAACAAATAAATGAGAGCGAATAAACGACAAACGGCGACGAGAATTTATTTTTTTTTTTTGTTTTTTGTTCTAACTTTATTTTTGTTCGGTCTTTTTTTTTCAAATGAATTGCCATTAAAATTCTACTCGCCCATGACATTAAGTGACAAAAACAAAAAACAAGAAGTTAAATAGAATAAAAAATTAAATTATTTTAATTTAAACATTAATAAAATTTATATTCTTCCACCTTTTAAATGTGTGATTGATATTTAGATAAATAATGATTTAATTATTCGCTTATATTTTATGGTTTTTATCTGGAAAAAATAGAGAAAATAATTTTTTTTTAATTAATACAAAAATTAAAATAGAAAGTGTACAAAATCACCATGTAATTAGGAAGGTCACCGGAACACGAGGCCAGTTTTAAAGTTTTTAAGTTTTTAAGTAGACACTTGAAAGGGTGGTTTTCCTCCTTAAGAATGCGTGGATGCAAAAATTAATATACCTCATTTCAGATACAATTGATCATGAGTTTTCGTTAAAAAATTAAATAATTCTTATATTCGAAACAAATCAATCTTCTATTCTTTTATAAAAACAAACTGCAAATTTAAAATTTACGTAAATTCAATAATGAAACAGATAAAGCCAAGAAAACGGAAATTATTTAAATTCAAAGTGACGAAGCATGGTTAAATTTAACTGAAATGAACCATACTATATTTATTACTAGAACTCTGCATAGTATATTTAAAAAAAATTTTGTCTGTTTTTAAATTTTTAAGTACTATAACGAGATAAATTACCTTTAGGTGTTAATTAAGGAGCAACTGCATACAGTAATATGATTTTTTATTTAAAATTTGATGTTGGCTTGCAACATTTGGAAACATTACAAAATTTACAATCTTACAATTAGTAATGAAGCTCTGCATTTGTCAATAAAGATTAGAACGTAGCAATTGGTGGTGCATTCTTAAAAATTGGTGGGAATGGGAATCCAGTTATATCGAACCTCTATTATGACGACCCGTTTTTTGCGATCCCGTTAGGTTCATTACAATCGTAGTATACTGTATATAATACTAGCACTTACCCACAACTTTACCCGCCTGGTATTTCCAATTATAATCACAGAATACAGAAACAGAATTCCTGCCTCTATACTAGCGATATCAGCATGGACAAAAAGTGACGTGTGAGTGACGTAAATCCCCACTCACATGTTATGTACATACATTAATGTTGCGTTTGTAAACGTATGATACGTGTATGTGTGTGTACCTCGCGTACATGCTCCGGTTCATATACATAACACCACGCAGGGATCACACCAGTGTCCACGGTGGTCCAATAATCAACAACAATGTGACAACAACTGTGTGTAATTCATTCACTGCTTCTGAACGAATGAATACAAACTAGCCTGACTTGATCAGAACTGCACACTGCCGACCACACAATTTTGTATTTAGACTGAATCTAATGATCTGTGATTATAATAGTGCTAATACAATGTGTACAGAGTATACTTCATCCTGTCGTCATAAAAAGTTGTTATTTTTGTTTTGGGAATTTTTCCATTAGAATAGAATATTATTGCAAGGTAATAAGTAGCCTACAATCATCTCTGCTTTCCAAGCTATCTATGTGCAAAGTTTTAAGTCAATTTGTTAAGCTGTTGAATCATGAAAGCACGACAAACAAACATAAAAATTCACGACAAACAAACATAAAAGTTTAGTATAATTTACATTTTGTAAATTCCTAGGGTTCACTTTTTTGATGCTGGGATCTTTAATTTTTTTTTTCTTTTTTTGTAACCTTATCTATTGTACTTATCACTGGCAGTAAAAAGTCCGGCATTTTGAGACAAAAAAATTTTTCCATATGGTTTGTTTAAAAGAGTTAATTCAATAATTTGATAATTTCACCTTATTATATTAATAGATTTGAGCGTTACTTTATGGTACTCCATATTTGTAAATAATAAACAAATATTTTACTTCGCAAAAATACCACTTTTATTTTGAAAATGTGACACAATGTCGCCTTAATTAAAAAGTGATTATAATCGAGGTTGCTACAAATAAAGTTTACGATACATAATCTAATAATTTGGAAAATCAATAGGTTTTAGTTAACACTGATGATTTTAAATTAGCTACACATCGTCAGTCATAGAGTCAGTATTTTTCCAAATTTTTCTTACCATTTCTCATAAACCAACTATCTCCTAATGATTCGAATTTTAAATTTCGAAAATAAATGATTACTTTCTTTAAAAATAATTGAAGAAACACTTCAACCTCTTTCCTTATTACTAATTCATGTGGATAAATACGAAAATTTTTTATTCATTATTAAAAATTTAATGAAAAATTAATGTTATAGAGAATTCTTTGACATTATTTTTGAATCAAAGAACAGCAAATATATTTTTTCTGTCTTTGTGTTGCAAAATAACAGCACTTTTGAAAGAATAACATTTTTATTTCATTTAATAATAAATCATAGCAAAAACAAAAATTAATTTTTTAAGACACGAAATATGTTTTAATTTCATATTTTTTTTTATTCTGCCTCTCGTAAACTTAATGTGTCGTATTGCGTATTATAATCTGTGCCTCTTTCATTATGTACTGTATCAGTCAAAATACATGGTATGGCTGGCAAACATTTTAAATTTTATCCGGCAAATTATATTCCCCATGTTGCAGTCTCTATTCGTTTAATAATAAATTTTGAGTAGGTAAAAACGTTCTAACAGGTCAAGATACGGTTAGCAGCCCCAGAGAGGTATTTTAAAAGTTAGTTATGTTGTGATATCAGGGAATAATAAATATACCATGGGCATCTCTTTCAGCCTCAGATCTTTCTGCGTTCTTGAGATAGTTGACCATATATATGTTAGAGCGGAAATTTTTCAAAATTTTTTTTATTCCAAAACATTTTCAGCCAGACTAATGAAACCAAAACTGTTTACTAGATAATACCTATTCTATATTCTGTAATGTTACAAAATTTTCTGTGTATTTGAACCTAATTTTTGCAAGGGTACAATCATAGAAAAAATATGTAATGTATGTAATGTATTTTTGTGATAATAGTATGTCTACTATTATCACAAAAATTACATTCGAATTATGACCGCTCTAAAATACTACTCCATATCTCTGTTTCGTATAAGCTTACTTATAAAGCTATAATCGAGTAGTAGTTGCAGGCGATTTTCAGCTAAAACAAAACAATTTTTATGAGGAACAAGTGTATGAGGTAAGGGGTGTACATATACAGCACCATATGCAGATAGGCAAAGAATTATTATTTATTAACTATGGTTCATTTCAGTTAAATTTAACCATGCTTCGTCACTTTGAATTTAAATAATTTCCGTTTTCATGGCTTTATCTCTTTTATTATTGCATTTATGTAAATTTTAAATTTGCAGTTTATTTTTAGAAAAAAATAGAAGATTGATTTGTTTCGAATATAAGAATTATTTAATTTTTTAACGAAAACTCATGATCAATTGTATCTGAAATGAAGTATAGCAATTTACACGACGTACCACATTCGCACGTCAGTGGTTAATTATATAATATGTATGTATTTTTATAGAATACTTCATTCTTATCACATTAATCACAGCGTATACTAATAATGCGTTTGCAGTTATTCCTTAAGGAGAAAAAGAGACTAAGAAACATATTTCTTTCTTTCTCTTTTAAAAAGAATGAAAAATATATTTCCTTCTTTCGCACACCTATAAACTACCCGATGCTTTACACAACTTCTTAAGAACATTCTAACCATGTAAGTTAGTATTTACCGCAGATGAAATCCAAAACAATCATTCCATCTTTGGAATTTTCATAAAGTATCAGATATATAGAATTCCATTTAGTACCTGCCATCTTAATTTAAAAAGAGAATTATTTAGGGGTATGTTTCCAAATTTTCTATTTTGCCAAAAATGAATTTCACGATTAAATATCCGTTTTAACAATTTACGCCAAAATATTTCTGTATACATTCATCTTACACTGGCATGAAAATCGTTCTTTTCCTTGCTTATAAAACCCAGGGAAGAGGTTCAAATTAACGCAAGATTGGATTTTCATTTTTATATTTATTTTTTATTACTCATGCGGGAGAAGTACTAACTTGGCGCACATATTTCTGTACGCAAAATGGCTGTTTGCCAACTGTACTCTTCCCGCATACTTTTTTGCGTGTGGAAAGTAACTTTCCACACGCAAATTGACAATAAAACACGCAAAATTTAATCAAAACACGCAAAGCCGCCTCTTAATTTTTCATTTAATAAATATTTCATAATTATTTCTATAGAAACCGCCAACAAAGTAATTTAAACGATAATTAATTCAGAAAAAAAAGACGAACACTCAAAAATATTATTTTAAAAAGTATAATATAAATGTCAAAAATAATGATAATAATAGAAAAAAGTATGTGAAATTCGTAATAAAAAATAGTATGTGCAACTCGTGCGGGATTGTCGATTGCCCTACTCAAGCGAATGAGCGCACTCACTACGTTCGTGCGCTCAACTTCGCTTTCGTGGGCAATCGACAATTTCCCGCACTTATTGCACAATATACTATAATTAAACCTTGAAAATTGGGTATATGAGTTACTTTGATATCAGTGTCAATTTGTACAAGATATTTGGACACATTATCAATTTGTGTCAAGTACTTGATTCTTTATGAATTACATATACATTTTTTAATGGTATTTGAATATAATTAAAGCAGAAGGTATTTAATTTTTTGTAAATCTCACTTAAATTTTAATGTTGAAAGTCCAGTATGTTCTGTTCTTTGGGCCGGCCGGTATATTAAGATGTATTTATTTGATCCCTTTTTCTTTCGTTTATAATTAATCTTTAAGTAGGAATATTAGGAAAACATTTTTGCTCTGTTGTTTTTTTCTTCCCTTTTGATGTATTTATTATTAATGGTATTTTTATTATATTAATGTTCTTCTCACTCTCATTTCATCCAGTTGTATATTTCTGTCATTATTTACGATACTATTTCAATTATGATTTTTTACTTTTATGTATACGGCAAATCCATTAGCGCGAATGAATAAAAATTCATGCTGCCAGAAAAAACAAAAAAATGGAGCAATAGCTGAATTCTTCGCTTTGAGAAATATGGAATTTTGGTTTGGATACAAATGTAACCCATCTACTAGGTCAATATATCTACGATTTTCGGCATTTTTTAATATATTACATTTTATTCCAAAATAATTTTTAAATAAGATAATTTTCTTATCTAATGATGTTTTTGGTACTTTTGTATTAATTTTTTTTTTTTTAATTACGATTTAGATTTTTTTATAACTTTACACCACTATTCACATTTTTTCAATATTTTCAATATCGCAGTTACGAATAAACCAAGGAAGCTAGGCTTAACGGAATCAAAAATACTTTTTATTTCGCCATCATTTTTAATTAAAACGAACTCAAAATTTGTCATACAAAAATTATTTGTAAAAATAGGATGTGTTTTTACCCAACGGTAACGTTTGGTATTATTACTTAAATTTTTATATTTTTTCCTTATTATACTAAATTATTTTAGAATTTTTTAGAACAAAAGATCACTGAAGATGGAAATTTGTTTCCCACCGACCATTTACCACAAAAAAACTGAGGCATTGTAAAAAACTGATTTAAAAAAAAATTATTTTGTAGATATAATTTATAATGTGGATCCTGAATAACCTTAAAAAAATCCTGAACTAAGCTTAAAATTCTACACGTCACATATTATTACCTCAAATTCAAGCGAATATTCATCTAAGAATTGATTATTTAGTAAAACAAAGAAAATTAGGATTTATCAACGATACTGAAAAAAAGCTGATTATTTTTTTGAATTACTTACTTGTTGCAAATAATACCACACATTTTATTGAAATTCTCCAGATAGTAAAATTAAAAAGAAAAAAACATCCCACCATTTACATACCTGTAACAAAGAAAATCAAAACTATAATAACAATCACTAATTTGAAAAAAAAAATCTTAAATAAAAATAGCTTTAACGTTGACATTTGATCGAACAGAACAAACGATAAAAAACTCAATAATTATAACCGACATAAGAGGATTTTGTACTTTCGCGTACATAAAAAATCTTAAGTATGACAGATTGAAACGGATTTAATGGAGAAAAAAACTGTCAGATTAAATTTGAACAATACGAATTAATGTATTTTTTTTTAGATGTAATTACTACACTAATGGATCTTAAAAAATTTGTTCAATTTAACGAACAATTTAATATTATTTTCACTTCAATATTTAGCTAGAAAAAATTCATTATGAAATCTTGTTATAAATTAAACTTCAAATGAAATGAATACAAAGATGTATTAACAAACATAAAAAGTGTTCATTTCTAGTTAGTTGACCACTGTTACTATTTAACATAAGAAAAAGCTCTTTTAAAAAATCGACTTCAAAAAGTAAAAAATAATTGATAGCACGAATTTTGAAGTCAGGCAGGGTGTCGTATGAAAGATTGCGATCGGATGTGCTTGAAAAATTCATGAATTCTTCCAGGTCTACATTTTTTTTTATACTACTTCCCACCTGACTTCAATTATTTTGATATTGAATGCTATTAATTATTTTTTACTTTTTGAAGTCGGTTTTTTAAAAGAGCTTTTATTTCATATCTTTTAGTGACAATGCTTATGAATCCACCCCATTACAATTTTTAATTTGGTTTCTTAAATTTCTTTTTTATTAAATTCGAAATTTCATACGTTTAGGTGGAATAGTTTTCAAAATACCAGCGTCCAAAAATCATAATTTTGGGCGCTCACTGACTCTGATTTGAAATTTAGGAACATAAATAATGTTTAAAGTAATAATTACTAGAAAAATAAAAAATCAATGAAAATCCACCAATATTTCAAATCATCAAAGAATTTTTTAAACTAACAATAAGTACTGACAGAAAATTATATTTAGGATAATTGGATTAACGTAAATTAAAAAAACGCCTTGATCAGCGGGGCCCCATCACGGAAGTCGAATTTTTCCCTTCATCTTCGGTATTGAATATCTGCAAGCGAAATGTGATTGAAAGTCTACAAGCGATTTATCATTTTGGTGGTTTCAAAACTGATGTAGAGTGTCCGGCTGATCGGGGCTTTAAAAAAAGGTTTTGAGTTTTTTAGGGCTTAAATCAGTGAATTTCAATTTTATGCCGATAGTAGTTAGCAGGAAAAAAGCTAACACATACGTACCTACCCATACTTATCCGCCAACTGCCTTTGTGTTTTATTTTTAATTATTAAAAAAGGACCTTAAATAGTAAACTGGAAGGCTTTATGAAGATATTTTTTTCCCAAAAAAATCCAAAATTTCTATTTTATAAATAATAAAAATCCAAGATTCCTACTTTATAAATAAACAGTGACATTACTAACATTTTTAAATTACTTAAAATTTATTTATTGCATTTGTTATAAAAGTATTAAGATCATTTTTTTTTAAATTTTTAAAATTACTATACGCCTCCTTGTATTAGAATAATACCCCTGTCGCGGCATCTGCATAACATAGCGAATTTCCAAATATTGGGCACTGGCGGATGTCATCTAAGACCTGTACCTATTTAAAATAGTAATTTAGTTTTCTAAGAGTAGAATAATTTTTAAAATCGGCTGGCTAATTAGTTTTGGTATTTTTGGGACCCAAGGACCCGAACGGATTTTGTGCAGTATAGTTGTATCCATTTAAATTATTTAGTTTTCTAGCAGTGAGAATTTTTTACGATCGGTTCGGTAGCTTATTTCGGGCGATTTCGGATCTGCAAGATGCTGGTCGACCTCATTATAAAATCAGCTTGATCGTATATTCTAGGTGGACTTTATGTAATATATACAGGCTGGTCTAGAATTATGTACCGCAATTGCTGGATCTGATAGTATGTTAAAAAATAATGGTACCTTTTCATCTACACTTTTTTCCAAAACTCAATAATAAGGGTGATAAATCAGTGGGGTAAAATGTAGAGGGGTGGAACGCAACTGACTTCTTTTTTTTAAAATTCCTTAAGCGATTTTGATTACTGGATTCATATTCCAGGGGCGCGTATGAACATTAAGATAATTAAATTTATGGCAACAATTATTCGATCATTATCATGATTAGGGGATAACTTGGAAATAGATATTTCTACTTTAAATTACTCGAAAACGGTAATATTTATGGAAATGTAACAAGTATACCTTTTTTACGTAAAATTGTCTGAGGAATTATATTATCAGGGATTTTGTTTAAATAATTGCAAATTAAAAAAGAAAGGACGTGATTGCTCACACCTACCACCTAAAACCACCCCTTAGTCATGAGTGGTGGAATAAGTGTTGACATAAATTTAATCATTCTAACGCAAAATAAGTACCCTTAAAATATCAATCCGTTATTCAAAAGCGTTTGGAAAATATTTAAGAAATAATGGTTTTCGTTTCACTTCTTTACAGAGGGGTAAAAACTAGTATAAAATTTTAAGATTAAGGAGAAACTTTTGCGCCACCCTATATATATATATATATATATATATATATATATATATATATATATATATATATATATATATATATATATATATATATAGGGTGGCGCAAAAGTTTCTCCTTAATCTTAAAATTTTATACTAGTTTTTACCCCTCTGTAAAGAAGTGAAACGAAAACCATTATAAAACCATATAAAACCATATATATATATATATATATATGTATGTATAAAGTTACTATATATACCTATATGTATAAAGTGTTTTATATATATATATATATATATATATATATATATATATATATATATATATATATATATATATATATATATATATATATATATGTATAAAGTTCAACAAATCTGACTTTGCCGCTATCAAGGTAATTTTTTCTTTATTGTAAGTACTATTTCACTATATCACTATCTCACTTTTATGGACCTTGATGCGGCAAAATATATATATATATATTTATATATATATATATATATATATATATATATATATATATATATATAATATATATATATATATATATATATTTTTAATATATATATATAAATATATATATATACAGGGTGTCAGAGAAATAAGTCTTGACTTATAAGTTATTATATACATATATATATATATATATATATATATTAATATATATAAATATATATATATATATATATATATATATATATATATATATATATATATATATATATATATATATATATATATATATATGTAGGATTTAAAATTTAAATAACGCGCGAACATAACATAAATGAGACAGACGACGGACAAGAGAGTAATGATGGACGTGTGAAGTGAAGACGTATCAAGACGTTCAAGACGGAAAAAGAAGTTTTAAGACGGAAAAATTAAGTTGTGGACGAACTGTTAAGTGTAATTTTATTTTAAGTCGATTTCATTAAAGTGTACGAACGTTATTTTTAAGTTTAATATCTGTTTCTTCATTTTATATGAACTTAAATGTAAACAACCTGACAGCAGCATTGTGAAATTCAGTTTATAATTAAAGTACTTTTAACATTACGTGTAAACTTTAATATGAACCCAGTAGCTAACCCTACATATATATATATATATATATATATATATATATATATATATATATATATATATATATATATATATATATATATATATATATATATATATATATATATATATATATATATATATATATATATATATATATATATATATATATATATAATTATGTGTAATTCAGTCCACATTACGGCTCAATATAGTTATTCATAATACGGCTCAATTCAATGTTTTCAATATAGAAGTTTTCAGTTTAAGAATAAGGATCAATTTATTCCTGCATGTTCATATGCAATGTCCATATTCCTGCTTACAGCATGTGGTACTGATAACATTTATGCCGACGTCGCTGTTTTTACTGATACACAGTAAAAAAATTTGTGTTCTGCGTAAGAAAAAACTAGTGGTTAAAATTGTTGTGTTAAATAAATTACACAACCCTGCGTTAATGTAACATTTCGTGTTTGTGTTAAATGGAAATGTTAACACAAATTTCGATTGAACAGAATAAAAATGTTAACCTGTTTTGAACAGCATAGAAGTATATAACGGTGTCAGAATAAGTGGTGGCGAGAGCGAATTACTCTGAAATGATAAGTACGATTATCCAATATAAGTTATTGATGTCATCTAGCGGTAATTTAAGTTCAACTCAGTTTAGCCTATTTCGGAACCACCATTGGTTATTATTTCAAGGGATGGGGATAATTTTGCATTTTACTTAGTTGAGGGAGAAGTGATGGTTTGGAACCAAACAACCTCTTGAACTACAAACATAACCATATTTGGCGATCTTTAAGGGGAGTGAAAGGAGCACATAGCAATAAGGATTGATATAAAACATTACTCTTTGTCTGAACTCAAGTCAGCAAGGATGTCGTTATTATTACGTATAAAATAAAAATTAAACATTCTCTTTGTTACCCTCTTACTATTAACCAACACAAAATTCAAAAAGTTAAAAGTTAAAATTTAACTTTTCTTCTATGCCAATCGTTTGTGAATCGTTTGTGAATGTTTGTAACACTTTTTAATTTGTTTGTGACTAATTAGTTTATTAGTTATTAATTTGTTAATTATAAGCTTACGATTAGCCAACCCTTTTTAAAAATTGATTATAATGTAGTCTCCTAGGAACTCAATCGATCGGAAATTGTTTGTGAATTCAAAATATGTTCATAAAAACGTTTGTGGCCGCTTCTTTTCCAAAAGAAAATGAAAAATAAATATAACTTTTCCTACACATCAATACCTTCTAGTGTAATCATAAGTAATCTTGTAGTGAAAATGCAAGACGTTTATTCTTCATTATGTTGGGAATATACTCAGTGACTAAGGATGGGGGATGTTGGTAAAAACATCGACATCGGACTATAGAGTTTTTAATTTTTCCCTATCGAACCATCGATGTTATTATAAATATATTGAAAAATCGATTTTTGACATCGATGTTGAAAACGAGCGCGAAAATTTGAAGAAGTTATATTTAACTTCTTCGCTAGGTACTGATTTTTTTAAATTTTTTTCGTCCAGCATACTGGACCAAGATTTAAACAAGCGTTTATTTTAATTAAAATTTTTAATCTTAGTTCTTTAAATAAGCGTAATTTAGTAATTTTCAATGATACTAAATTTTTAGTTATTTCTCAATTAAAAAATCATGTTAACGTAACCTAAATTTGATGTACAATATGTTGTACATCAGTAGTGACGAGGTTAAAATAGACAAATAATAGCAATAATTCAATATTTTCAATTTATTCTTTACTTAAATAATTAAAATAATTAAGTTCAATAATGAATTTTACTGAAACAAAATTAAATGAAACAAAAATTTAATTTATTTCCGGCTCGACGATGTCGATGATGTCGATGGTTCCGTAAATTACATCGACCATCGATGTTTCGGCTTAAAAAAAAAATCGACCCAAAACATGGATATTTCTTCAAAAAAAGATCGATAGTCGAAACATCGATTACTATCGCTCATTCTTATGTAAGATTTAAGCAGAATATTTTGATTTTTTCAAAAACCACGCCGTCACAAACGTTTTTATGAACATATTTAAAATTCACAAACAATTTCCGATCGATTGAGTACCTGGAAGCCTATATTACAATCAATTTTTAAAAAATGTTAGCTAATCGTAAGCTCATAATTAACAAATTAATAACTAATAAACTAATAAGGCCAAACAAAGTGTCACAAACATTCACAAACAATTCACAAACGATTGGCATAGAAGAAAAGTTAAAATTTTAACTTTTGGAACTTTGTGTTGGCTAGTCGTAAGAGGGTCTCTTTGCTTGGATTTGAGACAGCAAGGATGTCGTTATTATTACATACAAAATATGTTTAAAAAAAAATAAATATATCAAAAATATTAAAATAATATTATATATTAAAATGTTAAAATTAGAATAAAATATAAAATTAAAACGAATATTATGTAAAGAAAATGGCGTCGAGCGATCAACTATAAAATATATGTGAATTCATATTCTTATAAATTTGGTCGTGGTTTTATGTATTTCGCCAAATAAAACAACATTAATTAAATCAAAAGTGTTTGATTACTAAATTCGAACCTATACAGCCTTTAGGGTAAGGAATCCAATAATCAATTTCTAAGAAAAAATAAAAGGGACAAACAAACTATAAACTACAAACTTTTATCAATAGTACAAAATAGCGCGCGAACAAACACAATCTTATTTCGGACAGGAAACCATTACCGCTACAAGTAAGACAATCTTGGTGTAAAACAAAAGAATGTTATAAATATGTAAGTTACCTACTTACTATATCTACCAAAATATATATAATAAAAAAGATGAGAGTAGTTTTTATTATTAAACAAAACTGAAAAATTATTGCAACATTTTTTGCAACAAAAATCATGTAAGCTTACTTGAGATTGTATATTAGATAATAAAATCTCAATATACATGATTTTTTGTAACTAAATCTGTAACAAAATAACCTTAAAATGTAAGAAAATTGTTTCATTTTTAACCGTTTAATAAAACTATATTCGTTAATAACTGAAAAAACTTATAATTTTTCGGTTTTGTTTAATAATAAGAACTACTCTCATCTTTTTTATTATATATATTTTGGTACATATATATGGAAGCAAGTAAGAATTGTTACAAAGGAGAAAGGACTGACTTACTGTGCGTTCTTTGAGTCTCATTTATAATAATATATGAACAAAATCGTTATAATTTTTGACGGTTTTCAAATATCTTAAGCTGCAGTGGAAGTAAAATATTGAATAAAAAAGTTTAACAACTAACTCCGATAAATCTGAAAAATTAACACAAAATATATGTCTTTTGTGTGTTAAATCATTGACACAAATCTTGTGTAAAGATTTGACACATATGCTTTGTTAAAAAAACACAAAAAATTGAGTGGACCGTTCTGGACATGTGAAATGTGTTAATATTAACACAAAATTTTTTGACTGTGTAGTTTCACGCGCTTCGGAGGAACAGTACTACAATGAATGAAGCAATTTAAAATCGTTTTCTACTTACTCTTATCGAAAGAATATAATGTCTATGTTAAATATGCATTTACTATTGAACAACGAAATTCATAATTCAGTAGGTTGTAGACTGATCAAAAAATTGTACTTGCAAAATATTCAAAAAATTTTCAACAAACTACATACATCTAACACCTTAAAAAAAATATATTTTCAGCCTAAGAGACCATGAAAAAAATTGATGTAATGTAAAACAAATCAGTGCATGGGTTGACAGAACCCCCCCCCCCTCCCCGAAGAAGAATGTAAAACAATGTATTATAAATATCTTCGGAATCTCATTCAGTTACGAGTCGTGTTCTCACTTGATAAAATTAAATTTATCACAAGAGCGACTTAACAGCAACTTTCGATCAACATTTGACACCTGTTTATCTTGGTTACAGATGCTTTTATCGTAACTGAGGCGCAAAATCAACAAACTCTATAAAAAATACAGCCACTTCGAGTCCTCGCAATAAGGAGGGGTTTCAAGATTTCTTATTTCACATTCCGTACACCCATTGCTTGCATGTGACGTAGTAAATTCAGTCTTTATTTAGACAAAAAAAAACGAAAGTCATACCTGCAGATGCTGTACAGATTTCGGTACTCAGAGTGTTTTCATCCTGTGTTAAACTGCTCAAAGGAATAGCGCCGTCGTCTAAAGAATTTAAAACAATGCCAGCAACTAATCTCATTAACTAGCAATAACAAAACAAGTCTTAAATTTTTAAATAAATCTTTAAACGTCGAAATTTCAAAGTAGTCTTTTCAAAGTAGTCCTTAAATATATCAAATTTGCTCGGTAATGTCAAAGTAGTTCCAATTTACGATAGGCCTTAATATATGTAAAATACAATATTTGTTATTTTACAAATTTATTTTAATAATTCCCGTAGAGGCTTTTTGAATTTTAAGAGATTGGAAAAGATATAAAAAACGATTATAGAATCCATTACATTAGCGTTCTCTTTATACACCCAATCTTCACGGATTTTGTTGTGTTTTCAGATGGACCTATATTCTCACTATAGGAGCTTTCACTTCAAAAATTTAAATTTTCATCTCTATGTCACGAAAGTTATCTACTTATATACATATGGCCGTAAATAGAATTCTATCTAATTAAAAATGTGAAAAAATTATTTAAAGCCAGTAATAAAAATTCCTTCAAAATTTTTCTTACGTTTTTATTACTTTCTTACCTTATTATGTATAACTTTTCTTGAATGTCTCAATAGAATTAGATATATGGTATTTTTGAAATAACAGTTATATTTTTACAACCGGTTATTTGAGACATTACACTTGATACTAACAATATATAATACTTAACTTTTACTATTTAGGTAGCTTAACTAATTTCAAAACACTGTTGAAAATGATTCCAAAATTACATATTACTACTAGTAAATGTGTTTACATTTTTATACAAACTGGATATAATACTATATTCTAATTGGTACGCTTTTTTTACATAACATACAATAACTGGAACAACAAAAAACCATTGTAATAATGCCCATTGGCAGTATTGTACAGTTATCATGTTTTGCAATTTTAATATTTTCATTACTTTAATTAAAATAACTTGAATATTTTTATAATTATACAGGATATAAAAAAAAACACCTTGAGCAGTGTGGCCCCATCACGGAAGTGGAATTTCTCCTTTCATCTTCGGTATTGAATGTCTACAAGCGAAATATAATTGAAAGTCTACAGGCGATTTGTCATTTTGGTGGTTTCAAAACTGATGATGAGTGTCCGGTTGATCGGGGCTTTAAAAAAAGGTTTTAAGTTTCTAAGGGCTGAATCTCAGTAAATTTTGAATTTTGTGCCGATAGCAGTCAGCAGAAAGAAAGCCAACACAATTCGTACGAGGGCATTCCTACCCATGCCTATACACAAATTGCCTTTGTGTTTTACTTTTAAATACTAAATAAAAAAGGAACTTAAATAGTAAACTGGAAGACGTTTATGAAGATATTTATTCTTTCCAAAAAAATCCAATATCGTTCATTTTTTCTGTTCATTTAGTAAGTTTATTTTTTTTTTAATTTTTTAAAATTACTATTCACTTATTTGTATTAGAATAAAAAAATTCATTTAAAACACATTTAACAATACCATTGAATTCCGATGAAAAAATGGGAGAAGTGGGTGGAAAAGTAATGTGGACTCCCTAAAAGGCACTAGCTGGATATTAACTCAATACACGTACAAAATTTCATCCCTCTAGGTTTCCTTAGAGAGTCTCGAGACGTGTCAAAAAAAAGGCAATAAAATCAAAGAAATATTGACGTAAAAATCGTGGGGGTAAGGGTTAAAAGTTGAAACCTCCAAAAAGCAGTGGCTGGCTATTAGCTTAACCTGTGCACAAAATTTGAGCCCTCTAGGTTCATTTGGGGAGATTTTGACCCGAACGAAATTGTTAAAAAACAAGAAAAATCATGTTCTTTTTGGTATCAAAATGGTGGGGATAAGAGTTAAAAGCTGAGACCCCCAAAAGGCACCCCTTTGATACTTACTCAATCCGAGTACAAAATTTCAGCCCTCTAGGTTTATTTTGGTGACCTGTGCGAGTGGTACAAACTTCAAAACATCAAAGAGCATGAAATTGTAGCTTCAAAATGAGGGGGGTGGAAGCAAAATTTTAAAACCTCCAAAAAGCACAACCTAGGTACGAACTTTATCAACACACCAAATTTCAACCCTCTGCGTTAATTTTGGGGGCTGTGAGCGTGTTAGATCCAGCCAAAATACTTTTTTAGCCCTCTACTCCCTCCAAATCATCCCAGGAAGCTGAATTTTGGATATGTTGTAGATAATTGACCGAAACATTATTTTCAGTCGATTTGGAAAATTGTTTTACCGCCCCCACCGCTCCATTAAATGTTGGGTCGGATCCAAAATTTGCCCAAAATTTGACCCCACTTTGATAGTATGAGGTGCATCAGAAATGAGCCCCACTTACCAAGTTTCAGCTCTTAACTTCCATATTAAAAGGGGGGCCTACACATATTAAAAGGTAGCGGGAATATATATATATATATATATATATATATATATATATATATATATATATATATATATATATATATATATATATATATATACATTGTCGGAATTTTTTTAATAAATCTTTTTAAATCGGACATACACCGGTGGATGTTAACATACACCCAGACGATTCTGTGAATCTTAGTTAAAACGATTTAAAAATTAGTTGAATGTTAAAATACGTCATTGTTTGTTTAAAAAGAAGTTATGTTGTAACGAATAGATTATGTTTGTTTAAAAATAATTCGTTGTTGCCAGATTTAGTCTGTGGAATTCTTAAATATTGAAAACCGATAAATATTGAAAATTAAAAAATAAATAATACAGCTCGTTTGTACTTCGTTTGTACCCATTTTTGTACCGCACTTTATTTTGTTTGTGCCTCGAAGAGTAAACAGACAGAAGAAATTTTAAAAATGGCCGGCGCCCAAAATTTTGATTATTTTAATTTTATTAGTATCCTTTGGTAGAAGAAATTCGCTTGTACCTGTTTGTATCCCTATTATACCTCAAAAGAATCTGAGATTCATGGTTCCCGAAATTCTAGGTAGAACCAACTTGATTATCTTTTCAAATATTCCAACTTTGGAAACAGCATTCGATAGTGATCCGTTTGTACCTCCCTTATTTTTGTTTGTTTCTCAAAGGGTTCGGAAGAACACAGTATTCGAACTTCTAGGTAGAATGAATTTGGTTGCTTTTAGAAACAATCAAAATTTGTAAACGGCATTCGATAAAGACTCGTTTGTAATCGTTTATGAATCCTTTTGTTTCAATTTTACCTCAAAGAGTTGGGAGATACACGATACTCGAAATTTTAGGTAGAATGAACTTGGTGTTTTTTTAGGGGCACTCAAAATTTGTAAACAGAATTCGATAAAGATTTGTTTGTACCCGTGTTCTTTTCTTCTCTTTTGTACATTAAAGAGTTGAGAGATACATGATGCTCGAAATTCTAGGTAGAACAAAATTTACTGTTTTTGTAGATATTGAAATTTTTGAAAATTGTTTTCGAAAGAGGATGATTTGTACCCGTTATAGATCTTTTAATTTCGTTTGTACCGTTCTTTCAATTTTCAATCCGTTAGGAGATACATAGTATTAGATATTCTAGGTAGAATAAATTCCGTAGTTTCTAGGGACACTCAAGACTTGAAAACAGCACTGGAAAGACTATAGTTCGCACCCGTTTATACAAATAATTTTTAAACGATTAAACAGTGGTCGATTTACCAACAGGTTGAGAAGACTGGAGCCTAGGGCGGCAGATTTTAGGGGTGGAAAAATTTAGAATTTAAAGTTTTCTTTTGCTCGTCACTTACTTTTTAAAAAAAAAAAGTGTTAAAAAGTGTTAAGAACTTTTTTTAGCTTTTTTAGGGCGGCATTTTTTACGGAGCCTAGAGCGGCACTTAGGGTAAATCTACCACTGCTTTTGAAAATCGCCAGATTATCGTATTACCGTTAAGTCGAAAATTAGAAAGTTCTATTTTCAAAATGGTTGAGGTACAAACAAAAAGAAAAGTAGTACAAACGAGTATAAATGAATCTTTGTCGAATGCTGTTTTTAAAATTTTATTAAAATATCTCAAAAAACTCAGGTTCTTTCTGCCTAGAATTTCGAATACCGTGTTCAGAGTGGACTCAGAAATGACTATTAATAATTTTATTTACTATGACAATTTTGTGTATAACAATAACAGACTTTTTATATCATTAACAGCCATAATTTTACTCATAATGAACATACACCAAGTCGTCGTGGTGTATGTTAACATCCACTGGTGTATGACCGAAATCGTCATGAAGAGAATAAATAACGGTCATTCACCAACTAGCGTGGTGGTTGTTAACATACACCAGTGTATCATTCATATATCAGACATTTTTTCTACAGAATCGTGTTCTACGGGTCCGAAAACGGATAGCGCCCCTACTCTCGTCTCTCGCCGTTCTTATCGTATAGGCTGTATAAGTCTAACTTTTCAAGGAAAAATTCAACTAAAAAATATTCAAATAACAAATATGTATGTATCACTATGGATGGATATGGCCACGTCGCTGCTCATCCTTTTCTTTAATAATAAAAAAAAAAAATGTATTACATATGTAAATGCTATATACAGGTGTATAGTATAACCATAAATATATCATTAAAAAACAGAACAAAGACAGAATATAGAAAACAGATATTGAAGAGTAATAATATATATGCTAATTCGTTTGTTTTATTTTTAACGTATACAGAATGAGATTCAATTAGTAATTTTGATTTTTGAAATGCATTTTTTCTATGCACTATTCAATGATACAGAGAATCTTACAGAAAAGGGAAAATAAATGAGATGATTAAAGTAGAACTACGTAATTATGTGAGCAGAACAACGTTATACGGATTTTTGCTTTCTAACAGTCAAGAAATTTTCAAAATTGGTTGCGTAGTTTATTTTTGGCGTCTATATCCTTCTAAAATAATTTAAGTCTTTAATAATTTAGAATTTTTTTCTAAGTATGTAGGCAAATATTCTATTTTTATATCATTAACACATTAACGGTTATGACTTATGAGTAGAGATGTGTAACGCAAGAAAAATTCGTGCGCTGGTACACTAGCTCAAGCGCATTTTATTGTATCAGCGCAGTGTATTAGCGCAATTGCGCCATAGAAGGTATACATATTTACATAGTTGAATGATGTTGTGTGTATGTCTAATTCATTGCGTTACGTGCTGCGTTTCTGTACTGAACTACATGTCGTATATATGCGTGTCAGTGCGTTACATGGGGCGTTACTGGATTGATGAAGTATTTGTATTCTTGACCTTCTTCATTGACATATTTAAAATTTACAAACACCATGTGCAAGGTCATTCATTAAATATGTTGTTCCTGAATTTCTTCATAATTACTATTTTTTAAATGCAATATGAACATGTGGAAACAATTTTTATTTATTTTTACAAAAATAGGCACAATTGCATATTCCTTATTTATGCTCGTTTTCCTGTCTAAATACTCTAAATGTCTATATAACACAACCACTCAAGAAATTCTTTCTCTTTAAGTTTTAGATACACATATTGAATATAGATATTTTTTAAAATTATTTTTTATAAGAATTTTAGTATTTGAGTAATACATAGACACTAGTAACACTAATACATAGACAAGCGTAGCTAGCTCGCTCTCTGTCTAGACACAACAAATACCACAATGCGATATATGGTGGATATATGTATGTAATTTATTTTAAAACACACCACCCCGCCGCTTCGGTACCTAATGACAGAAAAGCTATCTGTTTATATATATACTTTAATTGGTGCATACTTTATACGGAATTTGGATACGGTGCAACGTTGTGTCGCAGTTAGTCAGGTGTCGCTTGAAACATTTTTTTAATTTCGTATTCTGGAAAAGCCTTATTAATATCTATTTTAAAAAATTAAACAGACATACGCTAAATCAGCAAAAAAATGGTTTAACGTCATCATACAAATGCAACAAATGAAGTAAAATTTAACGTACTTGAGGAGTTCCAAGTTTACTTTAAAAAATCACATTTTTGTACGCTGTTTAGAAACGCGTGAACCAATTTTAATGATATTTGGCATCTGCGCACTTCAGTGGATAACACTGCTGTCAGTAATCAATAAAACCCCCAAAAAGTCGGAGAAGAAGTGGAAAACACCCCCACGCTCAGAAAAATTTGTTCAGAATTTTTTTAATGATGATGATATATATAGTTTTATAGACAGATTTTATATACACATTTCAAGAATTTTTTTTTTAAATTATCATGACAGTTGTACGGTAAATAGAAATGTTTATTGAAAATGTAATGTAAACTGCCGAATTTCTAACAAAGGAAGTTAGAATTCTTAAATCAAAATTATTCCTTAATTTTAATTCAGAAATATTATGTATAAATGGGAACCACCATTTACGAATGAGTATAATGAATATAGAAAAAAGAAAATTCTTCAAATTTCTCCCTAGATTAACTACAATTTTTTTTTTTTTTTTGAATATCGTTGGACCGAATTAGAAATTAATAACTTAATTAACGTCAATATATCCTAAAAAACTATTTTTTGCAACAAGAGCTTGAAGGATTATAATATTAACGATAAAAAATTGTTAAGTAGGTGTGTTAATTTCCTTTTTTTGATAAATTTAAAATTAAGGAAAATGTTACAAAAAATGTCAGCCAACTATGCGGTAGGTATATCGAATTTCTTTGTTGTTATTCATTGTACGGTAACTATTTGATCTACAGTTTTAAAGCTAGAGGAAATCTAATATAAAAACCGTTTTACCAGCAAATGATAAATGAGTTACCACAACCCATCAAAACTTGGAATAATTGGGGAGAATTTTCTACTATTTAATAGTATCAATATTAAAAGTTCCTTCATTTTAAACATTTTTTAGTCGAATTTTTCCTTGAAAAAATTAGATTTAAGCGGGTTCTACACGATGCTACGAACGTTCCTTCCAACGTTCGATTGAACGTTTGAGGCAATTAAGTTCGATAGTTGGTGCGACGAATGTATCTGCTACACGGTGAATCGAATGTTTGACCCAATACGAATGATGATGTGTTGGTACTCAGTGGACGAGGCTGTTATCTGTCTGATGTTATCTCTAATGTTATACACTGATGTTGTCTCTCTTCACATGAACGAGTCGTGCAGCTGCTGAGTCGAACCAACCAACGCAACCAATATTGACCTTCAAATGTTCGAAGCATCCCTTTGACTCGGTGTAAGAATACCGACATCGAGCGGGACATGGCCAAATGCGAATGTTTGACGCTCGACATTGGACACTCGTAGGTTCGAACAACGGCCACACGATGCGATGAACCATCGAACGTCCAATGTTGGAAGGTGTTCGTAGCATCGTGTAGAACCGTCTTTATACAGCCTATACGATAAAAAAGGAGAGAGGCGAGAATAGAGGCGCTATCACTTTTCGGACCCGTAGAACACGATTCTGTAGAAAAACAATGTCTGATATATATATATATATATATATATATATATATATATATATATATATATATATATATATATATATATATATATATATATATATATATATATATATATATATATATACATATATATATAGGATACGGATATATATATATATATATATATATATATATATATATATATATATATATATATATATACCATGTGAGTTTTTTAAGAGTTGCCATTTCTATTACAACCAAATTTTTATGATAGAAATGGTACTAGAAAAGGTTCTTTTCTTGGATGTAATGGAAGTGTAACCAATAAAAACACTATCGGTTGAAGTAGCCACAAGTAGATTAGGCTACAAAGGAAAATTAAAAAATTAAACTTAGGTAAAAAGAATTTTTTTGCTCTATTATGTTGTCAATTAATGCATTAGATCAGTCATATCGAAAAATTTATATGTAGTCCCATTAAGTCCCTATAGTCCCTATAAGTGTAGTCCCTATAAGTTTGTATCATAACTTGAAAATAATAAAAGCTATAAAGCTCCTGACTATAGCAATCGGTTGCCTCCGTCGATATCTACAACTCTTATTTGAACAATTTTTCGATTAAATCAACGGTTTGGCTGTAATAAAAATGGCAACTCTCGAAAAACTCACACTGTTTATGTATATATATATATGTATATATATATATATATATATATATATATATATATATATATATATATATATATATATATATATATACATATATGTATATATGTATACTGTATATATATATATATATATATATATATATATATATATATATATATATATATATGTATATATATATACATATATATATATATGTATATATATATACATATATATATATATATATATATATATATATATATATATATATATATATATATATATATATATATATAGGGCCCCCTATGGAAGTTAAGAGCTGAAATTTGGTAAGTGGGGTTCATTCCGATGCACAACAATACTATTAAAGTGGGGTCAAATTTTGGATCCGATCCAAATTTTAAGGGGATGATGGGGGACAACAAAACAGTAAAACTTTTCCAAGCCGATTGGAAATAATGTGTCGGTCAATTATCTACAACACATCCAAATTTTAGCTTCGTAGGATGATTTGGTGGGAGTAGAGGGGGAAAAAACGATTTTGACTGGATCTAACATGCCCACAGCCCCCCAGAATTAACGTAGAGGGTTGAAATTTGGTGTATTGATAGAGTTCATTCCTAGGTTGTGCTTTCTGCAGTTTTTAATATTTTAAGCTACACCCCCCTCGTTTTTAAGCTACAATTTCATGCTTTTTCGACGTTTTCGAAGTTTGTACCACTCGCACAGGTCACCCAAACAAAACCTGAGGCCTAAAATTTTGCATTCGAATTGAGTTAGTATCAAGGGGGTACCTTTTGGTCAGCTTTTAACCCTTAACCCCACCATTTTTATACCAAAAAGGACATGATTTTTCTTGTTTTTTAACAGTTTCGTTGGGGTCAAAATCTCGCAAAATATATCTAGAAGGCTGAAATTTTGTGTACAGGTTAAGCTAATAGCCAGCCACTGCTTTTTGGAGGTTTCAACGTTTAAGGCTTATCCCCACGATTTTTACGCCAATATTTCCTTAATTTTTTTGCCTTTTTTCTAATACGTCTAGGCACTCTCTAAGGAAACCTAGAGGTCTGAAATTTTCTACGTGTATTGAGTTAGTATCCAGCTAGTGCCTTTTAGGGATTCGACCTTACTGTTCGCCCCCACCTCGCCCATTTTTACATCGGAATTCAATGGTATTGTTAAATGTGTTTTAAATACATTATTTTTATTCTAATACAAAGTAGGCGAATGGTTTTATAACAAATGCAATACACAAATATTAAGTAATTTAAAAATGTTATTAAAGTCACTGTTTATTTATAAAGTAGGAATTTTGGAGTTTTATTATTTATAAAATAGGAATTTTGAATTTTTTTGGAAAGAAAAAATATCTTTATAAAGGCTTTCCAGTTTACTCTTTAAGTTCCCTTTTTAATATTTAAAAATAAAACACAAAGGCAATTTCCGGATAAGCATGGGTAGGAATGCCCTTGTACGAATTGTGTTGGCTTTTTTCCTGCTAACTGGTATCGGCACAAAATTGAAATTTACTGAGATTCAGCACTTAAAAACTTAAAACCTTTTTTTAAAGCCCCAATTCGCCAGACACTCATCATCAGTTTTGAAACCACCAAAATGACAAATCGCTTGTAGATTTTCAATTACATTTCGCTTGTAGACATTCAATACCGAAGATGAAAGGAACAATTCGACTTCCGTGATGGGGCCCCGCTGCTCAAGGTGTTTTTATAATTGAAAGAAGTAGGTACGTATAAATAATTATTCAAACGATCTTCATTAAAATTTATAGGAACAAAATTTTCGTGTTTTCATAAGCAAACATTAAATATACCATATTAGGCGAGATGGCATAAATTTGTAAAACGCTTTAATTGAGCACTTTTATCATCGTTGCACAAGATCCATCGAAAAAAAAATTCTGTGTTCCGTTTTCCGTCTATTATTTTTTCATTTGCTACAAGTTTTTAAACAGGAAAAATTTAGCTTTTATTTTCAGTGTTCGATATTATAACTTTTAGAATACATAGCTTGAAGAAAACAGAAACATAAAAGTTCATTCTTCAGAAGTAATTATACTATAGTATATTTAAGATTAGACGTTATTGATGGTCTTGTGGTTCGCACGGTAAAGGCGCGCTACAGCTTTAATAATGAAAACGTAGATAGCAATTTAATTTCAAGTATGTAGTAAACACTGTGTAAGTACTTAGAAGAAAAATAAAAAAATTAAATAAATAAATACTTTACTTTTCTTTTATTATGATTACATATCAATTAATTTTTGCCTTTCCTACATTACTAAAATTCAATAAATTTAGGGAAACCAATATAGATCAAAATTAATTTTAAAATTTAAGCAATTGAAATCACATTTAATCAAATACTTGTATTTTTATTATTTCAAGGCTAACCTTTCGACACAAATTATTTTATGGTAAAGAGATAACAAACCGTATAAATTTTTACTTCGGTCGCGTGGTCTTAAACACACTCACAATTTTCTTATTTTTACTTTATTTATTTTGTAATAACGATTTTTAACCTATTTACAAAAGTGTCAAACAAAGCAACTTTTAATTCAAATTAGATTTTAAAAGAACCATGAAAGGGGTTAATAAACTTCAGTTGGATTATCATTGTAACTCATCTGACTTTTATCTTAATTTAGGTATTTATCAAAAAAAAAATTATGGAATAATTTGGTTTAGAGCTAGGGCTATAATTTGTTACGGGAAGGAAGTTTGCAAGCAATCTAGGTAGCTCACGGATTTAATACGAAAATAAGTTTTCTCTTAAAAAAAGAAAAGGAAAAAAACTTTGCACTTTATGTAAGTATTCACAATACTGTTTCATACACCAAATTAAACACAATGCCCTTCCTCGTGCATTTTTAAAAAGAAAAAATAATTGCTTGCTAACTTTCTAATGGGTGCTTTACTGTACTTCCCTATTTTGTTTGTCAAAAAAAGAAAAACATTCTCAAAAGCACCAACAAGACAAAACAAAACAAAAAACATGAATATGGCATAAAAAACCTAAATCACTATTGTTGAATGAAGTTGCCATTATTAATTCTAAAGTATCAAAACAACTTTTTATTACCATAGTTTTTTCGTTCTTATGGCGACAATAAAAGAAGAAACAAAACTTAATATATTATTCTAAAAGCAATAATATGCAAGGCGGAGGAACTGGAGCAGCCAAAGCATAGTCAAACATAAGCAAGTACTTGCTCTGTGTACTCACCCATCCAGTATGCTATGACTGTAAACAATTTTATTGTGTGCCGTGGATTATATTACTTACTTACTTACTAGGAGGAGACAAGCTAAAAACTACTTACCAGCTTCAGCAACCGCCATACTAAAAACAGTTGTTACATCAGATTAGCCGGTGGTGGGACGTGATCGTTACTTATTTGTATTGTCAATGTGTCGTATGTAAGTAAATAGAGGATAAAAACGACAGAAAAAAGTCAATTTACGTACATACGTATATGTCGCCGTATGTATACATACGGTGAAAGCTGGGTGCAATGAATTTAGCACCAGTAAAAAAATGAAAGGGGTATGTTGCACTGCACCAAGATGAAAGATGACAAAATTATATTGACCATAAATTTGTTTAAAAACAAAATTTATGCAGCCAACGTAAGTGTGTTAAAACGTTAACAAGTTACAATGTTCCACTAGGGGAAGGTGGCACAAGACAGGGTGGACAAGTTTTAATAGTAAATAAAACCCAGTGTTCAAACTTGGGAACTTCAAAATACAGTAGAACTCCTCGTAAGTTATACACTCATAAGTTATAAACCTCTTGCAAGTCATTATATTTTGAACCTCTCATTAGTTATATTTTCTCCTTTTTGCTACTACTACAGTTGTAGGCATATACTGTAGTGAATGCGCGGCAGTGTGTGGTGTATTAAGGTATATAATTCGTACCCTTGAAAAGGCATAGCACACATGTGTCAAATTTGTTAAGACACTCGAAGTGTTAGAATTATAACGTATGAGAGGTTTGCGGATCCCAACTGTATCACTTATGAGGGATTCAATTGTAATCACACTTTACGGGTATCATAATTAATTCGCGACATAAGGAAATTTTTTTCATTGATCCTGTTAGAAAATTATACCTTTCTTTGGAGCATGTATACTTACCCTGATTACTTTTTTTTCTGGAGAATTCAGATCATATTCACTTTTTTTCATAAATATGTAATATACATTTTCTAAAAATTTGTATAGGTACCTACCTACAAAAAGTATAGTTTGGTATACTATTTAAAACACATCGCTAATTGTACTATAGTCCGATATACTGCAACTGTATTATATCACATCGCTAATTACGTTATAGTCGGGTATGTTGCCGAAAACGCATTGTTAATTGTATAGTTTAATATAGTACTCTGTTGCTTTTAATCTTGATTTATAGTTTCGTCTTTCCACTAAATTTATAGTAAAAGAAATAATGTGTGAAATCGTCTTCAACAACGGTGGAATATCTTGTTTTTACCTTGATTGACAAAAGACAAAAATAATAATTTTTTAACAATTAACTAACTTTCTTTACAACCTCCACATTGGAGTATATTACTACAGGTGCTTCCACATCAAAATCACCACAAACAAGGTAGAAATAAATTTTTTAAGCTTTTTCTCTCTTTCCGTTGTAAAAAAAAAGTATTTTGTTTCCCCTTCCAATAGTTTTTTTCATTAAAATGCTTCTATTTTGTCTATCCGCTTTTTCCCTACCCGCTTTGCCCAAAAAGACTTAATTTTGTTAACTTAGAATAATTTCAAAATGAAAGCCGATACATGTCTACCTTTTTTGACATTAAAAGTCAAATGATGATAACATAATACGGTAATACCAAAAAGATTACAAATAAAAAGTTTTGTGACTAGTCACAGAATATTTATCGCCAAAGTTTTTAACAAAACCAACAAAAAAATTTGATGAGGCTTAACTAGAACATTAAAAGATACAAGCAACTGATTGATATTGGTTAATCTCGGTATACACACGACCTGACAAAAACATTCGATACAACGATATACAAGGGCTTACCCGCTTAAGAGGGGTACCCGCTTTGGGCGACCTTCCCCTACCTCCTCCTCCCCCGAAAGTATTTTTCCACTGATATGTATTTATTTCTTACTCAACGGAAAACATGAATAATAGTAAGCTATAATCTAAACTTGATTAATAAATTGATTATTAAATGATACGCAATCTTATCTGAAATAACGTCGATTGAAGGCTATACAAAAAGCGTTTGATATTAGGCGCATATACAGCCGAGCCTTTTGGGGAGGGTCACGCGGAAAATAATAGGACTAAAAAGATTTCTGAGACAAAATTAACAAAAAGACTAATAAATTGAATCGTTGACGACCAAAAAAAAAAGAAAAATACCCTCTAGAAAAATATTATTTTTTTGCTAACAAAGCTTTCCTACAAGCTTATTTTTCAAGATATACAAAATTCCGGGTTAAATGGATCACCCTGTATATATTTTTAAATTGTCCTCAAAACGATAAGCAAAACTTTATATTCTTAACTAAAAAAAGTTTTATGAAAAAGTTTTTAAAACGTTACAGAACGTTTATTGTCTGCAAAAAAATGCGTTTATACTTTCCAGCCGTCATACTGAAGGCATTATTGTGCAAGGTCAATTTTGCCACTCATATTTGAAAAGTAGGGTTCAAAATCTTCATTTTGAGTTATTGTAGACCTATTTTAAGTAACACCAATTTGGGACAGCATGGAGTCTCCCGTTCAGAAAGAATGTCCCATATGTATAATTTAGATATATTAGATGTAATATAAGGTGATAAAAATATAATATCAATTACATATTATACCTATTCGTTGTTATTTTTAACCACGTTCCACCAAATGCAATCTTTTGTATTTATAATATTTTAGAGCAGACTCTCAGATGATTATATAATATCAATTTGGTTGATGTATCTCCGGTGGTTCATATAAAAAATCACCCTTAAATTAAAAAAATATAGTGTTTTACACTTCTGAAAATTAATCAAAAAATATAAAAAAAATATAAAAAAAAAAATACTAAATATAGAGCTGATTGATATCTATTTTTTGGCGTTCGATTCATTCAAATATCTATCATAGTTTCTGAAAAAAAAGAAAATATCGGTAGGGGTTGTTACCCCCATATCTCCCTTATGAGTGAGAGCAGAGATCTAAAATCACGGGTATCAGTACTTTGGACAAAGAAGCAATATTTAAAAGGTTAAACTATGTCCAATGACGTCAGTGCAATTTTCATATGGTAAGTCTGCTAGACTCTTTACCGATATGTTGTTTAAAATTAAATAATATCTAGTGTATATTTTTAATCTTCGGAGTGTGGGTCATGATCCCTTGACCCTCCCCCTTGTATACGCGCTTGTTTGATATACTACCTTTACGCCGAATCCTCACATTTAACACTTATAAAGTCATAACTGGACCAATAAGATACTCTTACACAATATGTATCATTGTCTTTATTATATATTTACATAAAGGTACATCCAGATAAAATACAGGTAAACCAGATTTTCCTGAAATAAAAATTATAATAATAATAAAAGCAAAACATATCATTATTACGTGGAGACAGGGAACAACATGCAAAACACAAAAACACAATTAATCACGATGGTTCTACCAACAGCAAAAAAAATGTATGTGTATATAAAAAACTAACTGCACGAACTTTTATCTCTAATGCCACAATAGTGTTACTACCGGAGCAAAAACAATATTTTATAAATATAAAATTGCATTTTGTTTCTCTTTGTCTCGTAGACTTTTCGTAACATACAGCACATTTTACCAGACACTTACAAACAAAAAATTCTTGTATAAATGTAAAATATTACACATACTACACATAATGTGTAAGCGGGAGAGAAGAAAAATTATGTTTGGTTTAATTTACTGAAACATTAGATATGATGAAAAATACGTTATGTCAAATTTATACAACAACTGTTACACAGTGAGTTGTAAGTAAGCGTAAATCGTGTATCTGAATAATTGTCTACCCATTGAAAAACTCTGATGGATAATTATTTGCTATTCTAATATTAATCATTGTTTATTTTTTGAAAACTAGAATAAAATGTAAAAACTTCTATATATCTTGTTTATTCTCTTTGCAATACACGTCATCAATTTTCTATCTCTGTTTAGTACACCTTTTCTTATCTTCTCTAATTTTTTTGATTTAGCTTTTGAATAGCCTTTTTGTAATAAGTAAATTTGGTCTATATTGTTAAATATATCTATCTGTTTTCGTATGACGTCATAAATACTTTACAATGTAGTTATTCACGACAAACGATTTTTAACTACTTTTAAATTAGTTGGAAAGAAATGCATAAAATTTTTATTGCGATAACTAAAAAAAAAGCTTAATGACAGTACGCCCATTTTTATGCTAATTTTATAAGAATGGCAGCTAGATGTGAGCTAGAATCATAAACAAGTTTAATTTATAAAAAAAGGATGTACGTATACAAATTCTGTTAACAATTATAGTATTTACTCTCTCACTAATATAAAATTCAATTTTTCTGTTTGTAATGACAGTATTATATATATTGTTTTACCTTACCATTATGGAATACTTATGGAATACTTATTACCATTTTGGAATAATTTATTACATTTATTTTGTATAGGAAAAAATATAAAAAAAGGGTACAAGAAAGAACTATACAAATTTTATATAAGAGTAAAAACAAAGTTTGAAAAGTTATACTGAATTGTATTAATAAGTATTTGTAGGAAACCTGTTAGAAACCTTTAATAGGTATAAGTTTCTTTTACTACATCGGTACATGAATTTCTTATATAGTATTGATATAAAAAAAAATATCATTTAAAACTGCAACACTTGTTAACTATAGGTATTATAAGGAGGTTCTTTTCAAAGAAAAAACACATCTATAACTTAAATCAATTGAATAAATTTAATCAGCTTTAAACTATTTCTTCCGGAATTATCAAAAATAAAAGGAAAAGAAATTTGTTTGCATCAAAATAAAATTTGTTGAAGTAGCAATGACAGAAGCTAGAATTTTTTCTTCTGGTAATGAAACCGTTTATCTGTACGAAATGTTTTTAAAGTTCGATAATTATTTCGAAAAAATAATTTGGTGAAATAATTTTATATGGATTCCCTTGCCCCAAATGTCGTTGTATCTAACTAAAAATCTGCTAAATTGTGAATTGTTATTATTAATGGCTACATGTGCACTTTTAATTATAAAAGAAAAATTTCTTAAAGTAGCCTGCTAAAAGTATTTCGGAACATCACCTAAAAATATAGTCTTATCGAAACTTCAATTAGATGCATTTTAATATTAACGTAATATTTTATAATACTTAATTACCCTTTTAATTGGACCACGTGATTCATTCAAGCCCTAAACAGCGCAACCACTGTTGCATCATCTATTCCATTTATGGAATTTTGCATAACTCAAGTAGTGACAAAAGTTCTGGACCACCTTGTATAAATGTATATATATATATATATATATATATATATATATATATATATATATATATATATATATATATATATATATATATATATATATATATATATATATATATATATATATATATATATATATATATATATATATATATATATATATATATATATATATATATATATATACAAGGTGGTTCAGAATTATGTACCGTGATGGTATCAATTATATACCAATTTTTAAATAGATACTTCTAGTTTAATTTACTCGAAAACGGTATTATTTATCGAAATGTAGCAAGTATACCTTTTTACGTGGAATTGTCTGAGGAATCATATTGTTAAGAAATTTGTTTAAATAACTTCACATTAAAAAAGAAAAGACAAGATAACTAACACCTACCATCCAAAATCAGCACTTGATCTTAAGTGATTGAATAAGTGTTAATATAAATTTAATCCTCCTAGTGTAAAATACGTACCCCTAAAATATCAATCCGTTATCCAAAAGCGCTTGGAAAATATTTCGAATTATCTCGAACGAAATATCCTAGGTTTCGAAATTTGGTGGAAATGTTGCAAGTCCCAAAACCTTGGATGAATTCTTCAGCCAAACACATCGGATGCCAGGAACATGGTTTTTTCTTGCAAAAAATTATTTTTTTGTCAAAATTTCCACTTATTCAAAAATTTTGCGAAATTTGTTTACACCATTTAAAAGAGGGAAAAAAATTACGTAACAAAGGGCTTTAAACTATTATTCTGTGTCAACTAGTTTCCGAGAAAAACTAATTTTTATAAACGGAAATTCGCTATGTTATACAGGATGCTGCGGCAGGGGTATTTATTAATGAGATATTTGGATTTTTTAGAATTTATTTAAGGGCGTGTCATTAACAGTATATTAGGACAAACACTAGGCGTTCACTTTAATAAATACTTTCCTTAACAACTTCATTAAAAATATTAAATATCTCTTTTTAACTAACTACAAAGTAATTACTTAAACGTATGTCGTAAGTAATAAAAATATACGCGGATTATGATGTCATATAAAAAAGGATATAAATATTTAGTTGCAGAGATCTTATGTTTTTTTTATTTAAGGGTCATGATTCCAAAAATGTTCAGAAAGTAGAGGAAGACGAAAAATAGACAAGGAAAGTTATGACGTATATTCCATCCAGAAAAAACAAGTAATATGTAGAGTAAGTTTGTTTAAAAATAAACATTATCCATTACTGCAAACAAAAACTTGTATAGTACCGCGATTACAATAAATATTCTTAAATATACCCATTTTACCCTCTTTAAAGGCTAGTTATTATCCTTTCATATATTGTCTCCAATTTTCCGGAGGAAACAAAAATTCGTTGACTTTCTTTATTCGCAATTTTGAAATCATTACAAAAGAATGGAAAATTTTAATATTTAGGTACACAGTCAAATATTTGTGTCAAAATTAATACATTTTACATGTCCAGAACGGTCAACTCAATTTTTTCTGTTACTTTAACACAAAGCATATCTATCCAATCTTTACATAAGATTTGTGTCAATGATTGAACACATAAGAGGACATACATTTTATGTTAATTTCTCAGATTTATCAGAGTTATTTTCTTAAATTTTTTTATTCAGTATTTTACTTTCACTGCAGTTTAAGATATTTGAAAATCGTCAAAACTATAACGATTTTGTTCATATATTATTATAAATGAGACTCAAAGTACGCAAAGTCAGTCCTTTGTAAAAATTGTTACTTTTTTCCATATATATCTTCCAAAATATATACAGTGTGTCACAGAAATGTTTTAATATTTTGAGGGGTGACTGATAGCACCCTGTAGACACTAAAACCGCAGGAATTTTTTCGGCATTAACAGTCGCGTCACCCTTCAAAAGGATAAGAGTTATTTCCCTTACAGCCTGTATATAATATATAAACGCTGTGTATATATATTATATACACGCTATGAGCCCTCAAAATATTAAGACTTATTTCTCTGACACCCTGTATAATAAAAAAGATGAGAGTAGTTCTAATTATTAAACAAAACCGAAAAATTACAAGTTTTTTTCAGTTATTGACGATTATAGTTTTATTAAACGGTTAAAAATGAAACAATTTCCTTACATTTTAAGGTTATTTTGTTACAGATTCAGTTACAAAAAATCATGTAAGCTTACTTGAGATTGTATTACATAATTGTGACTCAAATAAATAACATCAATAAGTAACTTGAATATGTAACTCGAACAATAACTTGAATAATAAACTCGAATAAATATGTAATTTGAATAAATAACTCAAATATATAACTCGATGAAAACTTGAATAATTAAACCCAAATATAATAACTTGAATAAGAAACTTCAAATTAAATAATCCCAAAATATAATAACTTGAGTAAATAACTCAAATAATAATAAGCCCAAATAAATAACTCCAATTATGAAACCCAAGTAGGCCTAAAAGGAGAGAAATACAAAAGATTAGGTTTATCACAAAAGTAACAACTTAAAGAAATTTTACCTTAAAAAAGACGCTTAGATCTTTGGTCATGAAATCCTTTTTTCCATTTTTTGAGATAACTCGTTTCAGAGCAAAAACAGAAATGAATTCGTTTCATTTTACTGAATTAATCAAAATTTATCGAGGGAACTATTTTATACCGGAACAAACACGTAACGGGAGTATTGAACAAACACTATTGATTGGAAGGACAAAAAAAAATTACTAAACAGAAACCATTGCTGCCCAAACAACGAACAGCAAGTACGAATTCACGCTACAGTCAGTGAAACTCACTTTTTTAAAACTCAAATTTGCGATAATAAGAAATGCATAAATTACTGTAAATTATAAAAGAGAGATAATAACAAAATGTGTAATTAATTTCAATTCTAAAATTTCAAAAGATTCGAGAATCACTGAAATACTAAACCACAGATAAAACTGACTAAGCAATATGAAAGATGGGTATAAATCATTAATTAACCACCAATTCGGATAGATGGCTCTAAGCGTATTGAAATTAGGACAATTTGAATTAAATCGCGATAACATAATTACAAAAATTAATTTATGACAAAATATACGATAATTACGTTACAATTCAAAATAAACAGTTTGACTGGACTCTTCAAAAAACCGAGCCATATTCATTTGCCTCATTTGTCTATGCGATGATCCGACCCTAAGTGTCAATATTTATCTGAATTACATTCTCGGCTAAGTGGTCGGAAAACGACAGTTTATATTACACGACCTAATATTATTCCAATTATTGACGAAAATGATTCCAGGCTACAAGAAATCTAATCAGAGTTAAAGAATTGTTTTTAAACATTTCTCTAATATTTAAAAAAGTGTCGATATTTATCTGAATTACTCCGGATTACCGGAATTCTATTTACAATTAAAGAATTGCCTTTAAACATTTCTTTAATCCTCTAATTCATTTCATATCAATTAACATGACAAAAATACGGTTTGAATAAATTAATCCTTTTCTTTCTTAATTTTAATGGTCTTGAAAATTTTCTTACGGCATTTGAATTGTCTAATCAGATTTAAATTAGTGAGGAGAATCATATGATGTGCTTAACTCAATTTTGAATTTTTGTGACAAAACATTTTTTGAATATTCATTTCACAAATAATTAATATTTTATTGTTGTATCTAATTTATAAACAACATTTCACTCAAATTAAGTGCACACAACTTTTGTTATAAAGTGTACTCTTTAACGATTGTAACCATATACCTCAACGTACCTATACATACATACATACCTTCATATATGTACAATACACGTACACAAACACCATGTGTACATACGTTATGAAAAATTAAATGTTAAAAATAAAACTAATTCATATCCGACAGAAAAATTTATTATATTACATATTTGTTATACTTATGTCAAATGTTACAAACACATATATCTCCTGAAATAGAATTTTTATTTTAATGCTCATTTTTCTCATGTGGTTTTTTTTCGGTTACGTTACCCATAACATAACCGTTTTATTTTTTTGTTATCTAAATCTAACGTTTATTACGGCCCGGTGCGGTGTGGGTATATAGGTGCCTAGACATAAATGTATGGAACAATCTAATCTTTGCAATGTTAATATATTTCATTGTAGATGTCATTCTCTTTTCCAAAAAAAGAGAAAAGATAGATTTAAATATTTTCCAATCTGAATGTTTACATGTGTATAAATATAGATATGAAAATTACTTGATTGTAATATAAATGATATAAAACTTTTATTTTATGCGCACTTCTCACAAAAAAAGAACCCGACTGCGCGTGCACTGTAAAATATTTATACGAACCATTTCAAGTTACATAACTGGATTTTTGTAGGAAGGTTATAGTTACCAAAAAAAAGAAGCATTTCAAAATACGTGGTCTCAAAAGTCACAATTTTTGACATTGACATAATTTTCACCTTCATTGACTGAGTGTCTGATAAATCATTATAAATATTAGTACTTTCAATCGAATTATAATTTTGAAAACAACAACAGAGACAGTGGCATAACTAGAATGGAGAAAGTAGAGCAGTTGCTCTACTTTCAAAACAAAAGGGCATAACAAAAAGGGAGCAACAAGAAAAATAAACAAACTCGAAAAATTCCTACGAAGCCAATAGAAGATAAAATACCTACAATGTTCCCCAAATACTTGTCATTAACATGCAAGTTGCTATTAATTTCTATGATACTACCAGATGGGGCTGTTTACTGTTTACAAAATCATTCTGTTTTTTATTCTTTTTCACTTAAAAAAATTTCTTTTTACTCTATTTTTTCTTTTTTTTTTGTTGTGTGTATACTAGAATATATGTAGAATAAGCCCTTAAAATCTCATTTTGTTTGGTTTTTTATTTTCATAAAAAAATTCCCCAAAAGAAGTCAGATGGATGTAACGCCTTAAGTCATTTGAGCCCGCTGTCCCCAATTGGGTCTACTCCTTAAAGCACCTATATTTTTTGTAATTTTTTGTCACATCTTTAGTTCGCTGTTAAATTCGTAAGATAAAGGAGTGTAACTTTCTGTTTAGACGAAATTGTTATTGTAGTTATTGATAAGTTAATGTATTAAGTGATTTTGTTTATGTTATTGAATGTATAAAGTATACGACAAAAGGTAAGCGGTGATTTTTTATATTTAGTGTTCGTTCTTGCTAATTATAGTAGGTTATACTTTTAGTTTTTTTTTTTTTAATAAAGTGTCCTAGCCCCTAATTATTACATTAATAAAGATATTTTTCAAATTACAACACTAGTTTGCTTTTGGGTCCAAATGGGTTAAGAAGTACATCTCAGGATCGGTTTAACTTGCCGTTAATTATTTCTGCTGAATATTTAATTTCACATTTTGCTATTGAACAAACAAAAAGAAAGGTTTCTTATTTACACTAAAAATATGAAATTGATTGACTTGAAAATGCGTGAAAATTTTTAAATTTAGGACCTTCGTACGATGATTAATGGGATCGTTCTAATAAAAAATAAAGCTTGTAGCATCCTGTTTCTTTTCTCTTTCGATAACTCGACAACGACTGAATATTGCACGTTACAACTTTAACAAAGTACTCCTGGTACTACCATTCCATCCATAAACCCCATCCCCAGAACCGGATTTACATTGGATTACGTGCTCTAAGGTCCCCACATAATAGAGGCCTCCGCAAAATTAAAAATGGATCCGTTAGAGTAGGAAGAATAAAAGCTTTCGAAATCGAAAAATTTCAAAAAATTCCTTACCACCTCAGAGCAGGGGTCTCCATATGAGATGTGCCCAGGGGCCTCGCAAAGGTAAATCCAGCCCAGTCTATCACAATTTCAATACCCCTTTCAATATAGATATTTATCATAATTAAAAAGTTAATTTTCATCCATTTTAGGAAAATTTTGTGACATACTTTAATTCATCATGTATTTGTATTTGTTGTTATCATGTCGGTGCCGTGCTCGGTGATATTTCAAATTGTTTGAACACTCTCACAGTAAATATCATTTATTTTGCATATATGTATGTAGAATGTAATAAACCCGCTACCTACCGTCATATATAATATTATTTGTTGACTTACCTTTAATTTATCTAAAACTGAACTCATGTTTATTATGTTACCTATATATATTACAATTTACCGATACAGGTTATGTGTGTTTTATGCCTACGAGCAATAACCTTTCCAAAATCACACAGGTGTATGAAAATAATGAGCAAATAAAGGATTAGCAAATTTAATGAACGGTGTTTGATGAGTGAATTTTATATTTAAAGCAACCCGTCAAGAGAACATAATATAGAGCAACTGATTGTTTATACGTGATAGACACCTGCCTTTGTATTTTGATATACAGTAAACTCCCGTTTTACGTAATTTTTACCATACACGGTTAATTCTAATGGCATGTTTTCACCACATGCGCATGAATTTCGATTATTAGTGATCCTTTCTAAACTATATTATGCCTTTTCGCATCCCTTCTTTACCATATTATGCCCCAATGGCCTAATGCATTATGAAATCAGATTCAATATTGTAGGTACTAACAATTATTTAGTTATTTAAATTTTAATTGGGCATTTAATAGTAATTGTGGTTATACCGGTATTAACCGTAATTAAATGTTTGTGAAGTTTAGACAAGTATAAATTAATATGGAAATATAAAAAGATATATATATATATATATATATATATATATATATATATATATATATATATATATATATATATATATATATATATATAGTTTATTTATTTTGTTTGGAATATGAACTCCCCATTTCCTTCTCTTTTTTGGAGAATAGAAAAAATGCCATAACAGAGAAAGAAATATGGTGTTCATATTCCAAACAAAATAAACAAATTATAAATATGAAATATAATAAATATATGTATTCATCGTAGTAGTTGAATTTAAGTATGCAATAGTAAATTCTGTAAGGATGGAAATAATGGGAATAAGGTTATCTTTAAAACTATAAGATAAAAATGGAACGTATTCACCCAATGTGTAGGAGTTCTGTTATGGGTTCCAGCTTTTGAAACTCACGGCCATGTAGCATTAACGATTTAACTAAAATCTAATTTACTTAATAAAACTCGAAAACCGACTGATAGATCTAGAAATTTTGTAACATATATTCAGAAATCCAGAATTTTATAATATAAATACATACATACATATATTCCGTTTATATAACAAAAAAATTTATTAATTAAAAATTAATATTATAATTATCAGCATAATAGAATAAGAGCCACATTTGCACAAACAATACTTCGGCAATTGGAAGCTCGAACTGGAAGCGAATTTAATTAATTCGTTTTATAAAATAAATATATTCACCAGTGGCGGTTGTCTCGCTTGCACCCGAAATGAGACCTATCTATGTATTTCATCACAATTTAATTCTTTATGCAATTACGTTGTAATACCTATACAGTTATCTACATTTTATTTAATATCATATGGCCTGCGCCACACGTATGAGTAACGTTACAATAGCTTGCAAAGAACAGTTACTTTAGTAGTACAAAAAGCAAAGAAGAATTTTTCATGCACACCGATAACTAAATATGAATTTTAACTGAAAAATAAATGTTTGCTTATTGGACTTTGAAGTTAGAGGCTTATACATTTTAGGTGTATGTTATTATTTGAATGTTTTTGTGTGTGAGAGGAGTGGGAAGGGGGTTGTAGTATCTTAAGTCTTCTAAAAACTTACTGTTTTAATGTATGTATTTTTAAACTGTCATGAACCCAGTAAAAAATTTCATGAACCGGCATTGACTGCTATTCTAAATTATCCTACCGAATACAGGAAATTTATTTTTAATTTTAATTTTTAATAATAAAAAAAGACGCCGTTAGCAGCGGGGCCCCATCACGGAAGTCGAATTTTTTCCTTTATCTTCGGTATTGGATGTCTACAAGCGAACCGTGATTGAAAGTCTACAAGCGATTTATCATTTTGGTGGTTTCAATACTGATGATGAGTGTCCGGCTGATCGGGGCTTTAAAAAAAGGTTTTAATTTTTAAGGGCTGAATCTCAGTAAATTTCAATTTTATACCGATAGCAGTTAGCAAGAAAAAAGCCAACACAATTCGTACGAGGGCATTTCTACCCATGCTTATCCGCCAATTGCTTTTGTGTTTTATTTTCAAATATTAAAAAAGGACCTTAAATAGTAAACTGGAAGGCCTTTATGAAGATATTTTTTCTTTCCAAAAAAATCCAAAATTTTTAGCATTAGTTGGATACTAACTCAATACAGGTACAAAATTTTAGACCTCTAGGTTTCCTTAAAGAGTCTAGCCGTGTTAGAAAAACAGCAAAAAATCAAGGAAATATTGGCGTAAAAATCGTGGGGGTAAGGGTTAAAATTTGAAACCTCCAAAAAGCCGTGGCTGGCTATTAACTTAACCTGTACACAAAATTTCAGCCCTCTAGGTTTATTTGGGGAGATTTTGACCCGAACGAAACTGTTAAAAAACAAGAAAAATCATGTTTTTTTTGGTATAAAAATGGTGGGGGTAAGGGTTAAAAGTCGGGATCACCAAAAGGCACTCCTTGATACCAACTCAATCCGAATGCAGAATTTCAGCCTCCCAGGTTTATTTGGGTGACCTGTGCGAGTGGTATAAACTTCGAAAACGTCGAAAAAGCATGAAATTGTAGCTTAAAAATGAGGGAGGTAGGGGTAAAATATTAAAACCTCCAAAAAGCACAAGCTAGGTATGAACTCTATCAGCACACCAAACTTTAACCCTCTACGTTAATTCTGGGCGGGCTGGGGGCGTGTTAGATCCAGCCAAAATCGTTTTTTCCCCCTCTACTCCCTCCAAACCATCCTAGGAAGCTGAATTTTGGATATGTTGTAAATAATTGACCGAAACATTATTTCCAACTGATTTGGAAAAGTTTTATTGTTTTGTTGCCCCCACCACCCCCTTAAAGTTTGGGTCGGATCCAAAATTTGCCCAAAATTGACCCTACGTTGATTGTATTGTTATGCATCAGAATGAGCCCCGCTTACCAATTTTCAGCTCTTAACTTCCATAGGGGGTCCTACACATATTAAGAGGTAGCGGGAATATATATATACATATATATATATATATATATATATATATATATATATATATATATATATATATATATATATATATATATATATATATATGACACTTTTTTTCTACATAATCGTTTCTACGGGTCCGAAAACGGATAGCGCCCCTACTCTCGCCTCTCGCCGTTCTTATCGTATAGGCTGTATAAGTCTAATTTTTTCAGTGGAAAAATTCGACTAAAAATATGATAATCCAAAAAGTTGCACACTTCAAATCTCATATATATTACTATTACCTATACCTATAAAATATAATTTTTTATCGTGTATAAGAATTTCGTCATAGTTAAAATATTTAATTATTAAAGAACGAACTTCTTTGTTAATTTTGATCAACCTAGAGTATTGCCATATTACACTGACTTAATATCAACTATAATTGTTACAATCTAATAAATGTTTAACTCTGATTCTGAGCTCTTCTCTCAGAAATAAAAGGAAATCTTAAGTCCAAACACCATAATCATAAAAAGAATATACATAGTTTTCTTTTAATTTTAGATTCCTGATAATTTTGTTTTTTTCTTTAAAAACGCCTTACTTTTTCTCGTAAGCTACCTAAGCCTTTATTCTGAGATAAAATAACTTCATATAATTAAATACTTAAATTCTATGTTTATTTTTCATTAAACTTGTTTGAGATAATCACTGTGCTCCATTTTCTTATGCTGCTTAGATTAATTACTTAAACCAAGTTCAGTAATACATATCTAGACCTTCCTAACAAGTTTCACAGTGGAACATCTCTCAACCAGACTGTATTTTCACAGGAAAATTTGGCATGTACCTTCAGTACATATTGTTTTATGGTAGGAACTACGGATATTACAAGAATTTAATTTTTACTATTTTTAAAACAAATTTATTTTTAAAAAATACTTTTTTCGAATACCCACAATATCACAATATATAAATATATCAGTGACAGACACGACTATATAATTTATTATACTTTTCTCTTCTTTAAATTTTCAAAATTAATTTTCTAGAAAAGGCAGCATCATCTGAACTCTATTTTAACTTTTATTTTTATTCGCACAGTAGTAGACTACATAACATATTACTATCAATGACGATGAAGTCATATACCGAAATTGCCACCAGCTCCCTAGTTATATGTTCTTAAAATATCCAGCTCCCTAGTCTTTTTTGTATTAATTCCTAAAGGAGCTGAAATTTTTGCACTCTAGACTAGAATATCACCTCTTAGTACATTTTATTTTCTACTTTGTGAAATCATTATATTCGATAAAATCACACCATTCAGCATTATTTGAAAATATACCTACTACATAATATATTATGTTATGTTGACGGCTGTGCGCTGTGTATATTTGTGCAAATAATATACATACGTATGTACCTACTTCCATAACGTAAAATATCTAACAAAATTTGTGGGATCGTAATTTAATTAAATGATAATTCCTATGTTGATAATTTCAACCAATAAAATAAATTTGTTTAAACAATACACGATTTTACCTAGCCGCTAAGTGTACGTAGATATATAAAATTCTATATAGTGCTAATGCTAGTACCGGGGTACTAGCATTACCGGGTAGTGTTGTATCGTCACTACTCAAAATGATTACCTAGATATAAATTTTATTTTAAAAGATTTTGTCGACCAAAAACACGAGTATACAAATAAAGAGCTACATTTATTTATTTCAATTTATCTGCAACATGGTAAACAGAATTCTAGTAAACATGAATTTAGTACAAATATTCTTCGAAATCTTTTAACTAAAAATTATTATGCGCCTACCATAAAAACCTTCGAAAAAATATCGCCTGCGTTAGACCTGTCCCCGTGCCATCATGCTGTTTTTAAAATTGGAAAAAAAGAATTTGCTGTTACGCTTTCTGTAGCCAAGGCGACACTTTCCTAAATGCTCCAGTTATCGCGGAGAGCAAGGGGGTAAAGAATGACCCAACTTAAATTAATCTTTAATTTTGTAAACCTAAAGTCACAATTACCCATAATCATACATCTAATTTAATGTTGGACGCCACCCACCTTTCATTATTAGAATGTTAATCAGTAGTGTCAAAACCGGCAGAAAAAAATACTAATGGAAGATGTTTAATAATAAAGAAACTTTAGTTCTCGAGATAAAAAGTCACTGGTGCCGAGACTAGTGAACCGCAGACAGTTAAACCGCGACAGTTCAACCCCGACAGTCCAACTGACGACATATCAACCTAACGATATTTTAACTGAAGACAGTTTAACCGTTGTACAATCTATTAACTAATAAAAACAAAATTATTTGCATTTTATCTAACAATGAAATTTGCCTCCCTTAAGACTTGTAACTAAATAAGTATTTATGTAGTCTCAAGTCTTAAGGGCGACTCTTCACACAATTAAGGAAATACTATTTGCTTGCGTTGCGTTGGATTTGGTTACCTTTCGTTGAATTCGATTAGTTTAGGTGTTGTTAGGTTAGGTTAGTCTGTTAAGTTGTATTTGGTTACGTTAGGTTGGGTTTGTTTATAATTTGTTGAATTCGGTTAGTTTAGGCTGGCTTTGGTTAGGTTACGTCAGATTCGTTTACAATTTATTGAGATCGATTAGTTTGGTAAGGTTAGGTTTGGTTTGTTTATAATTTGTTGATTTCGGTTAGTTCACGTTGGGTTTGATTAGGTTTATATATAATTTATTGAGTTAAGTTAGTTTAGGTTGAGTTTGATCAGTTAGGTTTTAATTGGTTGTGTTTGGTTAGGTTAAGTTGGGTTTGTTTATAATTTGTTGAGTTCGGTTAGTTTAGGCTAGTTTTGATTAGGTTAGGTTGGGTTTGTTTATAATTTATTGAGTTCGGTTAGTTCAGGTTGGGTTTGCTTATGTTGGGTTGTTTTATATTAGGTTAGGATGAGTTTTCTTATAATTTGTTGAATTCTTTGAGCTCAGGCTGGTTTTGGTTAGGTTACGTTGGGTTTGTTTATAATTTACTAAGTTAGGTTAGTTCAGGAGCCGTTTGGTTACGTTAGGTTGTATTAGGTTAGGTTATGATTGGTTTATTTATTATTTATTAAATTCGGTTAGTTTAGGTTGGGTTTGGTTAAGTCAGGTTTTATTTGGTTAAGTTGTGTTTGGTTAGGTTAGGTTGTTTTATTTATGATTTGTTGAATTTGGTTAGTATAGATTGTATTTGGTTAGGTTAAGTTTGATTTGTTTATAATTTATTGAGTTGGGTTAGTTCAGGTTGGATTTAGTAAATATTATATATATATATATATATATATATATATATATATATATATATATATATATGTATATATATATATATATATATATATATATATATATATATATATATATATTAGTGTTGAGCAGTTAAATTGTCATCGGATTTAACTGTTCTACGGTTCAATTGTCGTTTGGCGAACTTTCGAGGTTTAACTGTCGCGGTTAAAATGGCCGCCGTTTACTTGTTACAGAACCAAAATCAATACCCCAGTGCCTGAGAAGGGTTAAAATGCACCGAATTAATAGTAGCTATTATAGTAGCTATAGTCCACTACGTGAGCTTGTTTGTCAACAGTTGAAAAAGAAGGTCAAAAAAAGGTCAAAATAATGTATGAAGTTTCTATTTTGTAAATAAGTAAGAATTTTATTTACAAAAGCAAAATATACCAAAACCAAAATATACTTAACAAAAAACAACTAAATTGCCTCTCAAAATCAATCTCAAAACAGATAAGAAAACGTAACAACGTATAATATACCCCAAAAAGCTTTATATTGATTGCATTATTCTTTATGGAGAAAAAAATTCCCTAATAAAACCTTCTTTTCTGGTATTTCAAAGTGATGTAATGGCTTAATACAAGAACATTTTAAAAATTCAAATTTCCAATACAGTGATTTTCAACAATATTGGGTTCGAGAGATGTTTTCACCCTATACCAAAAACTGTTCACAAATTCACAATCATACATTTATTAATCATTTCGTTACAAATTATACAGCAATAATTTATCAAATTTATAGAAATACTTGTTTATTTAAATATCTGCATTATTTAATTATTACACCTGATCGATATTAGAGCGACATACACAGGTATGTTTGTGTTAATATATCAGCGCTACGAGTATTTATTATGTTTATTTTGCAAGCATCAAGTTTATTCATCATTTGTAAACAATTACAATAGATTGCCAATCATTATGTACACATAAAATTGCAGACTCGGGTGCGGTATCTACAATACAACACAATCTACAGTAAAAGCTCCCTAATCTTGACAAGCAAGTCCAGGACCATTCTCGAGTCTTGACATTGCCACTATTTACTACCCCTATGCGCACTGAATGCTCAACATACGCAATTAAAATCTAAAGAACGAGATAGGTAGAGAAGGATACCAAATATACGCTATAGGTAGAACGCGGAACTATAGTGCCGGTCATAAATTATCCTGTCAAAAATTGCCGGAAAAACGTATCACCATTCGTTAAAAACGGCACATAATTTGTCTATTTTCCATAAATGCATTTAAAATTTTTTTCTAAATGCGCTCTATAGTTTGTGTGACACGAACTAAAGAGGTACTCTACAAATATATTTTGTTTTGAAAACAATAAAATTTCACATAAACGACATAGACGCTCAATGTAAGTTTGTAACATCGCTCGCGCGACGAACGAACACAGATTACTTTGATCAACTGCATGTGAGTTATGTAAACAACTACCTGACGAAAAATTTTTTTCTCTACACTGAAACTATAAATCATCCTGTCGAAAAATTGAATTCCATACACAAATTGAAAAAACATATCTGAGAGGAGCGTAGTCTTGTAAATTTTTATGAGAAGATATTTCTTGTACAAAGATACAGATAAATTAAAACTATTACATAAATCGATTTCACCACTGGGTTGGTCATCGAAAAGATGCTGGAATAGCAAAATCTGGTAAAAGTTCTAGAATATTCTTTCAATAATAAGAAAAGATATAAAAAATCCTTAATCAATGGATTGACCAACGAAAAAATAACCAAGTACCGATATCCAGAAAAAGCTCTAGAATATTCTTTTTGGAAATTAGAAAAAATATCGAATATCTGATTTCACTACCAAATTTTTCATCGAAAAGCAATAAATTAACAAAATTCGGCAAAAGTTCGAGAATATTCTATTCTGAAAATATAAAGTATATCCAAAAACCGACTTCACCTCATTGGTTTGGGCATCAAAAATGTGCCCAAATAGCAGAATTCGTCAAAAGTTCTAGAATATTCCTTTTGGAAATCAGAAAAACTATTGAAAAATTTGGCATCACCATTAGACTGTGCATCAAAAAAGTGACCAATTATTTAAAAAGGATTCATGTAGCGAAATTTAACGAAAGTTCGAAAATGTTCTATCTGGAAATCAGCAAAGATATCGAAAAATCTACTTCACCATTTGTTTAATCACCGAAAAACAAGTTAAATACAGGTGGAAAAATTTGACAAAAGTTCCTATTGGAAAATTAATAAAGATGTCGAAAAACCAATATCACAATTAGAAGAATTATTGAAATAGAAGCTAAATAAAGATATTTAACAAAAGTTTTAGAATGTTCTGTTCGAGAACTAGCAAAGATAACGAATTATTTATCATAAACTGGTTATAATTGATGAATTTAGGCTCAATTAGTCCCATTGATTTGGTTAACGATAGTGTATTTTTAAAAAAATGACAAATCGTTACTTTTCGCAATCGTAAAGTCTAGTCGTAAATATCTCCTAAACGGTGGGTCGTAGCTCAAAAATAACGAAATTGTTGAAGGCTTGAGTGAAGCAAGTTGTGGGTATTCCAGACATATTGCGACTGTCAAAACCTACTTTTCGTTATCGAAAATTATCGATACCGCGTAACTTGTCATAAATTGGTTATAACTAGCTAATTTAGGCTCTGTTAGTCCCATTGATCTGGTTAGTAACAGAATAATTTTTTAAAAAACTACTTTTCGTTAACTTTCGCTTTCGAAAAATTTAATCGTAAATATTTCCTAAGCGGTGCGTCGTAGCTCAAAAATAACGAAATTTTTGAAGGCTTAAGCGAAGTAAGTTGTGGTTATTCCAAACATATGGCGACTGTTAGAACCTACTTTTCGTTATCGAAAATTATCGATATCGAAAATAACGATATTTTCAAAATGGATGATATAAGGAAAGGATGTATTCTTTCAAATATATAACATCTACTATAAATTATACTTATTTTTCGTTATCAAAATCTTTTGATCGGAAACAGATTGCAAATAGTATCCGATTTTTTTATACTTATGTTTATGATTTTTTGTATTGTTACTCACGTTTGTATATTACGTTCAATAAATAATCAGAAGATAAAATAATATTTTCGTGCCTTTTTTGCTTCTACGATAATTTTAATAAACTTCATACTATGGTTTCAATATAATTATATATAACTAACAAGAGCCAGATTAACCAATAGGCCAATCTAGGCCATGGCCAAAGGGTGGCCAGTTTTTAGGGGCGGGAGATTTTGAAAACGCGGCGTCAAAAATTGTAATTGACGTATTTTTTTTTTTTGGGCTCGTCAGTTATTTTTTAAGAGAAAGTTGGAAAATGTAGGAAAAATTAAGATTTTCTTCTTTTCAAGCAAAAGGTAGGGGCGGCATTTTTCATGATGCCTAGGGCGACATTCAGGGTTAATTCAGCTCTATAACTAACAACTGCAACTAAAAACTAAATTACTTATTAGTTAATACTTGAAGTGTTGACTTAATACTTATTAGTTAATAGCTGAATTTTTCAGTCATTAATTGCAAAAAAGTATTTTTGTTATTGGTTTTTAATTACTAGTTGCAACTAACATCTAGGCACCTAGCCAGTATTAACTACTGTTTTGTTGAAAATTAATATATTAATAAGGTGTGCTACACTTCACTGAAAGTATCATTTTCCTTTTCATTTACATAATGACAATTAAAATTTGTAAATGACTATAGACTTTGAAAATACAGTTTATTTTAATTTTTTAACCCCTCATACCTGTTTTTGCGGCTACTGGAGAACATTCAATTTTTTGACAGAATGATTTATAGTACACTATACAGTCCGGGCTCTAGCTATAGACGTCATTAATTACGAATTTAATTGGTTACGGAAGAATCATGGTGGGAGAAAATATTGATAAGAGTAGAGAAATTATCCAGTCAAGATTAGAGAGGCAGCAAGTTTATGGACCGCAAGTTTACGGGGCTTCTACTGTAATTTATATTCAATAATCACATAATATGAAATATTTCCACCAGTGACGTGGCAATAATATCTCATAATTATTTTTCATTAAAAATTATTTGTCGCGTACGCTTAGAAATAATTTTCCCATAATCCCTGTTATATGTTGCACAGATAGAAATATATATAATAAGATAATCAAAATAATGTAATATTAAGAATTCTATGAAATCCTTTTTTCTTTAAGACGTAATCAAATAGTAACATAATCCATTTTAGATAATTGTCTAAAATGTTAGAAAATCATAAAAGTTTCATTCTTATTATTCATGATCTTTGACGATCACATTCAACATTCCAAGTAGGAAGTTATTGAAATGGGGATAATTTTTAAAAGTCCTATTTTTTGACATTCCTCTATAATTTGGGACCCTAGGAGTCCTATACTATCGATGTTTCTGTCTGTGTATACCGGTAAATTACAGAAAATACCTTAAAATTTTAATTAGCAGTTAGTTGATATTTGTTCCGTAATTCGATAAGTTAAAAATAATATATTTGGAAATTTTTATGATTCAGGTATATTAATGTAAATATACCCAATCAAATAGTCCTTTTTAATTCCTCCATAAATCTAACCGTCCCAAAAAAAAAAAAAAAAAAAAAAAAAAAATTGCAAAATTCCAAAAAACTAGTAGATAGTAAATAGGTGTATTTAGATGTAAATTAGATGTGCTAATAAAAAAAAACGCCGTGAGCAGCAGAGCCTCATCACGAAAGTCGAATTTTTCCTTTCATCTTCGGTATTGAGTGTCTACAAGCGAAATGTAATTGAAAGTCCACAAGCGATTTGTCATTTTGGTGGTTTCAAAACTGATGATGAGTGTCCGGTTGATTGGGGCTCTAAAAAAAGGTTTTAAGTTTTTAAGGGCTGAATTTCAGTAAATTTCAATTTTGTGCCGATAGGAGTTAACAGGGAAAAAGCCTACACAATTCGTACGAGGGCGTTCCTACCCATTCTTATCCGCCAATTGCCTTTGTGTTTTATTTTTAAATATTAAAAAAGGAACTTAAATAGTAAACTGGAAGGCTTTTATGAAGATATTTTTTCTTTCCAAGAAAATCCAAAATTTCTATTTTATAAATAATAAAAATCCAAAATTTCTTATTTATAAATAAACAGTGACTTTAATAACATTTTTATATTACTTAATATATATGTATTTCACTGGTTATAAAAGTAAATTCACTTTTTCTTAAATTTTTTAAAATTACTATTCACCTACTTGTATTTAGAATAAAAATAATGCATTTAAAACACATTTTAAAATAGCATTTAATTCCGATGTAAAAATGGGAGAAGTGGGCGGAGAAGTAATGTGGACTCCCTAAAAGGTACTAGCTGGATAGTAGCTGAATACACGTACAAAATTTCAGCCCTGTAGGTTTCCCTAGAGAATTTCTAGACGCGTTAGAAAACAAGCAAAAAAATTAAGGATATTTTGGCGTAAAAAATTTGCCCAAAATTTGACCCCAATTTGATAGTATTGTTGTGCATCGAAGTGAGCCCCATTTACCAAATTTGAGCTCTTAACTTCCATAGGGGGGCCCTACACATTAAAAGGGAATATATATATATATATATATATATATATATATATATATATATATATATATATATATATATATATATATATATATATATATATATATATATCAGACATTTTTTTTTCTACATATTCGTGTTCTACGGGTCCGAAAACGGATAGCGCCCCTACTCTCGCCTCTCGCCGTTCTTGTTGTATAGACTGTATAAGTCTAATTTTTTCTAGGAAAAATTCGACTAAAAAAGTATGTTCATTTTTTTTTTAATTTTTAAAATTACTATACGCCTGCTTGTATTAGAATAAAGATAAAGCATTTAAAACACATTTAACAATACCATTCAACTCCGATGTAAAAATGGGAGAAGTGGTGGGGAGGGAAGTAATGTGGAATCCCTAAAAGGCAATAGCTGCATACTAACTCAATACATGTACAAAATTTCAGCCCCCTAGGTTTCCTTAGAGAGTCCCTAGACGTGTTAGAATAAAAGCAAAAAAATCAGGGGTGGTGGTAAAAACGAGGGGGGTGGGGGTAAAATATTAAAGCCTTCAAAAAGCACAACCTAGGTATTAACTTTATCAACACACCAAATTTCAACTCTCTATGTTATTTCTGGGGGCCTGAGGGCGTGTTAGATCCAGCGAAAATCGTTTTTTCCCCCTCTACTCCCTCCAAATCATCCTAGGAAGCTGAATTTTGGAAATGTTGTAGATAATTGACCAAAATATTATTTCCAACTGGTTTGGAAAAATTTTATTGCTTTTCCGCCCCCCACCACCCACTTAAAAGTTGGGTCGGATCCAAAATTTGCCCAAAATTTGACCCCACTTTGATAGTATTGTTGTGTATACCCCCTACTCTCGCCTTTCGCCGTATGGGCTGTATAAGTCTAATTTTTTCAAGGAAAAATTCGACTAAATATATTTCTCTAATCGAAGACTGGAAATGTAAACAAAAGTACTTAAATGTACATTCTTTATTCTAAATAGAATTTATGCTTACATGGTTGATTTAATGATTCCGCAACATCCAACCAAAGTTTTCTACAAATGTCTCTATTATGTTACTCTTCTTTTTTTTTTTGGTTCCATAATCGTTCCCTTTCAAATACTAAAAAAATTAATTTTTCTGTATCCATTTTAAATGTAATTATATTATTATTATTTAACTTATCAAATAATAAGTTTTCATAACTGCAAAAATTGTAACAGATGAAAATATTCGTTAAAATTCAAATAATACTCATAAATTATAAATACTTTTACTAAGTTGCCTACCTTCTCTATTTTCTAGACGTAAATTATTTTGTTTCAATTTTTAACACTGACGACTACGTAAGTGTGCGCAAGAGTAACTCGTATCTAATGTGACCATCTTCCTTCATTTGCATTGTTTGTTTTAATCTGACGTGTACGTACAAGTACGCACGAGTGATTTGTCGTACGTACCCGCTTCCAATGTGACCTTAGCCTTATACATATGATTATTTACTTTTTCAGTATACAACATAACTTTTTTTTCTGTAATCCCTATGCACCGTACAAATAAATAAATAAATAAATAAACAAAAAACTTCATAAAAATCTATAAAGAGTACCTATAGTTCGCTACAGACTGTAAAGAGCCAACTCTTATCGGAAGATCGGGACCGCATGAAATAAGTTTTCCTAAAAATAGCTTTTCTAAACAAGATAACACAATAATTTACACATCGGAATATTTTTAAATATTTTATTTCATTTTTATATTGTTGCAAAAATTGCAATACACACACATGTAAAAAAACTGATAGATGTAATAATTTATATACTTATACAACCTTGTGATAAAATGCGTTAAAAAGAGAAAAAAAACAATCAATAGAAAAATTCTCCGAAAATTAATATCCAAATTTCATACTTTCTTTTGAATTTTATTCACATTATGTATTTTAATGAGCATTTTTTTGAGAACCGCATAAAAAAATTTACACAAAAGAGGTTCTGGTGTATTATAAAATTTTACTGTTCAGATATTGTAATTATTTATTTTTCTGCAAAGGTTAAAAACGTTGTTTACACTTTGTCGGTAGAGAGTACTTTTTATGTAGCTAGTAATTGTTTTTTACTTCTGAAGGCAATGCCATATGATACGTACAATATAACATATAAATACATGTTAAAATTTTAATTAAAAAACAAAAGTGTCAATTGCAAATCCCAGTTAGTGGTAATTAAAATGACGTAATAGTTACACGAGAATAAATTGTGGTGTTAAGCACATTATATTAACATGTGTGTCTACACTTTGTAAAAATGGGGATGATATTGCATATAGGCAATTAGGCATATGGCCGGCCTCAGTTTTCCGCGTTTTGTGTAATCATTATTCTACCCAATTGTCTCGGAAGGATGATTACGGTTTTGGATTGTATGTATGTATATAACAATATAGATAAATATGTATATTTTGTTTATTGTGTTTGGAATATGAATCTGTTCTGCAAAACAGAGAAGGAAATATGGTGTTCATAGGTATATATATATATATATATATATATATATATATATATATATATATATATATATATATATATATAGCTTTTTATTTTGTTTGGAATATGAACACCTGGAATGAACACCATATTTCCTTCTCTGTTTTGCAGAACAGATTCATATTCCAAACACAATAAACAAAATATACCTACACTTGTGTGGCGTACCTGTAGCCTAAAACTGAATAAAGAAAAGAAAAAACGAAGGAAAGAGAAAAGCAATCATAGGCATACATATTGTAACAAGTTGAACAGAAATATATGATGCGTCCGATTCCTTCACTTTTTTATTCGTTTTTTTTTTCTCTAATTCTTCTTGTTTCAATTTTTTTGTTTCACTTTTTGTGCAGTCTAGCTTTTTGATTTTTTAAATTTATTATTTTTTACTACTTTTCATATGAATATATCTTATAAGTTGGTAGGGGAGACTGAGGTAAAGTGGCCATTGGCTTTTACTCACTGGAAACTACTCCAATCTTATGGCGAAGTTGAGTATTAACTTGTAGGGAGGTAATTAGTATTCTGTTAAAAGATCAGTGATCAGTCCATCAGATTGTATAAATTATAACAAATTTGTCTAATTTACTAATACCATTTTTTTAATTAGGATAGCTCATAATTCTGTTCAATTACGTTTAAAATAATATAGTATATGATGAATTCGAAAGTTCTTTCTTGAAAGTAGTTGTGGTTTGGTGAAATGGCGTCTAACGGGGTATAGTGGTCAGTGTCTCCGATCGCTGCTCAAGTTGAATTCTCAGAATATTTTAACATATATTAACTGAAGAACTTTTATTTATTTCTTTATATTTAGAAAAAACAAAAGAATTTCTTGAAATCAGTTTTTAGGTTTCTGTGAAAAAATGTAAAAAAGGAACCGTAAATATTGAGACTTCGATGTCGATCCGTCCGTTCGTCAGTGTGTCACAGTTATTTTTTTCAGTAACTACTACTACCATCAAGGAAATTTGGTACACTGATAGAAGTTCATTACATTTATTACAGGTGAAATAATTTTAAAAATGGCTAACTTAGCCCACTTTTCCTAACATAGCGGGGTAAAATGGTCACTTTACACATGTTGCAGAAAACAAAGATTGCAAAAATACTTTTGAAGATATTATTGAAATATATTGATGATTATTATTGGTTCTGCACTAAACCAACTATATGCTTAATACTTATTAAAATGTATTTTCTTTTAAATAAATAAACTATAAACCATTTTGTCTTAGAGTGTCTATCTTAGCCGAGTCTCCTCTACCTATTTGAAAATACTGGAGAAGATTCCAAAACTATATAAACAGTGCAAAGTACAGTCGAGTTTCGTATATGGTTGTGTGGGAAAAGAGTGCACACATTCATCAACAAACTGTCTTTTGACCATCTTCCACAGTTGAAGGATAAAACTAGCTCCTTAAATTTAGAATTATATTTGTTGAAAGTCTTTAAAAGTACTACTCATTCTTGGAGTTAAGCCAAACGCGGCCTTACAAGGAGGCTGGGGAGAACAAAATGGTGGTAAATTTTCATGTACTGCTTGAATGTTATTTAATGAATGAAAATGTTATGACCGTCATAAGAGGTTACATTGTTTAGGAGTGAAAATATTTCCTAATTTTATGGATTAAAATTATAGGTATCTATCTTGGAAATTGTAAGAGATGGAAAAAGAGCTTAAATTGGCTAAATATTAACCCTTAAAAGAATTATCAATTCTTGTGCGTTAAATCATTGTTGACCACTGGGGGAAAAAGGAAGCTTTTTGATAAGTAAGGAATAAAAATTATATCGTTATATTTTGTGAAATCTCGGATTCTGAAACTGCACTCGAGATAATCATATTACTGGACCGATTCCTGAATCATACATTCATTAAGCGTACGGTTTTATGTATGTGTGTTCACATACACAGTCTTCGTGGGAATATTTTAAAGCAAACAATTTTTTTTTTTAAATAAACAAACCATTTTTTTATTTTAATATAAACAGGCGATTATTTTGAAATTTGACTTAAATATATGATAATAGGAATAATAAAAATTAAATAAATTCTGTAGAAAACATTCTGCATACGATTTCTCTAAGCGTACGACGTTTATGTATTGTACGCTTAATTAAGGGTATATCGGTGTATCTACAAAAAAGATCTTTACAAATTTTTGGTCAGTTTTGTGGTTACAGAGATAATCGAATGAATATTTTCTGTCCTGAAAGCTCAGTTTTTCACTCATAATATTCACTCATGATACCCGACAACTCTGCAAAGAAAATACCTATCCAAACTTCACGGTTGAGCACTAAAAGATAGTCGATTTATGTAACTAAACTATTTACGGACATTTACAGAAACACGTGTTACAAAGACAGTGATTATAACATTTTAGTTTTACACTATCTATATGCGTAAATACTATAGATACACAAACTAACTGACTGTAAAACAAATTTTCGATCGTATTCAAAACATTTTTGAAAACTTGTGTCGACTAGGCTAATGGACATTATCTTGTAAAAAATAACTTTTTATATTTCTTTGTTTTTTATTTGTAAATTTCTATAGCCATGAGAACAATAAACGTTTTAAACAAAAGTTCAACATATATAGTTATCTCATAGACTCGTGTGTAGGCAATGAAATAAACTTGCTGCGTGTGATATTAATAATGGCAATAATTCGCAAACATAGTTTCCACATGACTTTGGATACGGCAGATTTGCTCTTTTGGAAAAGATTTATGTAACTTATGTCATTTTGTATAGCTTTCTTATTTCACAGGAAAATGTACGGGTACGAAGAAGGAAGAAAGAAAAATGTAATATTGTAAATTTAAAATTATTTTACTGACAATATATTTTAAGCGTTCTTTATGGGCCTGGAAAGGAAAAAAATTAGGGAATTTCATTAAGATATTACATAATAATCAAAAAATCCAAAACAACAATTTTTTATTTCTGTAGACATTTAAAATTTTTTTGTCGATAATGCGTTTATATGTAACATATCTACTTAATTGTTCAGAAATTAACATTTTAATATGTTCGAATTTACAGTTTATGGTACGAAGTATTCAATGGCGATAAAATGAGAATAAAAATAAAATTTCTATTTATCTGTTAATTTTATTTCATAGGTATTTATTAATTGGGAGAAGAAACCTTTTTCCTTAACTCCTGGGAAAATATAATTTTAAAACAAAGGTAATAGGGTGGAGTCCATATCAAATCCACCAATTAAAACCTGATTTTAAACATCAATGTTCTTAAAATGCATGATATTTGATGAATAGTTTCTTCAACTCAATGTGGCCAAAAATACCAAGTTTTATATTTTTTTGAGTATTCGTTTTTGAGTTATAACAATTTTTAAAATCCAAAAACCGCAAATTTTAAGAGCGGTTTGAAATATTTAAACCCATGTAGCTCAAAAACTGTTTGCCCTAGAAAGTTTAAACTGATACCATTAACTTCATAATTAAAAGGGCTTTAATTTGACATATAACATGATAATACAGTTCAAATTTAACCCTTTGTCCACAATCCGAAAAACTGAATTTTATAAAAAACCCAAAATCGGAATTTTTATTTTTTTTTGAAAAAAATATATGTTAAACCTAACCTCTTAAGTAAGTTGTACACAAAGTTTCATGATGGCGTTCCAATGGTAACACGCTGAAATTATTTTTATTCTGAATTAAGATGTGTGGAAATGTGGTACATTAATTTAGTACAGTATATGTTACTAACAAGTAAAGATCCCAAAGGCGGACCTATCGGTTTTGATGAAATTTGAATAAGTTGTAGAACACTAAAAAATAAGCGACACGTATTTTTTTTATTTGCGGAAAAACGGTTTGAAGGGGTGAAATCGCTCTTCAAAAATTGGGGTAAAAGTAAATTTTTCAAATATTCCAAAAACGGTAAGAGATAGGAAGAGATAGGGTAAAAATTAAATTGATGATATTACTCTTTTTTGAAAAGCTATCTATTTATTTAAATTACACCAACAGAGGTAGTTGGGGGTTAAAATTAGGGGGTTAGTTTTGCGAAAGGGGGTTAAAAATTAAATATATTAAAATTTTGTTTGCAGATTTCAAGTATACGTAAAAAAGTCTAATCGACCTGTTTTTGTTCAATTTTCTAATATTAAATCTAGTGGTTAGTTAGGGAGTGACTGTGTTAACATAATCGTACTTTTGAGTACCAGATTGTACGTTGATTGTAAGGTTAAATTCGAAAACTTCATTCCTACATTATTTCAGGCCCGAGACGAGAGGGTAGGTTAGCTGGGGTTGTAGCCCGGGGGCCCGGGCTGAAAGACAGGCCCCGTAGCGATCGGTAGGGGCTTAATTCTGAAGTTAATGGTAGCAGTTTCAACTTTCTAGCGCAAATAGTTTTTGAGCTACCTATGTTTAAATATTTCAAAGCGCTCCACAAATTGCGGATTTTGGATTTTAAAAATTATTATAACAAGAAAAATAATGGTAATAAAAAGATAAAAATCTGTATTCGTTATCTTGTGCTGCCATATAAAAGAAATATTATAATGAACTGAAGACATAAGGTTTTGAGCATTGGTTGATTTGATGTGAATCAACCCAATACGAAACAGTTTTTTTTAATAAGCAATCATATCAACAAAAAAGGTAATTTAGTGTACTAACCAAAAATCATTTAAATAAAATGAAATCCAACTTTTGCATATACATTCATAAAAAGTAAGTATACCTACCCCTACAAGAAATGTATGAGAGAAAAAGAAAACATTTATATGTATGTGATATAAGTATATTTTATTCATTTTATTGAAATCATTCACGTTTCAAATGTAAATGTCCTAATTGAAGAGACGAGGGTTTTCCACCGACAATTTCACTTGACAGGATTTCACTAATTTCAACAATGATATAAATATATATATTTTTTCCAAGCTCTTCAATCCATTTCCATGCAGACAGATACGAGTAGGCAACAGTACGAGTAGGCAAAATCCCTAATCCATTTTAGAAAATAAACACTGGAAATATGTATAAGTATATTTAAATATAATACATTCTATGCTTCATACATGTCTATTGTATCTATGTCCTATATGAAATTTCGATCATGCAGGTACCGCTTGCGTCATGACGATTGGTCTCTAATATATCTATCTATCTATATATATATATATATATATATATATATATATATATATATATATATATATATATATATATATATATATATATATATATATATATATATATGTATATATACAGGATGTCAGAGAAGTAAGTCTTATCCTTTTAAGGGGTGACTCTGTAGATCCTAAAACCAAAGGAATTTTTTCGGAATTAACAGTTTCAGAAAATCGCAAATTGACTGGCTACCTCAATTCATGAGAAAAATTTCAAAATATGTAGACATACTGTTTAGTGCATACATTATACCAGTATAGTTAATTAGTAGGTATATTTTATTACAAAATATTTAAGTAACTGTTTTAAGTAAATTATTTTAAAATGTTAAATTGTTTTTTATATTTTAATCAGATTAACGTAAGATAAACTAAATAAAAAACCTACTCATCATCTAATATATCATTGGGCCTCAACAGAGGCTGATTTTTTTGTTATATATTTCACGTTATGATTTTAATGCATTTTATTGATATCAAATTTATATGATTTGTTATAAGTTTCGTATTTCATATAGACAAGGTGCAAGACGTAACCATATACGCCAAAAATCGAATTTTACGTAGTGGTCGGTGCAAATTTAAGGGGAAGTACGTAAAATCGGAAGATCAGGGGCGTCGGTAAACTTTTGTTTCGGGGGTTGGTAAATACTATTATCTTAATTTTTTTAAAACAATATTTTCTTAAGAGACAATTTACACCTAAAATTCAGTTGTGTAGGCAAAGGAAATAGAATGTTATACTAATGAATATGAGTGACGACTTTTAGAAAACTTTCGAAAAATCAACTTCACTATCGCATTCATCAACGTAAAAGACGCCAAATAGCGGAAGCTGACAAAAATTCTAGAATATTCTACCTGTGAATTAGCAAAGATACTAAAAAACAAACTTCACTATTGAATTGGGCACTAAAAATTAGATTAAGCAGCGCATTTTGACAAAAATTCTAGAATATTCTATTCGTCAACTAACAAAGATATCGAAAAATTGATTGCACCATTTAATTGGTCATCAAATAAAAGACGGAATAGCACTTTTGATAAATCTTCTAGAATATTCTATTCGTCAAATTGCAAAAATTGCTTGTCAAAATCGGACATTTGGTTTACATTAGTTTAATTTCGGTTTAACAATTAAGTGGTGCAGTAGATTTCCCAATATCTTTGTTAGTTGACAAATAGAATATTCTATAACATTTCTCAAAAGGTTTTATCTGGTGTCTGTTTTGGTACCCAATTCAATGGCGACGTCTGCTTTTGAATATCTCTGCTAGTTGATGAATAGAATATTCTAGAAAATTTGTCAGAATGTGTAATTTGACCTCTCTTTCAATGGACAATTAAATGATACAATTGATTTTTTAATATCTTTGCTAGTTGACAAATAGAACATTCTAGAATTTTTGTCAAACTACACTGCTTAATCTCATTTTTAATGATCAATTCAACGGTGAAGTCCGTTTTTTGATATCTCTGCTAGTTGACAATTAGAATATTCTAGAATTTTACGTTACTCATTTTGCATTTTCATTTTGCATATTACGTATACAGAATATGTGCATATATATCTGCAGTGAAATTTTAAAATTTTTAAAGGCTACGAGGCCCTCAGACAATATTACCTACGGCCCTGACTCGGGCTTGGTACATAAATTTTCACCAACACAAACAAACAACAACATATCTGTGAGAGAAGAACCCCACTAAATCGCTGACGTCACTACGTAAAATCGGAGTACGTACCATTGGATGGCCACTGTAAGACCAATTACACAGTCATAGAGTTACGACTCTCCGTGTAATACGCAACTTACAACACTTCCTACAAATCATACTATTTTAATGTACATAATACTGAAAATACATATAAGTTAACAGTTTCTTTTTCCCATGAAAGTGAATTTATTCATAATTGTAAATAATAAACAGATACTTTACTTTGAAAAATACCACTTTTATTTTTGAAACAGTGACAATATCGTTTCGAATCGTTAGTTCATTTTTAAACAGATAACTGTTTGAAAATGAACTAACGGTTCGAAACAATATTGTCAGAATTTCAAAAATAAAAGTGGTATTTTGCAAAGTAAAGTATTTATTTATTATTTACAAATATGGAATACCATAAAGTAACGCTCAAATCTATTAATGTTATTCATAATTATTATTGTAGGTACATATAAAAAATACCGAGCCATTACCACCAACTTATCGTAAGCGATACTTTTATCGAAATTTAGATTTTTATTGTAACATTTTAAATTGTAACGGACCAAGTATTGTTAACATTTCTATCTAAAACCATTAATTACAGAATTATAGCTATGTTAAGTTTCAATTTAATATCACATTTCTGTGTACAAATATTTTTAGAAAATCTTCTGTAGCTTACGATAAGTCAGCGATAACGGCTCGGTATTTCAATTTTTCGGTTGAATTTTTTGAGACACATTGTACAAAATGTTTATATATCTTACAAACATGAAATGGTCAGAGCCGGATTAGAAACAAATTTTAAGGGCCCCTTTTTTAGTATCAAATTTTTTTTATATATTGCTTAACTATGTAATTTGTTATAAGGTAAAATATGGTAAAAATATATTTATTTATATAAATATCTTCTTCATACTCCAAGCGAACTTATTCGGTTGTAGAATCATTAAATACAGCGAGTCCGTCCTTTCATCATTTTCCCAGCTTTCCCAGTCTCTTGGACCATACAGTGATTTACTTTTGACCATTCTTGCAGTTATAAAGCTTTTAATTCTATTAAATATCCAAGGATAGATCATTGAAACACTTCCTGTTAGTACCATTCGTATATTAGTGCTCCTTGGTTCATCTATCAGTGTTTCCACAAAAATTTTCTTAAAATTCTCTAGAAAGTGAGAATTCATAACTAGTATGGTAACACCCAAGTTATGTCTGGATTTCTGTTAATTTTTCTAAACTTTTGAGCTATTCTATAGAATTAGTACAAAATTATTACCCCAGTAATTATTACAACAGTAAATTTAAAAATGTTAGTAACTATTAGGTATTATTAAAAAAAAATGGTTTATTTCCGCACCTACCACTTTTTGCCACGGCCGTGATCAATAATTACTGTGCATGCGAAAACGTAAAATACACTAATGCTGAATGCATGGAATCGATTCTTTGTTTTTCTTGTTATATTATTTTTAAATTCTAATTTATATATATATTCGGTTCGAGCTGTTGTATCTACATTTTCAATTCAAATTAATTCAGACGAAGCTCTCACAGAGATCCTGTCATACTATTCTTTGAACTTTAAACAAAAAGGTCGACAATATGACCTTTAGCGATAAACCATATAGTAAGTTACTGTAATTCCAATATCATATAGTAAACTTTCAATATAAGTTCATCAATTAAACGATATTATAGGTTTTGATGATTCTATTAATCTTTGATATTACAATACATAATGTGCATTATCATTACACTCAGAACTACTTCTAGATAGCAGTCCCTTGTACTGTACTGTTGTACTGTATTCTACAAAACATTTCCTATTATCAAAGGTTGGGAATTGTACAATAATGTTTCTACTATTACTGGTAAAACTAAAATATTCCTATTCGTATTCATGCAGGCTGATATCTTTGAATTATGGTGTGTTATTTAAGCTTAAGTAATCTATTATTGTGTACCACGTCTTTTTATCTCTAGTCGTGTACTTCGATCGGCAATTAAAGCAATTTTGTTCATACACCATGTTCCACTTGTTAAATTTAATAAATAAACAATTGGGGACATCCCATTTTAGAGTGGTCTATGGTTAATTGTGTAAAATGAAGTCCTCTTTTAAATTTAAAATAAGCTAAACTTGGAATTAGTCTTTTTGTATAAATAAACCATTATGTAAAAAGAATAAAAATCAACTTGATGGTAACAGAGTCTAAAATCAGAACAAAATTAGACCTCTCAATAGTAGGAGGAGTTTCCAAATTTTATAAACATAATAAAACAGCAATTTTTGAAACACATCTTTTCAATTTAAAAGAGTATTAGTCAAATAAACATTCATTCGTAACAGTTGAATAACTGAGAATGTTTGACTTCATTTTTAACTGAAAACCTAAGAGAAAAAGGTGGCATTCCAATAAAACGTGTGGAAAGAACCGTTATTAATAGTTTAAGAATTGTCACAAGAGCATTGTTTTAGAAATGAATCAGAACATAGAATTTCGTTTCAATTTCGACTGCTGCCTCTGTTTTAGTTTTGTACTTTCTGGAAATTCGAAAAGACTATTCATAATATAAAATCCTCAAATAAATATCCACTTTCACCTTATTACAGATTATATTTATAAATAGTATAATAGAGAAAAACCTACGCAGATGTCGGTAGACATTATGAATCCCTTCGTTAATCTTATTTTGAAATAAAACATTAAAATATACTTTAGTTTTGTTTGGAGCCGAGACTGAGTTACGATTTGTTTATTATGAATATTTAAATAATTCTGGATTTATGTATCTACATGCAATGTGATAAGGATATATTTTAAATACAAGTTTTGCATACGAAATACTCATTTCCAAAAATATAAAATATTAAGAAAAAGAATAATATGAAAAACGTACCTACAATATCCGATAATACCGTGTTCTGTTGTGGTTTGATTAAAATGTGCATGACCTGAATAACGATGAGAGCGAATTAATTAAATTAAAAGTTAAAATGTAAAAATTGTTGGGACTTATAGGAAGATTAACTAAATGCCACGAATATTTCATATCAACAAAATAATAGAAATTAATTTGTCTAAAAATTTAAAATTTTTTTAAGTTAAACTGTTATTTTAATTGTTAAGCAGGTTAAGTCGTGAAAAACTGTGCCTCTTGATGTTATTATTTTGATGGTGCTGAAATTTATAAGGGGGCACATTTGGACACACAGACGGATAAACAGACAGTCGAAAGTTATCCTTAATTTAGAAGAGAAATAAAATAGTCTTGTAAGCAAAAAAAAAAACAATTCATCAAATGCAAGTTGTACTTGCGTTAACAGTGTTCCGTACAATCAGTTGATTTTATAAATTTGTTGTAACAGGAAATGAAAGTGAATAAAATGTTTTTCTTAATGAATAAATTCTATTTCTGAAGTAAACCACTTTTACGATTTCAAAAGATCGTATAGTTATCTTCGTCTGTTTACGTTTACCAGAAATGAACAGTGATATTTACTGAATGAAGTAAATGTACTAAGGGTTATCTTTTTTTTTCACTTATTTATTACACGAGAGGTTTGTATTTTTTCGAATAAATTTGGGTTTGTCTAACGAAAATTTGTTGCCTAGCAATTTAACGAGAAGAACTGTCAAGTAACAAAAACGCGACAGCGAACTGTTGCCTGTGACACTTGGACAGACACCAAAATGATTGTTAAGTGTTCCGTTTTGACAATTTTGGTACGGAACACTAAAAATTAAAAAAAATATGAACTTCAAATTCAGAATTTTTGTACAAAAATTTCAGTCTAGAAATAAATGTTTATTTATGGAAAAATTGAATATATTTTTAAAATTATTCACCAGGATTTTGAAATACACTCTAAGAAAAAAATGTACCGTTTTACTACTATTATAGGAGGCAATTAAATGCCTTCTATAATGACAGTAACATTACAAACCGTAATGTACGAAGGTGAAAATTACACCATCATGGTGTAATTATTACTCACTCATATGTGTAGTTTTACACATGTCGTACGTAAAATTACGGTCCAGGTGTGTAATAGATTACGTTTTATTTGTGTATTAACTACACAACAAGATGTAATTTTACACATTCAGTTCGCAATAGTGCGCAGTTAAACGTAAAATTACATCATATTAATGTATTTTTAAACCACGCCTGTACACCTGAAAATGTAATTTTACACACTTATATAGTAATGTTTACACCCAGAAAAGTGTAATATTAATCCAACTGAATCACTCATTCTGATTCAATTCAACTGAATCAGTATGAGTGATTCAATTGTGCTGAAAAAAATAAACTGATTCAACTTAATTGAAAATAACGAATCAAAAAAGATTATTGATGGTTTTTTTACATAAATATTTATAATAATATGACGTATAGAATAGTTTGGAATTATATACAAAAAGATTCGAGATGTTAAATATTTTGCTTATTATGTCTAAATTTCTATATAAGTGTGTCGTATGACAAAATAATAATTTTTTTGGTAAATTTTAAAATAAACACTCCAAAAAAGTAAGATTATAAAAGTTTTATTATGAACGTTTACTTGCTTTCATGAACATAGGTAATCTTTATTTTGCAGTGTAACTGCCAATTAAACTGGTCAAAATTTTGAGATATGACTTTTTTTTACAATGCTTACGTTTTGCAGACACAATTATTTAAGCAATATCTTATAAAAAATTTAATTGTAATTAGATTACAATGATAATATTAAAAACTTATGGATTAAAATTGTAGTTACATCATATCAAAAATATAGTTTAAGAAAATTAACTAAACAATACTTAAATATAAGAAAAACAATATTCTGCTGACTCTTGCCATTCTTAGAACTTCGCAGAAAATGCATGCTGTGCTTTCATAGATGTCTTCGCCAATTCCAGTTTCTAAACAAATCAGAAAATAAGGGTTACTTAATTTTATAACCATTTTTAATTATTATTTTTTTCTTTTTTTAATAACTATTTCACAGCAATTTAAAATTAAGAAAATTTCGCTTTCGCTACAAAATTACTTCTAGGCTATTTTAATGAATGTATAGATATTAGATTTTTGATTAAAAAACTCACCAGCAAAGTGACCCAGCGTGCTTATGGCACTGGCACTTCCGAACTGGTAGACGGAGGGTTTGAATTCCGTAGCCGGTTATATGCTGGCAAAAGTTTTCTGCTATTTCCCATCATAATTCCAGATGAATATCGACATTATCCTCAAGAAGATGGTTGCAAACAGACACCTACCAAATCCTTATACCGCTTTTCTTGTCCTCCGCCCAATATTCTGCTGACTCTTGCCATTACTAGAACTTCAGGGAAAATGTAGGCTGCGGTTTCACATATGTCTTCACCAATTCCTTTTTCTAAACAAATCAAAAAATAAGGATTACTTAATTTTACAACCATTTTTGTTTATTTATTTTATTTATCTTTTTTCAATAAATATTTCACAGCAATTTAAAATTAAGAAAATTTCGTTTTTGCTACACAATTACTTTTAGGTTATTTTAATGAATGTACAGATATTAGAATTTCGATTAAAAAACTCACCAGCAAAGTAACCCGGCGTGCTTAGGCACTGGCACTTCCGAACTGGTAGACTGAGGGTTTGAATTCCGTTACCGGTTATATGCTGGTGAAAGTTTTCTGCTATTTCCCATCGCAATTCCAGGTGAATATCGATATCGTCCTTAAAAAGATGGTTGCAAACAGACACCTACCAAATCCTTATACCGCTTTTCCTTTCCTCCGCCCAATATTCTGCTGACTCTTGCAATTACTAGAACTTCAGGGAAAATGTATGCTACGGTTTCACAGATGTCTTCACCAATTCCGATTTCTAAACAAATCAGAAAATAAGGGTTACTTAATTTTATAACCATTTTTGCTTATTTATTTTTTCTTTTTTCAATAACTATTTCACAGCAATTTAAAATTAAGAAAATTTCGTTTTTGCTACACAATTACTTTTAGGTTATTTTAATGAATGTACAGATATTAAAATTTTGATTAAAAGACTCACTAGCAAAGTAACCCGGCGTGCTTAGGCACTGGCACTTCCGAACTGGTAGATTGAGGGTTTGAATTCCGTAACCGGTTATATGCTGGTGAAAGTTTTCTGCTATTTCGCATCGTAATTCCAGATGAATATCGACATCGTCCTTAAGAAGACGGTTGTAGACGGACACCTGCCAAATCTTTATACCGCTTTTCTTGTTCTCCGCCCATATCATCATGAAAAAGTTGAGAAATAATGATGTGAGTGACGTCCGTTACATACCATTGTCTAAAAAACGAACGTTAAATTCCATTATTATTATTACCATTGTTATTATTACTTAAAAAACTCGATTTCCATACGTCGTTTCAATTTAAACCTGTTATGAATTTATATTACTGTAAAGCAAAAAAAAAAAAAAAATTCGTTAAGTGCGTGTTCTTGACACGCACTAACAAGTAAACGTCCCGAGGCCGGACCTATCGATTTTGATGAAACTTAGATATATTATAGAACACTAAAAAATAAGCGACACGTATTTTTCTTTATCGGCGGAAAAACGGTTTGAAGGCGTGAAATCGCCATCCAAAAATTGGGGTAAAAATTTAATTTTTTAAATATCTCGAAAACGGTAAGAGATAAAGTAAAAGTTTAAATTGGCGATATTGCTCTTTTTTAAGGAGCTATCTAGTGGTATACAATTTGTTCAAATTGTGTCAACAGGGGTGGCTGGGGGTTAAAATTTAGGGCTAAATTTTGCAAAAAGGGGGTGAAAATTAAACAATATAAAAATTTTTTGACGTAGATTTCAAATCTGTAAACAAAATTTTTATATTGTTTAATTTTCACCCCCTTCTTGCAAAATTAACCCCTAAATTTTAACCCCCAGCCACCCCTGTTGACACAATTTGAACAAATTGCATACCAATAGATAGCTCTTTAAAAAGGAGCAATATCGCCAATTTAAGCTTTTGCTCTATCTCTTACCGTTTTCGAGATATTTAAAAAAAAAATTTTTACCCCAATTTTTGGAGGGCGATTTCACCCCTTCAAACCGTTTTTCCGCCGATAAAGAAAAATACGTGTCGCTTATTTTTTAGTGTTCTACAACATATCTAAGTTTCATCAAAATCGATAGGTCCGGCCTCGGGACGTTTACTTGTAAGTAAGGGCATCTCAGTGAAAGTGTTAATTTATGATTTTTTGTTAACTCTATAGTTGTTTGTTAACTCTAATGTAGTAGTTTGTTAAATGTTATAATTATTCAATCACGTGTTCAATTCAATCACACAACGATATTAATACGTCATCTTCGATGACAAAAAAACGAAATATTATATACCTACATTAATTAGAGTTTCTGTTGATTAAAATTTGATAAATAGTTGTAGGTATTTTGTTTCCCAAGTCAATAAATTTTAGTAAAAAAATATGTATAATCCTTTTATCACTACAGATTTTACCAATTTACAAGCATTATATAATTTTTTAGACATATCTGAATGAAAGATATCTGAATTGTAGATAATGTTTTAATTTTCACAGAAATTGAGAACCCCCCAAAATAAATTATTAGTCAAATTGTAAAATAAACTTTTATCAAATTACATAACTATTTGTATGAAGCAAAATTAAAAAAATTAACTTACCTGAAATATTTTAAATGTATCATCAGGACAGCATTTTGGAAACAAACAAATTTATATTACAGTATTCTTTGCACATTATTCCAGAAGCCATTTTGACAATGCATATGAAAACAAAACACCAGTACACCACTATAACACTGTTTTTGCAACATATTTAAAGATTAATTTATCATACACGTTATAATTACATTAACTATATATCTTATCAAAAAATACTTTTGTTTAATTCAGCTAATTTGAAAACATAACTTTTAACCTTTAAGAATATTACTTATGTACGTATAAATAATACAGCAAGCAATCCATTAACAGATAATTTTAAAATACATAAAATCATATGCGCGCGCATAGGTTTTGCTATTTAGTGGTGTAAAAATAAACCAAAAACGTTGTAAAAATCCAAAGTTACACCTTTATTTGTGTAATATTAAAAAAAAACAGTAATTATATAAAAATACACCAATTTTTTCATATTACACAAATAATAGTGCATATTTTCAGAGCGAGGAGTAATTTTGCTCTAAATTTAAGTTATTTTACACGTTTTTGACCCTTTTTTCTTAGAGTGTACATAAAACGGCCCAAAAACGAATTGTAGTTCTATAATTAAAATTCTTAATATGGCCACTTACAGAATGGTCTCAAAGTGCGGAAATCCGATATATTACATCGTTTAGCGAGCGAAAACTACATTCTGGTAGCCATAAAATGTTTGAAATATCTATAACTTGCTTTGCTTAAGCCTTTAAATATTTTACTATTTTTTTGCTATGATGCACGCACCGTTTATGAGATATTTACGATCAAAATTTTACGATAATGAAAAGTATCATTAAAAGCAAACATAAGAAAAAACTTACATACTTCAGAACTTAAACAGTAAAGATAAGTCTATGCAAACCAAGTATGTAATGTGACTCACCGCGCTCTCCGATGTTTCTCAAACTGAATTTGGAATTCGAGAATTCCAGTCCTATACCTTATTCTAATTATCATAAACTATTTTCCGTGAAGAAAAACTTAAAAAACTACTCAAATAGTACGACTATTTTGACACAGACGTTTCCTAGTTAACTATCCCTAATAGACTTAATATTAGGAAATTGAGCAAAACAGGTCAATTAGATCTTTTTACGTAAAATTGAAATCTACAAACAAAATTTTAATACTTCTTATTTTTCACCCCCTTTTTGCAAAATTAACCTCCCACTACCCCTGTTGATATAATTTGAACAAATTTCTTATCAATACATAGCTCTTTAGAAAAGAGCAATACCGCCAATTTAAGCTTTTGTTCTATATCTAACCATATCGGAGATATTTGAATAATTAAATTTTTACCCCAATTTTTAAAGGGCGATTTTAGGTACTTCTTTAAATCTTTTTCCACAGATAAAAAAATACGTGTCGCTTATTTCTTAAAGTTCTACAACAAGTTCTATCAAAATCGATAGGACCGGCTTCAGGACCTTTACTTATGAGTTATACATATATATGCATTTGGAAACTGGGGCCACAAATTTAATGAATTTGGCTAACCTGTTTAGTATGATAATACTAGTCAATTAACAATAAGTCATCTAGCGAACCACTCAGAAAGAATTATCTCAAGCAGGTTATGAAAATGACGTCGGCGGAGCCGCGGGCAACAGCTAGTTGACAAATAAAAATTAATGTTTGTAGGTAAATCTAATATTGTGCAATGTATATAGGTACTAATATTATTATCAGTTCTGCATTTTGTCTATACTTACTTTTCAGCTGTCCAATTTGTCAAACATGCCATAATAGCACCTAAAATTGTAATGAAGCATATCACCAAGTTCAAGTTAATTAGAACTGTTTATATTCACGTCCATAAATTTCTTACAATTCTTCGAGTAATTAAATATTCTTACAGTCAATTAAATATTCTTATAGATATAATTTTACATATCATATAGATATAATTTTACGTATCTGTTTACATATGAATATATAATATGCAAATCATTACATAATAGAAGATAAGAGTCTTTTGTGAATGTATAATAGTGTATCAATTTCCTTTCCGGAAAATATATTAAATTTATAAGAAAACACATTCAAACCACACATGTATGTATGTTAGGCTAGGAACTTACCCTTAAAAAGATGCTTAGAAATTAAAAAAGTGACTACGAGAGTTCTAGTGGCTGGTTTTTTTTAATCGGTGCAGAATTTAAAACAAAATATAAAATTCAAATACTATTTTTGATTAAACCACGGGTTCAATGCTAAAAATTGATAAAAATTAATAATTTGACAAGTATTCTTATAAATGTTTGATTTTAGTCTACGTATTCATTCTAAAATATCATATTTGTCAATGGTTTTTTCTCTCTCTAAAAAAATGTTATAAATTCTTTTTTATATATCAGTTGTGCTTACAGAATACTATCTACTGATACAAATTAATTTCAACTTTTCACAGCGACGCCTGCATTTGATTAAAAAATAGTATTAGAATTTTTTATTCCTTTTTATATTTTGAATTGATTAAAAGAAAAATCAGCCACTAGAACGCTCGTGGTCGCTTTTTGTTAAAAATTAGGATTAATTTCCTACTCTATGTAGATAGTTGTTTAAAATTAAAATTTTTTAGTTAACATATAGGTACATTCAGAATAACTATTTCCTAAGCAACAGAAAAAACCAACACTTCAACATATACAAATATTGGTCATTTAATGTATTTTAACTGCATCGTCAACATATTATTATGTTTAGTCAAGGTACATTGCAGCGCACACTAATTCGCTCCCGCAGTCAGATAACCCTAAAGGGTCGTATACTAGTTCGCTCTCGTCTAGACCGTATACTAATTCGCTCCCGTAACTATATGCTAATTCGATTAAGCTTCATTCTAAGAACCCAAAGATAGCGAAATTACACAAATTGAACAGCAAAATAAGAATGTTTTCCGTAGAATTTACCCGTCGAATCTACTTATTACATTTTGTTTCAATAATGATATTTTTCCTTCTACAAATTCCTTACGCAAATTAACTACCTTACGATACACTTTTTTATGCCTTAATTTAAATATTTTTATCTTCTTATGAAAATTATATTTATAATTAGTTACGGTTAACATGGGTTTGACTTTTTCACTTACCATTTCGCACACTTCCATATCGATGACAAAATTATACAGATTGGTTGTTAAACTAATTTCATCTTCAACTGATTGACCACAAATCGTAACTAATGTGCGAATATTTGCTTTTCATCTTACTATATGGAACACTCCCACCGTCATTTAGGTAATTAATTTTACCTGTCAGTAGATAATAAGTCGGGAGCAAACTAACCTATGACCCTTTTTCAAGATAAGATTAAAATCTGACCGCGGGAGCGAACTAGTATGCACCCGGTACATTGTATACCTTGCTTTAAAATATTATATTTTTACAACGTCTTTAATCGTAAGTTCGCATTTACATAGCTGATAACTTGACATCTAATTTTGTTTTCTGGTTTCAATAGCTACAAAAAATAACAGGTCAAAAAAGTTTACTTACTTTTCCAAGCAAGTAAGTAATAGCTAGTCATCAATTAATAAATAGATTTTTACTATGGAAATAGTTTTCATTACATTTTCGGTGAATTTTACTATTTTTTTCCAATTTGTTTATCATTTTTTTGGTTGAAAAATAATCTACTCATACTCGGGCCCGTGAGCACGGATACTTAAGAATCTTCGTTTTTCAGCCGCGGTTTTTCAAACTGCATCCGAAACTACAAAAATAACTTTATATTTCTTTAACTTTCTTGTTTGATGCAACATAAACTTGGAACTATTTTTTGTACTACAGTAAAAATTTTAATTCAACCTTAAATTTCATTCTTGTTATGGAAGTCTAGAGTCAAGGTTTGTCACTGCTCATTAAACTTTTCTTGCATTATCTAATTTTTGTAATACCGTCTGTTTTTGATCAGGCCCGAACGCATTTTTTATATAAACAAATTAATAAATAAAATTAGGCTAAACAGCTAATAGCCTTGGTATAACAAGACAAATGAAAATAATTGATCTGTAAAACGATATGCTAAAATGATATTTAAGGAAATTAGCATAATTTTATAAATTTCCTTGGATGATAAATACTACTGTTAAAATCATAAACATGAGAATTTATAACATTTGAGTATACTGACTTGTAGTACCCTAGTAACTGTCTTACTGAGCTTTAGAGTTTTTACAATCGGGTCCTTCCAAATAAGTTTTTCGGCCTCTGTATTATAATAGCATCAATTTCAGTTGCAACATTGGAAGAGTCCTAGTAAAATTTATTATTTTTAATGACCTCTCTAGTTTTTTATAGTTTCTTTTTTACAATTCCAAAAGAATACTTACTAATAAATTGATTTGAAAAATAAAAATGCTAATTAAAATTTTTTTCATCTGGAACAATACTAAACTGAGAAGCAATATTAACTTGCCGACCGAACTAAAAAATAGGTGGCGCGGTAAGTCACAGTTTACCAACGCCTTATCTAGACTCTTAAATAAGGATCACTTATAACTTCCACAATATGGGTTTTTGGTATAAAAAAACCTAACACGGAAACTTATAATTTAACAGCACATTTGCATTGTACATAAAATTTTAGTACGTTTTTTTTTTCAAAATGTTCAGATCTGAACTCGATTGTTTTCTTAAATTAGTCAATGCAGAACTTGTTTTTCGCTAGAAGTTAATATTTGTGAAGTAAAAATCGGGATGCAACATATCATACATATAAGTTATAAAAATTATCAAATAGTAAAAATGTCTTACAAAGTATTACAACTCCTACCCAAAAATATTATAATAGTTTTCGTGATCAAAAAGTATGGAAAATTAAAAGTATTAACAGTATCCTGTTTTGTGGGGTGTACTGTACAAATTGTGGAGAACAGAAGATGTAAGTGTTGACTGAAATACATTTATAAAATATACAATATATATTTTTATGTGAATACTGAATTTATATCGGTTCATTATATTTTAATCCAATCGTTCAGAAGTTTGTGCCCAGAATGTACCTATATGAATGTTTATCAAAATCAGAGAATCGATTTGTTTAGTGAGTAATTACAGTACCTGCCAATAAATAATTTAAAAAATCCACAAATTGAAAAAAAAAGAATATATTTTATTTGTAGTGCAATTACGGAACGATTAAACTAAAATTAATAGTCTCTATTAAATCTATCATATCGATTTTATTTTGCTGAACTGAAACAATAATGCACAGTGAACGGCAGTGATAATAACAATTTTTAGAAATTGTTATTATATCATCATTAAAATATTTTATTGTTTGACAATTTAAATACTACTTTGTTTAAACAGATCAAAATAATATTATAAAATTGGTAAACGAATGGACACACACAATATGTATAATATGTATATTTTGAAAAAATAAAAATTTAGTTGTACCTATTTATAATAATAAATAAATATATTTTCGATTATATCTATTATGTTGAATTTAATTATTATTTAATATAAGGAAGGTTTAGGTGATTTTTAGATAATAATTATAAGGAATATTTTGGAATAAATGATCACCAAGTTACATCAAAAAGTTTTCTTTTGTTTTTTTATTGGCTACGTACGTTTCGAGAATATAAATCTAAAAAAATTTTGGTTGTCTTAATTTAAAATTTTTATTTTTTGACTGTAAAAATTGTGTATTTTTATCTTAATAACTATAATAATTTTTTCATTTTGATTTGTTTTTTTAAAAGAAGTTGTAAGTATTTGATTTATTGTATTACCATTTATTATTTTAATATTATGTTTGTTTCTAATATTTTAAGATTATGGCCTGAAGAAGAGATTTATATTCTCGAAACGTACGTAGCCAATAAAAAAACAAAAGAAAACTTTTTGATGTAACTTGGTGATCATTTATTCCAAAATATTCCTTATAATTATTATTATTTAATTAACTTCATAATATAGTATAATCATATTAATATAATTACACACTGGAAACCAATAAAATACAATGTTTTTATGAACAAAATTTAAAATACTTTGTTAGTGTGCATACATTTAGGTATAAATTTAAAGAAATTGATTTAGAAAATACCCCTGTCGCAGCATCTGCATAACATAGCGAATTTCCAAATTTTGGGGACTGGCGGATCTCATCTAAGAACTGTACCTATTTAAAATAGTTTAGCTTTCTAAGAGTAAAAGATTTTTTAAAATCGGCTGGGTAATTAGTTTTGATATTTTTGGAACCCAAGAACCCGAACGGACTTTGTGCAGCATAGTTGTATCCATCTAAAATAATTTAGTTCTCTAACAGTGAAAAAATTTTCAAAATCGGTCGGTTAGTTTATTTTTTACAATAATGGGAACAGTAAACCCTGGCGGAAATCATACAACATAACCTTTATTCATCTAAAATAATTTTAGTAAAAAGTTTATCCTAACAGTAAAAAACGGGTCCTAGGGATCTCATATAACTTATGGTAGTTCGTAAGGTTCTTGTGGACATCATTTAATTACTTAATGAATTCAAATACTTTAACTTACTAACGGTGAAAAAATTTTCAAAATTTTCGACATTCGCTAAAAAAATCATTGAAAAATATTTGATATGTTTCGATCAATTAATGGTCAACATCAGCAAATAAAAGTTACTAAAATCGAAGAAAAGAATGAGTTATTTGTCCGTAGAAATTAAAATACAAATTCTGAAAACGAGCAAAGAAATATTGAAAAAACTAGATCGGCAAAACATTCTGACAAATAACACTACCCAACTAATACTTGCCAATTTGAATGAAACTTAACATACTTATTAAACAGCGAAAAATATTAAATACGTGTTTTTTTATTTCGGCTAAATACGCTTTTTAGGGGTAGAAAACACCATTCAACCTCTGTAGATGAAAACAGTTATAGCTAAATATTTTTGAAACGGCATATTTTTTGAAAAAAGGGCTGAGTACCAAATTTGTAGAATTTAAAGCGATGCACTTGATAGTGACCCTGAAATCGATTTTCAAGGTCAGTTGAAAATGATTAGCCATTGCCGAACTTTGACCATATCCTGTACCTATAAGCAGTAATTTCATGTATTGACTCAATCTATCTTCAAAATTGATTTGTTGCGTTATTTTTCTAAAATAAAAAAAATAAAAACCTGACGAAATGAAAAAATAGGCGCAAATTTATAGAAAAAATTAGAAGAAAACATTTTTGTAAGTAATTTTAGAAGTTAAGAAAAGATTTAATATCACTCCAATTGTAAGTTAAACATTAACTTTATGTTATATTAGAAATTTTCAAAATTTTTTAAAATTTTTATTGCTACTCTATAGTTATCATATTAGGAATTAAATTCAACATATGATTAACTATTATTTTTCCGATTGCGATTGAGCAAGTATTTTTCAAAATTACTTCTTGATCACTTATTTTCTATCTTGCATGTGAAATTCGTTCGAATATACTTTGAACCATTTAGGGATGAAAAGTAAACTACTCCTTTTGAAAAATATTAAATGATTTTCAAATGACTTTGGAAATTGACCTCAAGGTCAACTTCAAAGTCAAGTGCATCACGAGAGTCAAGTGCTTCAAGATCATCAAGTGCATCACTTTGAACTCTATAACTTTGGTCCTAAGCACTTTTTTCAGAAAATATATCGTACCATAATCCACTTCTATGTTGATTCCTGGTCTCTTTTCCTGCGTTTCTAATATTTATGTCAATAAAAAATGTGCTACCGTAGACAAGGATGAATAGGTACGCATTCCGACTTCACACCGTATTTTTTTGTATTTATTTTATGAGTACCTAATCTTTAATATATTAAAAATTTACGCGAAGATGGTCACTTTATCAGCAGTATCCAAAAAAATTTAAAAATATCGGTGGTTTTTGAAAAATTAACAAAAATCGTATAATTTCTTCTCTATGAAAAATTGGGGTCAAAAGAGACGAGAAAAGAGTAAATGGGGACAACCCGTAGGGTCGACCAAAATTGAAATTCTAATATAAAATAATTTCGAACTTTTTGTATTTATACATTCAAAAAAGAAATAATAGGTACTTGATGATTTTCTGTAAAAATAAACGTAGAATCTAAAATAAAGTTTATATACTCCTGTCGTTTACCCCTAAGTTTATATTCCTCCTATTCTTATTTTAGTTCAAAAAATAATTTTTCAAAAGACTAAGACATAATAATTAATAACAGTGAGATTCTACGTCCATTTTCAGACTTTTGTTTATTAAATTGCGTAAAAGCTAGTAAATGCAATAACAGATATGATGAATTTATAAGGATTTTCTTGTACTACAAAATCTTAAAAATATGGAAACGCGTACTTTTTTTTCGTTAATTGTGTTTTATTCTTTTGCACAAAATTTTAAAAATACTTTATTTTCTTAAGAAAGGGAGGCAACTTTAGTCACAGATATGCCTATGAACAGTTTTTGGTAATCCGAGAAAAACGAAAACACTTTTTAAAATTTTTTTATTGTTAAAATCGAAATGTTCTTTTAAAGAGGGTTAAAATTACCATATTTTATATTAAAATTTTAACACAATCACTCCCTAATTAACGAGCCTTACTTAATATTAGCAAATTGAGAAAAAACACGTCAATTAGATTTTTTTACACAGATTTTATTTGTTATATAATTCAAAAGGATATTTTAAAAATGTGTATGAATGGCTTTCATTAAATAAATTTCAATATATTTTCCATTTATTTTAACAGTGGAATGTCCTTATTAGTGGCTATACTTTCGGCTTGGAGCGAATTAGACGAAGATTTTCTTCTAAAACCAAATTTAATAATTAATTAAAGAAATAAAAAAAAATTTGTGGATTTCCTACCGTTCAAATATAATCTTTATTGTATGTAAAAATGTTATTACATTTTTTCAAAAAACTGTAAGTAAACTGTAAAATTTTCTTTACAAATATGTTAAAATAGAGAAATGTTTCCTTTTTAATTTATTTTTAACTCTTTTTAAATGATTCACTTTAAAATTTTTTAATATTTCTTAATCGAAATTTCATAAAAGAATGTGTCAAAATTTAAAAAAATTTTTCTTTGTTAAAAAAAAAAATTGAATGTGCAAAATTATTTAATATTAGAATGCTCTGATTATACAATTCTAATCATAACTGTATTGTCAATTGGATAAAAAATTACGTAAAAATATTATTGTTTGAATATGATTTAACGTAATTTTTATACGATTGAAGCAAACTCTTATTAATTTTAGGAAGGTGTAAATATAATCTAAATTCTGATCATATCACATAACAGATATCGTCGGGATTTTTTTTGTAAAAAAAAATGGAACAGAGATACATTATAAAAACATTTAACTGACAGAGAAATAGAATATAGCCGAATCGTTAAATTGGATTAAAAAAATCATGACACGCTACTTATAAAGCGGCTTTTTTCGAATTTAGCTCGCAAAAAATGAGACAGAAAAAAAAAGAATGCGAGTGCGAGTGAAATGGAGAACGACATATTTCCTAGTTTTTCTCGAAAAGTAAGTAATTTAGAGCAACGGTATAAAAACATTTTTTATGCGTTTTACCTTTTACAATGGCTTAGTGTAAAAAAAAATTTGAAAAATTGCTTAATTCTGGCAAAAAACTCATTTTGTTGACAAAAAACGCCCGGAAAACCTACTTCTGGGCATCCGACGTGTCTGGCTAACGAACTCATCCAACGATTTGGAAAATCGAATTCGCACACAAAATTTCATAAGCATTAAACGCTTCGTTCGAGAGTTATCGCGCGGATACATATATATATATATATATATATATATATATATATATATATATATATATATATATATATATAAATTTTAGTGAATATCATTTTCGTATTCTAGGGACCTCAAAACATATTTCTGATATGGTCTCGGGCTTAGGTCGCACCATGACACCTGGCGTAAAAGCTGAATTTCCAGTTTTGGAAATTCGCTAAAACTAAACTGTTGCATTTACTAAACAAATTATAGTTAACTTGAAATAGTTGATCTAACAGCTTTACATAATTCATAGTACTATAAACAAAATCACCCAAACAAAAAAAAGATTAGTTGTGATAACTAAAGAGGTTTGAATAACAAAATTATTATCTGACACTATAATGTTTACAAAAATATGGTCTATTTCACCTAAATTTAACCATGCTTCATCACTTATGAATTTAAATAATTTCCGTTTTCTTGGCTTTATCTCTTTCATTAATGCACTTACGTAAATTTTAAAATTGCAGTTTGTTTTTAGAACAGAATAGAAGATTGATTTGTTTTAAATGTAAGAATTATTTAATTTTTTAACTTTGACTCATGATCAATTGTATTTGAAACAGGGTATCGATTGATAGTTATACAATTACTAGTGCACTACTCTGCTACGAAATAAAAATATTTTTTAATGCAAGAAATAAATTAAGAGGAAAAATTTAAAAAATAATATTTATTCATGTATATCCAATTTTTTTTCGTTCCAGAGGTATTTTCCCCCTAATCTAATTAGTATAGCCCATACGTTAATTGAAGGTCAATCACCTGATAATTTTATTCACTATAACTCTAAAAAGAGGTACAAATTTTAAAATTCAGTATTTTATAGCAGCTTGAAAATGAAAAATGGTTAAAGCAACTCCAATTTCGTTTAAAAATTTACTCTACCATGCGATATCTCGCCTGGTAAAGTACGTGGAATTATCGCTGAAGTTACGAACAACGACTTTACTTTTTATGGGATGTTTCTAATACCCAAATATACCTTAATACCAAATTTAATTTATTGGAGATTATCTTCTTTACTTTTCGGAAATTCAGTTGGCTGTATCTTTAAAAGTTACCGATATCTACATTTTAAGAGGAATAATTTCAATTGGGTGACTTTTTTAAGAAGTGCTATTATTTTTTCATATTTGTTGTAAAAATTGCGGAAGTTATTCGCCACTTTGAAAAGCACTTAAAAATGAAAAAGGTAAAAGAAACACTACCTTCATTTACTCGTGCGGAATATCAATGCAGAATATCCCTACTACCCAATGAACATAGAATGTAAATGTGATGTAACAAGGAAATAACAAGTTACGTAACTTTACGTAAAATTAGAGTTTTATATTATATACCTAATTGTTACCTGTATGTTACGTAACAGTTACATGCCATTGTGACTGTAATAAAATGTCACATTTGTGACTGCTATGTTACGTTTAGATGATTATCAAGGTTGTTTTGATAAAACGTCACAGTGTGACTCTTATGTTATGTCTTCGCGACCTAACAATATTACTTTGATAAAACCTCACAGAACTGACTCTTAGGTTATGTTTTTCTGACGTATCAAGGTTACTTTAATGAAATGTCACAACCATAACTCTTTTGTTATGTCCTGATGACCTAACAATGTTACTTTGAACAAAACGTCACAACAGTACTCTTATGTTATGTTTTTGTGACGTATAACGTTGTTTTAATGAAATGTCACAATCATGACTGTTTTGTTATATTTTTGTGACGTATCAATATTAATAAAACATTTCACTTGTCACTTTTGTGAAATGTTTTGTTACCATATTAATTTTAAATGTATCAATCCGTGAGGAATTATCCATTTAAAGATTCCTGCAGTTTTTCAATCTATCCTCTGTTGGCGTCTGATGTAATTAAACATCCATCCATTTTTGTATAAGTTGATTTATGTTATTTGTTATATGGGTTATGGGGTTATATTATATAATATAACCCCATAATATATGATATAACCCCATAATAAATATAATATAACCCCATAACCCATATAACAAATAAGATAAATCGACTTATACAAAAATGGATGGATGAAATGGATGAACGAATGTTTTATTAATATTGATACGTCACAAAAACATAACAAAAGAGTCATGATTGCGACATTTCATTAAAACAACATTAATACGTCGTTAAAACAACGTTTTTGTTACATATTAATTTAGAAATGAAACTTTTATGAAAATTCTTGTAAGGCTTTATTTACTATTTTGTGATATATATTAATATATAACGATCAGAATAAATAAGTGAGTTTGGTCTAGTGGTTAAGACTGTCGATAATTTAAAAGATGCTTCAGCTTGGATAATGGATCGAATATAACCCGATCGAATATATACAACAGTCAACCAAAAAAAAAAAAAAAATAATAATAATAATAATAATAATTTAGGTGTATGTATATGTCAATAAGTTGGTAATATGTGTATGTAATGTTAATAAGAAACAAAAAAAGGGAATTTTGAATTTGCTTTTTGCGTAATTTTTATCTATAATGTAATTTTAGATAGATTTTTAAAGAAAGCGTAATTTTTATCTATAATGTAACATCCAAGTTATATTTTCCTAAAACGTAACAAGAACATAACAATGTTACGGCACATTGTTACGTTTATAAGTGGCAAATTGTAAGTTACATGTGAGTCATATATATACATATATATATATATATATATATATATATATATATATATATATATATATATATATATACATATATATATATATATATATACATATATATATATATACATATATATATATATATATATATATATATATATATATATATACTATATATATATATATATAAATTTTTGTGAATATAAATTTCGTATTCTAGGGACCCCAAAACATATTTCTGTTATCGTCCCGGGCTTAGGTTGCGTCATCACACCTGCTGTAATAGCTGAATTTCCAGTTTTGGAAATTCGCTAAAACAGGTATAAACAATGAAATTTTTTAAAATCACTATTAAGGATATTATTAACTATTGTATAAAGAATTTTAAAAAAAATATTATTAATTTTTTTTTTCTTTTAATATATTTTTCATGAGTCAAAAGTACCCAAATTTGAGATTTTTGGAACTTTTAAAAATTCATATCTCTAAAAATATTACCTTTGTCGTGAAAAGTCATAGGACCGTTTTTATTTGTATTTAAATAAAGAATAAAAAAAAATTTGTCCGGTTGAAAAATAATAATTCCTTGTAATTGTTTAAACAATTTCGGCTTAAACAATATGGCCCCTGGTTGGCCCCTGGCAACATGCATTTATATCATCAGTAGGGAAATTTGAACAGGATCGCATAAAAAAATTGAGGTGGAATCGTTTTCGGTACTCATGCGGATACCTTCTGTACCATAATGATCATAATAAAATTAAACTATCTGGATAAAAACCAAGTACATTTATATAACTTTTAATTGAATTATTCAAATATATTTGGCGACAATATCAAAGCAGCATCTCAAAGTGAATACATCTCAATCAAATGATACCATAGCAAGTAATATAACATAATATTCAAATATACTAACAACAGCAATATATCCAAGTAAACAGCAAGCCATCGTTCTACAAAAATCAGATCAACTTGAGCTAACTGATTATATATTAGCATTTGAAAAGGCAAACAAATATTATTAAGAAAATTAATTAACCAACATAAGAAAATGAACATTAGCGTTCCCGCATATATAACAAATAGCTGTTACCGCAGCTTCGCTGGCGTGAATTTCGTAATTTAGTAAAAGTAATTCCTAGTGGGCAGTTCGCTAAAATTTTTGCCCCTGTTTTCTTATCATAAGCTTTGATAAGCTTTATTTATTGAGAATTACCTTTGGCTAGTTATCTAGGAACAACTGGAAATTTTCAAAAACTAATTTGTCATTTCTTCAAACATAGATATAACAGACTAAAAATCTAAAGTAAGCCTGTCAAGGAGATGTCAACGAATTTGGTATAGAAGTAAAAAAAAAGTACGTTGACTTAAAATACTCAAATATTATATATTTTAAAATAGCTAATATTTGTACACTTTACTCTAAATAAGTATCCTTCCGTACCCTATTGGAAAATTTAAATTCCCCTAAGTCTGCTTGCATTATGCTTGAATATTTTCTAAAATAATTCACTCATTGTTAGAGACGCCAGAACAGTAGACGTTAAAAATGTAAACTTTGACCTCCCTCCATTTTTTTGCGTTTATTCCTTATTTTACTCTTTACAGGATTAATTTTCAAAAAGTGCTGAAACATATATTCATTAATTTATTTCTGACAACTATGCCCTCCAGTTTCATTCGTGTAAAATTATGTTAACTGTGAGTAATAAGCTACTTTAAATTAGTTCTTCCGAAACAAACCAGACAAATTTAATTCAAAATTAGTTCTTTAAAGTACTTCGCTTCGCTCGCCAAACAGTTTAAAAATCTATAAAAGGTTAATTCCATGTAATGCTTCGCTCCGCTCGGCAAAAGACTCGAAAACAAATATATTAACATATTTAATTTTCAGACTTTGAAATCCTTTCATAGATTCCCATATTTATGGTTTTAGAATTAATTGAATTTTGGATTCTTTTCGAGATCCGAAAACCCTGGTGGATTTTTCAAAATTACGTTCAGTTCCTTCGTAATTAGGTTTTACTACAATTCTTTTCTAAAGTAAAATTTTAATAAAAAAACTTCCGAAGTTAATCTTTGAATATTATTCCGAAGTTAAATCTTTGAATATTATTTTTATCGTTACCTAGGTAAGTTATTGTTTTTTTTTTTTCCTTGTTTTCGTTTATTATTAAATGAGCATTTTTGATAGGTATATCAACTTTTGTCGTGAATATATCGACCTCCATAAAGAATATCGTGAAGATTCGGACTGGAGATGTTGAGATGATGAAACATTTAAGGAACAAATTTACAATGTTTCATTAAAATCTGTCCAGTGGTTTGTGTATCAGCCGTGCCCATGGAAAACCTAACTTATCCTTTTATTATATAAATTCGATGTAAATTCCAGTTTACATTTTTTTTACATAGTTATAATAAAAAATATAGGTGGCTCATTTAAAAAAAAGTTTTTCACAATAAACAAAAAGATATTTAAAAAATGCCTTATGTGACCACCCTGTATCATGTCAAGGAAGCTGAAATGCCACTGTCAGATAGAATATTAATAACAATTCCCAGCGAATTCAAATTTGTTGTTAAAAACACTTAAAATCGCAAAGTTGGTGTCAACTTCCGGTATAATCGGAAGTGGCAGCAAATTAGAAATATTTTAATTAAAATCTTCATATTTGGAAACTTCTAAAACCAAATTTTCAAAAATCTACTTTATTTAGTAGACCATAAACTTTTAATGGAGATTTTTTTTGAATCATCCTGTACATAATCATTTGGAAGATCACATTGAGATTGATCGGGAAGTTAATATCTATATTCCCTGAAAATTTCAACTCAATAGCTTCAGTAGTTTTTGAGTTAAATCGGTTGGTAAAAATAGACAGACAGACTGACAGATAGACAGAAAGACATACAGACAAAAATTTTTTTAAAGTTATATTTGGTATTTATGTCGAATTTGCTAACTGAAAAACATCTTAATACCTAAAAATTCGAAAATTACAGACAGACCCTTCTATTTTATTTATAGATACTTATAACACTCTACTACATTACCTAAAGTTGCATAAAATACAAGTAATGTCACCAATTACACATATAAAATTAACAAGTAACCCAAAACTAACGCATATAAACAGTGGTCGTCGGCAAATGTTCTATTTGCCAGAACTAGAAATGCCAATACCTGATAGTCTTCTCATAGAACATGAAGGTGAACAATATCGTATATTTTTTTTTAAACATCTGTACGAAATTAAAGAAAAAACATCTAGCAGATCCGACAACACAGCAATTCAAACACAGATGATGAATTACAAAGCCAAACTATAAAAAATTTCAATAGACAAAAAGTATCAAATATTCCCTCCCAATCCCAAGAAAACATTCAATCCAAATAGTATAAAAACAACTTAATAGCAGCACTAGCAGCACTAAGAGAACCTATAGAAAATAACCTCATTAAATTTCCAATGTCATACACAGATTTTAAAAACATAATATTAGAATCACAGGGAAAGAAAAAAATACATGGCATTATCAAAAAGTATAATAAAGCTCCTATTGGAGATGCTAACTTGGATATATAATGCACCTGATATCAATAAATCAACCAAAATTTCTATAACCAAATTAAAAAATAAAATATCAAGTGTAACGGATTTACAGAGTAATATTAGCTCTAGTGAGGAAATAGAATAAATAAAATAAATAAAAAACAAAAACACATTACACAGTTTATAATAGTTACATAACTCGATAAATTTTAATTTCTTTTTTTCCTTTTTCTCTCTCTCTTTTTTGTACTTTTATTTAACTTTTACCTTAGCGATACTTTATTGGTTGGGATGGAAAACACAATAATTCAATGGAACTCAAATGGTTTTTTAAACAAATTAATAGAACTAAAGCTACTAGGACCACCTCAACAAGAAACCTCTCTCTCTCTCTCTCTCTCTCTATATATATATATATATATATATATATATATATATATATATATATATATATATATAATATATATATATATATATATATATATATATATATATATATATATATATATATATATAGAGAGAGAGAGAGAGAGAGAAAGAGATGTTTCTTGTTGAGGTGGTCCACTGTACTAAGATTATATAACCCAAAAGTTCTCTGTCTTCAAGAAAGTCACCTAACACCACAAAAAACTATCTTCCTAAAAAATTATACCGTTTATCGCCTTGATTGCCAAGAGGGGAAAAGGGCTCATGGAGGTGTGGTGACATTTATTCATTACCAAATACACTCAAAACAAATAAATATACGAACACAACTTCAAACAATAGTTACACAAATATACATAAAAAGTTACAAAATTACCATTTGTAACATATACATATATCTCATTTCAGATAGAATTGATCATGAGTTTTCGTTAAAAAATGAAATAATTCTTATATTCGAAACAAATCAATCTTCTATTCTTTTCTAAAAATAAACTGCAAATTTAAAAATTACATAAATGCAATAATAAAAGAGATAAAGCCAAGAAAACGGAAATTATTTAAATTCAAAGTGACGAAGCATGGTTAAATTTAACTGAAATGAACCATACCTCCAAACGAACCATTTACTGCAAACGATATAAACGCAATCACACAACAACTTCCAAAGACCTTTCTCTTACTCGACGACTTAAATATTCATTCGGCACTGTTGAGAAGTAGCCAAACAAACAATCGAGGTATTCAAATAGAAGATTTACTTTTAATAAACCCTAATCTAACAGTTCTAAATAATGGAAATCCTACACATTTTTCAACAGCCTCTGGAACCTTCTCAGCTATTGACATTACAGTAGCTATAAATACTCTTGCTACAAGACTACATTGGGACACACACAATGATCTGTGTTCAAGCGACCACTTTCCAATAATTATAAAAATTCCCACTCTAGAACAAAATGTCACATTTTCGACTACTAAATATTTATATCAATCAGCTGACTGGGAAAAATATGAAGAAGAAACACAAATTTTAGCTTATGACTTACAAGGAGATGCACCCAGAGTGAAATTCGGGATTTTGAGGAAACTTGGCTGGTGTGTAGTATAGGTGAAAATAAGAGACCCTATTTTTTTTTATCGGCTATTGTCCACATTTACGGGGTGAAACCAGCCACTAAAGTTGAGGGTTCAAATCGCATTTCTTAAGATATCTCAAAAACTATAAGAGATAGAGGAAAACTTTAAATTGATAAAATGTTACTCTTTGAGAGATCTGTTCACCTGTATAAGTTAAATCAGGGAAGGGTTCGTAAGGGGGCTGTAGGGGTGAAAATGGGGGTAAATTTTCTTGCACAGCCTGAATGGTTCAGTGTATCAAATTTTTGCCACTATAAATAGAAAGTGCACCAAAAATTAGGGGACACGCGTTTTTGCGTTTTTTCGAATTATGTGTCGTATCCAGGCCATATAAAGAAGAAAAAATAGGGTAGATTATATTGCATTATTATTGATTTCAAATACGTTCTATATTTTTTTTATATTTATGTTTAGTTTCATCATGAAAATGTATTTTTTTACTTTCCGATAATGATTGATATATTTTTCAGTACTAATTTAATTGGTAATTTAGCCATGTGTACATTTGGTTACTCATATTCGATTTTTTTTATACTTATTTTTGCGAAAGTTAAAGTTCTCTGGTGTGCTTGTGTTTATGAATGCTCGACAAGAAGCAATAATCTTTTTCGTTCACTGTTCAGGTGCTTCGTAATAAATTTTGCGATTTGGGAAATGGAGTTGACACCTAAAGCAAATACAAAAAAGAATAAGAAAAATAGTTTGAATGTTGAGAAAGAAATAAACCGCGTTTATTTGGTTAAATACAAATTTGTTAAAAGATAAAGGTAGTTGTTGAATGGAAGATTATTGCTCCTTGTCGAACATTCATTAAAACTTGCAGACCAGAGAGCTTTCGCAGAAATAGGTATAAAAAAATATCGAATATGAGTAACCAAATATACACATGGCTAAATTACCAATTAAGTAAGTACTGGAAAATACATGAATCATTATCGGAAAATAAAAATTTACATTTTCATGATGAAAATAAGCATAAAAATAAAAAAATATAGGACGTATTTGCAACCAATTATAATTATAATATATAATCTACCCTATGTTATTCTTCCTTATATGGCTTGGATACCACACATATTTCGAAAAAACACAAAAACACGTATCCCCTTATTTTTGGTGCTCTTTCTATTTATAGTGGCAAAAATTTGATACATTGAACCATTCAGGCTGTGCAAGAAAATTTAACCGCATTTTCACCGCTCCCGCTCCCCTTATGAACCCAGCCCTGGGTTAACCTATACAGGTGAATAGGTCTTTCAAGGAGTAACATTTCATCAATTTAAAGTTTTCCTCTCTCTTTTATAGTTTTCGAGATATCTTAAAAAATACGATTTGAACCCCCAACTTTAGTGGCTGGTTTCACCCTGTAAACGTGGACGATGGCCGATAAAAAAAAATACGGGTCCCTTATTTTTACGTATACTACACACTAGCGAAGTTTCATCAAAATCCCGAATTTCACTCTGGGTGCATCTCCTTGTTAGTTGACACTGAACAAAATATCAAAAAATTAATAAATACAATAAATTTGGCTGTCGAAAAATGTGTACCCAAAAAAACTACAATACACAAAAATAAATAAGTACCTTGGTGGACAGAGAACATCAAACACTTAATAAAAGAAAAAAAAACCTCAAATAAATACTGTCGCACTAAGTCCCAAGCGGACTTTCAAGCTTTGAAATTAGCTCGTGCAAAAGCTCGAAAAGAAATACTCACAGAAAAACGGAAGTCCTGGAACAATTTCATAGAATCTATAAATCTAAATGCATCTAACACTCACTTTTGGGATAATATAAGAAAACCAACATCCGGTACTTGTAACATTGAAATATGCAATGGTTATGCAATGGTTATGAAATATGCAATACAAATAACGGCCTTATAACAGACCAAAACGATATAGCCGAAGAGTTTGCAAAACACTATTATACAACTTCCAGTGACAACCAATACATGAGAGATTTTTTAGTGTACAAAAATATCAAAGAAAACATAAATACAGACTTTGATACAAACGAAACATTAGAATTCAATAAACTATTAGAATTTCATGAATTTTTAGATGCACTGAACAAAATCGCAGATCGTTCGGTAGATCGTTTTTATTTTTTTTATTAATTTGTTGGTCGTTTCCATGTTAATTTGAATATGATTATCATTGACAAATGAATATCATTATTTTCTCGCATAGTTTTAGCTACTTTCACGCACACTTGTACTTTCGCGCACAGTTACTGTCGTTTGTTTTACAATGATATGAACACTGCTCTTTACGCCCACTACACAACGCTCGAATGTTGAACTTTAGAAGCGGGTGTTATAAAAATGTATTGTATGATACTCACATTCACATTATATAAATTATTGTAATTTCTTTTTTTTAGCTGCATAAATGACCACAGTTGTTAAGATTGCAGCTTAATGAAAAAACTTATATTTATATAAAATAAAGACATGTATTTCCTTGAATAGTACATGATTTTGTGATGAATTATCTAATTTCAAAGCTTATCCATGTTTCGGTAAGATTGGCCGTAGAGTTAGTTTATAAATAATTGAATCCTATTCATCAAATTGTCCATAAATATGGCTTCTTTCTTTCTTTCATATTTGTTTAAACCGTTTTAGTTTCGAAAAAATTAATATACAGCAGATATAATAGTATTAACACTTTCCATTGCCAAGCTAAAAATATAGACTTTGTAAGATGGCGAAATATTTTATATTAAATAAGTAGGTTCCTTATATTTGTCACGCGATATCGCGTGATTAGCCATTTAGTATAGTAAACAGCCATTAGTTATATCGTTATTGTAATAAAAATGTAATTTTCATATATAAAAATTATTGTAACGTAAATAATTACAAACTTTTTACATTCGAATGAATTGAATCCAAAATTCATGTGTAGGTACGCATGACGTTCAAGTTGCTAGTGAATAAAATCAAAACTTTACTTCCTATTCTATTGCTCTTTCACAAATTTAAGTCTGTAAAGTCAAAATAAATAAAATACATGATTTAATAAATAACTGGGAAGTTTACTTTTAAATATATACAATATAATATGGGCAGGATAGGTGCCATCAAGGCAACGTTGATTATCCTAGCACACGTGCACTAAGTGCATTCATAATTATACAAGGTGTTAAAATAACCTGATAACACGTTTACGCCGACCCAGGCAAAAAGAAAAATTTCCGCCCTGACGAAGGAAAAAGTCCGCACCTTTTTTGTTTTTATTTTTTGCTCGTCCTCCGCCTTGGCGAAAGCTGCGACCTTTTTTTTTGCTCGACAGTTGTAAAAATTCCGTCCTCTCTCTTGAATTTTCTTAAATTTTACAAAATGCTGCCCTTAAAATTTGCCGCCCCGGACAAATGCCCGGATTGCCTCCTCCTAGAGCGGGCCCTGATAACACACAAATTTTTGGCACACAAATAAATAAACTGCTAACTGCATAAAGGAAACATGTCCAAAATTTTTAAAATTTTTTTGTTGTTTTAAATTCAAGATGGTGTATAGACTTGTACTCTATCTACAGTAAACACATAAATGAACTACTTACTATGGCCATAACAGATGATAGAAAAGTTCCCTTTCTGTTGTGAGTCATCCGTCTATACATCATCTTTAGTTTGACACAAAAAAACGCATTTGAAAAATTTTGGACTTGTTCCCTTTCTGCAGTTAGCAGTTCAAATGGCAATAAGATCATTCATTTTTGAAGATATCATTATTTGAGACTGGCTATCTATCTTAAAAGTAAGCTTATTAGTTTAGTTAACTAACAACGAAACTTTTTTTGCGGTCCCCAGTCGATACTGTCTATTTTCTTCATCTAAATCTGAAAAAAACTCAATATTTCGTAAGTGGAACTTCAAAATGAAAATGATAAAAGGAATTTTAACTTCTTTTTAATGATATCTAACACAAAGTGCTACGTGAAAAAAATGTTATCACTGCTTTCTAATCCGAGAAACCACCAGAAGATACTAAGAAAAAAATTTTTGCTTATAATTAATTGAAACCTGCATGTGTAAAACTTCATTTTCATAGGTGGAAAGTTGCAGAAATTATGAGGGTGTGCAGGGTGTAACGGTGACAACATCTATGACATATACTTTTGAATCTAGCGCGTAAAGTTTAGACGACCATCTGGTGGCAGTTAAATCAATTGCAGCGACATGAATGCTAATTAGAATGTATAGTGCCATCTAGCGGCCAATATTGGAACCGCTGATATTATAAGTACCACAGTTGCTGAAACCTGTATTACCACAAGCACCATAATTAGTTCCAAAAAAATAAAAAGAGGAATTATGAGGCTAGGTGGTGATGGGGGACAACGGTGGCAGAGAGGGAACAGAAAGGAGTTTGGAAAAGGATTCGGTTTCAAGTTACAAAGGAATCAACACGCAAAAAATATATAATTAAAATTTGTAATGTAATATTGAATTTAAAAAATTAGAAAATTATAAAATAAAAACTAACAAAACAATTTAATTAAAAAATGTGAAAATAAATAAAATCTATAATACTAAGCTAGTTTAAAACTAAACAAAATATAAAATTATTAAACTAAGTAAAGTTAATGATGGCATCCATTTTGTAAAGTACAATTATTTTGAATTAAAACTATTTTTATTAATTTTGTGAAAAGCATTATGTACTTGACAAACAATATGAAAATAAATTATCGATTTTAAATTGATCAATGCGTATTTGTGCCATTTGACGAACTAATAAGAATCCACGATTTGGAAGAATCCAACAATTAAACACGTGTTAACGGGACATACAACAGAGAATTATCAGGCTAGGACAGCCACATCCGTTGCATATGGTAACCCTTGGGGCTTAGTGTTTCGTCTTCTGGTGCAACGCAACTATTTCCTGGTGTTTTGCACGAACAAAATTCACATGGTACGTTCTAGTGCAATTTGATGACTTCGTGGTGATTTGAGCGGTCGACAAACGCATGGTACGCTCTCTGGTGAATCTCCCAACCATCAAACGCTTGGTATGATCTACTGGTGCTGGTAATCTTCATGAACAGTTAACGTCTGGTTTTGTTTTGCGTGTTTACTTCTGTTTCCACGTCATGGAGGACTCAACTAGTGAAATACCATCATATTCATTTATAAGTGGAGAACTTTTCGCTGTTTCAACACCTAGAAGTACGGAAAAAACACCTGGTGCACCACCTGGAGGTGATGCTGTTCAAGTTGCTGTCGAGGAGGATGCAATGGAAAATCAACAACGTGCTGAATCTAGTGAAGACACTTCGTCAGGTATAAATAGTGACATTTCAAACAGCAAAGACAGTTTTAATTCAAATAATTTAGTTGAAATGCTTCAATCAATGCATCAATCATTGTTGTTTTCGTTAGATCAAAAATTTGAAAGCAATAATAAAAAATTGATTGAACAAAATAATTTAAAATTTGAAGAGAATAAAAAAGAAAATAAAGAACAAATCAAAGAACTCAGTAATAAATTAGATAGTCAGAACAAAGAACTCAGCAATAAATTAGATAATCAAAACAAAGAACTTAGTAGTAAATTAGATGCTGTTGACGCTAAGATTGATCGTAAATTTAATCATCTTTCGGATGAAATTAAGAAACTCGAAAATCAGACAGAAATAAAATTAAATAATTTACATGCTGAATTCTTTGTTGAAATTAATCAATGCAATACAAAGATTGTGGCAACAGAAAATAGCATTTCCAATATTCGAAAAATACAGGATGATAAAATTGATCAGTTTGGCAAAATTTTGGACGATAAAATAAATACAAATAAACTTGATTTGGATAAAAAATTAAACACTGTCAGTTCTAATTGTTCCCAACATCATGAAAGCACTACCTCAAAAATTGTTGAAATTTCCGAGAATGTTGCAAAACTGATCAGTTCTGAAATACCAAACATTAACAATCAATTACAAAATCAACACGAAATAGTCAATTCATTGAGTACTAAATTGAATTCTTTTGAGAATACTGTTGCTTTTCATAATTATAATAACAATCTAAGTACATCCAATTTTAGCTTACATAACCTATCTGTAAGTAAAAGTGACGCTGGCAGTATGGATATCTTTACGAATGACATATTACAAGTTCATCCAGTTGATTTTGTGAACTCTCTAGAAAAATTTTTTCACGAGTTTCAAATTTCAGAATCTGATAAAGTGAAATTGGCATGTGAAAAACTGGGCACTAAAATTAAAAATAATTTCTCTCTTTACGAAGACGAGTTAACTTCGTTTGACCGTTTCAAAACTTGGTTTATGACGTCATTCTGGGGGAGAGATATCCAAAGTAAAATTCTGATAGAATTCTACACTAATCAGGGTGGCAGACCTGTTAAAAATGGCCGTTTTCTAGACCACCTAGTATATTGGCATAAATTGACAAAACATTTAGACGCTAAAATTGACTCAGAACAATTTATTAGAGTATTTATCGGTCATTTCCCGTTTGAAATTAACAGATTTTTGACCAACTGTAAAAACTTGCACGAATTAGAAAATGCGCTTAAAGATTTTGATAACTATTTTACAACTCCAACGCGCAACAGTGCTTCAGGTTTTTCCATTTGGTCAATGAATAACAATAATGCCAATAATCGTTTCAGTAATAATAATAACCAGTCTCGTAATGCCAATTTCAACAATTTTCGCGTTAATAACGATGGTGTTCATGGATACAATAACACCAATTCGAATATCGATATTCCAACATCACATAATTTTGCAAACAACCATAATTTGACAAATAATAACCGTAATAACATTAACAATAACAATTCATTACATAACAACAGATCAATGAATTCTGGCAACAACGGTAGATTTAACAATAATAGAAATTTTCCGCGCAATACTAATTTAAACAGAAATTTTTATAATAGTAATTTCCCTAATCAAAATATTCCTCAAGGTTCAAATAATTTTAATCAAAATAACCCGCGTCCTGAATATCCTTCTCGAAATAATATTGGTAATAATAGTTATCAAAAGGGTAATTCACGCAACACAAACAACAATAGAGTAAGCTGGGGAAATCCGCCCTTGATACAGAATAATACAAATAGCATTGATCTGGATACATTTGTTGAACATCAACCAGATGATCATCAAAACAACCCGTTGGTGGTGACCCCAACTACAATTAACGACTTTAACAAACCAGGAAAATTTGTAAACTTCAGTGGCGCGATGACTCCGTCAGCCACTGGTTCAATTAGCAATAATCTAGCTTCTATGCATCAAATAGCTAACAAACTTCCTCAATCATGTGACTCTGACAGTTCCATTGTACCCATAACGAACAGCATATCCAACCATGTGTTTTCTAGTAAAATTAATCACTTTATTTCTACAGTGAAACCTATCAATAATATTAAAATTAATAACGCTAAACTAAGTATTGATCTAAGGAAAATTAATATTACAGATAATATCCTTTTCAACCATTTACTAAATAAAGTAATACCTATATCGCCTTGTAACATAGTCAGTTTCAATAAAATTTTTAACAGTCAAAATTTAAATAATTCACTTTCTGTTAATATTAGTGAGGGGCACATTCACATAATCGATTCTGATATTAACGACAGCAACCCATCAAATGTAAATGATAAAACTGATCAATTTGCAATAGTTACCAATAATGTTGACATTCTAAATGACAAATGTTTATGTAATATTAGAAATACCCCTGTCGCAGCATCCTGCATAACATAGCGAATTTCCATTTACAAAAGTACGTTTTTCTCGGAAACTAGTTGATATAGAGTAATTGTAAATAAAAAAAAACTTTCTTTATGTGATTTTCCCGCCTCATTCCGCCAAATTTTTTCAAAAAAATGTCCAAAAAACCGTAGACGTTTTCACGAAATTTCTTAAAAATAAGATCTTTCGTTCTTGAGTTATCGTGCGGACACTTAGTAAACTTATATATATATATATATATATATATATATATATATATATATATATATATACGTGTGTGTGTCCGCACGATAACTCAAAAACAAAACATCTTATTTTTAAAAAATATCGTGAAAACGTTTCGTGAAAAAAATTTGGCGGAATGAGGCGGAAAAATCACATAAAGTTTTTTTTATTTACAATTACTCTATATCAACTAGTTTCCAAGAAAAACGTACTTTTGTAAATGGAAATTCGCTATGTTATGCAGGATGCTGCGACAGGGGTATTTTAATAACAGATGCGTTTATGTACAGGGCCGGTGAGAGAAATGACCGGTGAAATATCTATTATACAAATTATGTGTATATTTAATTTTACCACCAGAGGCGCAACTGAGAATCTTTGCCTTACCAATACTGAATTTAATATTTTGAGCTAAATTTTTTAACGGTTACGAAAAAAAATTTAGAACGGAATTTATTTTCCAAACGTAACAAAACATTTCGACGGTACACCGAAAGAGTGACACAACTCAAAAATTTACATTTTCGAGTTTATTGTGTAAATGTATAGCAACATTTGCATATTTTTATGTCCCAGAACGACATATTGCTACTTCCAAAATTAACCGCTAGAAGGCGGTTTTGTCGTTTTTTCCTTACTTCAAAGTAGCGAATTTTTTTTATCAAAATCTTTAATGTTATCAAAATTAACTTGTTATTTTTATTGTTGGAATACAAGGTCAGGGCCCGCTCTAGGGGCGGGCAACCCGGGCATTTGCCCGGGGCGGGATTTTTGTAAATTTTGGTAAAAAGACGGTGGCTTCTTGTGAGTGACGAACAGATTTGCCCGGGGTAGGAAATTCTGAGGGCGGGAATTTTAAAAAAAGACAACAACACCGGCTTTTTATACCCGACGAAAAATAAAAAGTGTCCGATTTTTTTTTCACTGGGGCGGGATTATTCCCTTTTGCCCGGGGCGGCGAAAACGCTAGAGCGGGCCCTGACAAGGTGAGTACCAACGGGTTATCTCCAAAAAAATTTTGAAAATTTTAGAAATCCGAAACTATGATAACTTTTGAAGTAAATAATAAAACTTTTGAATAGAGATATTGAAGTAGCTGTTTTTTTTTTTTTTGAACTGTGTCACTCTTTCTGTGTACCGACGATTTTACCTTTTTAAATTCTCTTGCTGAAGAAAAGAACCATTCGACACGGAAACAAAACTAAAGTTGGACCTTTATTCAAGGGCTTATCCGGCATGTACTTAGTTGATGTTCTCCTTCTTAATCCAAGTTTTTAGTTTACTGTGTGTTCTCTTTTTCTTCTTATTATATCTTTAAATTCATCATCCATGTTTTAAATAGGAATTTATAATACATAAAAGTATTGCTGTTGATATTAACCTTTTAACATGTACATTCAAATTATTAGAAAAAATTCAATCACAAAATCCACAGTTTTTAATAGATATGTATTTACCTTATTATGTTGACAAATTCTATTAATAATTGCCTGTTTAGAATTTATATTTTCTTTTTTATTTTAGCTATATTCTTCTCGTATATAAATAACATTTGCTTCACGGTTTCATGTAATTTTTAAGGTGGTTTTAAATTTTTTACCTATATAAAACAAAACAAAAAACAAATAATAGGACAAATATTAATTACTATTTGATTTTAAAAATGTAATATATAAATTAACATGAATTATTACCTATTTTTCTCAAATATCAGTCAAATATCAGCACCGAATCTATATGTCAACATTTCAACACAAAGACGAGTTGATTTGAAATTCTGATTGTTGAAATATTAGTTTAAATTCAAGCTAATTTGGCAGTATTGTACATACCTGTGGTGCTATCTGGTTAAAAACGCTGACACAATAGAATTTTTAAAATAAAAAATTATTAAATATATTTAAAGAATTTTTTTAAATAATTAAATTATTAAAAATATTAATAATTTTAAAAATATTATTATAATTTTTTAACGTAATGTGTTAAATAAAGAGATTAAAATAATGTGCAGTATTTAGAAAAAAAAAACCAATTCTACTACAATTTGAATTTGAAAGCAAAGATAAATTTTCGAAAACAAAATAACAAATCTAATCTACTTATACTAGAGATATTATGTTTACAAATGCATAAGGCTATTTGTGCACTACCAAAAATATAATTTTAAAATTTTATTTAATCAAAGAAATATTATAGTTTAATTAATTAAATTTAATAATATTACATTTATATAACCGTAGAAATTTATTAAGGCATTATTCTGAATATTTATCCAAAGAAATTTGAAATATGATAGGTAGTAGAAGTACTAAGTGTAGTAATACCCTTAAAATACGTGTATAATCAAAATAAATAAAAATAGGATTTTTCCAATACAACAGAAAGAGATAATACGATAAAAAGAGACTCTATATAAAAATTATTTTTGATTTTTCTTGAAAACCAGTTTATACAGAGGAAAAGTTTAAAAAGCTCGCTAATATAACTTCTTACAATTTTTTTGATAGTATAACAAAATTTTTGAAAAAGTTATAAATTCTGATCAAAAAACACAAAAAAAGACTTTAAAGCCCAAAATATCCGGTCTGTGGCATCGGATGTGTCTGGCTAACGAACTTAGGCGAGCGAAATCGAATTCAAACGTACACACCAAATTTCATAAGCATTAAACGTTTTGTTCGAGAGTTATCGTGTACACACATAAATACATATATATATATATATATATATATATATATATATATATATATATATATATATATTTATATATATATAAATTTTAGTGAAGTAGATTTTCGGGTTCTAGAGGCTCCAAAACAAATTTCTGCCATAGTCCCGGGCTTAAGTCTTACCATAAGAGCTGCCGTAATAGCTGAATTTTCATTCTGAAAATTCGCTAATAAACCTACTCAACAGTCAAAATCAAAAAATTCATTATCGATTACAAATAACTTTGAACAATTTATTCGAGATATAGATCATACTTTCGATGTTCATAAAAGTCAAGCACACATATTGTTAAAGCAATATCTTGTAATTTACGAAATTCCCAATAAAATTTACAACTTTAGTTTTAAAATCAGAATTGAAAAATTTCAAACATTCAATAACACATCCGACAATGATTTTAATTGTTTCATTCATAATAGGCCCCGTACAGTTAGTAAGTTTTCTGCTAATAGCGATATTTCTGGACCGCCAAAGATAAAAATATTTCCTTTTCGAGAATCAAGGGCATTTTCTAGTGTTAGCCTTAATGATTTTCAATTTTTCGAAATTTCAATATCGAAATTTATAAGAATTACAATTTTGTTTATTTTAATTGGTGATCGATTAAATTCTAAAAGTAACTTCAACATTATTCGAATTATTTGTCAGTTGGGTTAGTGAATATTATTATTATTTTATTGAACATTATTAAGAATGAATTGAATTACATGTTGAATATTTTATGCATAATTCTGATTGATCATTCATATAAAGTTAGTATTTTGTAAACAATATTAAATTTGCTTAATTTACTAATATCTGTATTCGAATTTATTCTAATTTTATGCATTTAATGAGATATGTGACGTTTTTTGCTTATAATCTTCTTTGAAAGAGTTTTATGTTTTATTTTGAATTCGTCGGTACCGTTTTGCCAGTTGTCACTTGAAATCTGCAAAAAAATAATCAGACTCACTGGAGACTATGGTATTAAATTCTCATTTATTTTAGTCTTTTTTATTTTTTTTTTAATGTTTAGTTGAGTCAATACACTCTTCTGAGCACATCTAAAAAACAGAAGCAACAAAATTTAAGTTAAATAGTAAAAATTTTGTTAAAACTAGTAACGTAGTGCGTTTATACAACGATTTTCAATACCGAAAATTATAACGTAACACGTTCTCAAAAGATACATATATATATTTGAATATTCTTTTATATTTAAACCTTAACACCTAAGGGGTTAAATTATATTCCATTTGCGAAAATGTAAACATATGATGACATTTACATTTTGGTTATGTCATGAATAAAGTTTTAAATGCTTATGTGACTATAACAGACTGATGATTATTTTTGGTAAATAGTTAATATTTATAAGTACAAGAATTATAAGAAATAATTTTTTAAAACACATGAAAGTTAACTAAAAACATTATATTCGTAATTAACGATAATAAATACTTACAAATTCTAAATCACACGCTTGACATGTTGAGTTAAAAACAAATACTTAACGTTGATTGGGAAACAAACACAGCTACCAACCTCATAATATTTAAATACTGGTTCATTGCTCGTGTCGATCATCCCTTTGAGTAACATTAGCTTCGTATAAGTTTTAATTACTAAAAAAACATATGAATTTGTTAATACACGAATAATACTGACCTATTAACTGAATACTGAATTTGAACTTGTTAAAAATTTTAATGTTTGCACTCATAAAAAGAGAAAAGAAAGATAATTATGTATTTCTAAAGTTTATCAAGAAAAATTTTAAGATATACAAAAAAAAAAAAACAAACACAACGTTTTCTTACTATTGTATAAAATCGAAATAGTTGTACTACAGGCTTCAACCAGAATATTATTTTTTACAAGTAAAAATTAAATCATTTACGTAACTGAAAGGAAACTTTCTAGGGGAACCAATTGATGATATTTTGATAATATTAAGCAACCGTGGTTTAAAGTTTAAAGAAGGTGGAGTTTTTTTTTTATAGTGGTCTGTTTCCTTAAAGCGGGGATTCACGACAAAAGTGTATACGTGTGAATTTGAATTACATATAAGTAAGTAATTCTTAATAAACGAATAATTTTGCGGTTCGCTATAATTTAAATTTCATTTACCGATTTGTATGGTGGAATGTGTCGATTCCTCTATGAACTTAATCCTTTCAAGTATTATATTTTATTATATTTAGCACTGGTTGAACACTGTCTAGCACTACCAAAAAATAACGTAACATTAATTAGATAAATACTTTTGTGAACGTTGGATGCATAGTAAATGCATTACTTAAGGTTAGTATGGAAATAAAGTACTTTTCCTTTTGATGGCGTGTACGAAAACAGAAGTAGACACTGACAAGCAAACAAATATATCAAATTTACTGCCAATTTGAATAACGCAAATAATTTTTACTTAAAGAGATGTTTTCCATTTAAAAAGAGAACTCAATACCATGATATGATTTTAATTAATTTTGAAACTTGACCGATTAAATTTAAATAAATTTTACCTAAAAGGATGTTTTCCATTTAAAATACCATGATACGACTTTAGATAAAATTGAAATTTAACAAATTAAATTTCAGTAAATCCTAACTTATATCTGCTAAAATATAAACTACGTATTATTAATATTATGATAAGAAAACTAAGTATTAGTTATAATGATAGAGGTACGTAGCCTCAAAACACTAAACAAACATTTTGACCTTATTTATTTTTTTTTATTTTGTTAATTTGGAATAGGTAACATTTGCCAAGTACATTTACTATTTCAGAGTTATTAACTTACATTGCATAATTAATGCATTAACATATTTTGTACAATTTCACTATATAATACTTAATAAGTAATTACTTATAGAATTTATTTGTCAAAACATACATTATTTGTAAAAACCTTTTCTGTTCTCTCAGTAACCCGGTACTGATTGATATTTATGTAATGTACGGTATGCAGTTGGCTAATTGGTAATTTTTTTCTCTTTTTCTCTTTTTTCAGTTTGAACTCGAAATTCCCTTCACGAATTTCAAGTCCAAACTTGGTCGGGCCGTATGTAACGGTGACAACATCTATGACATATACTTTTGAATCTAGCGCGTAAAGTTTAGACGACCATCTGGTGGCAGTTAAATCAATTGCAGCGACATGAATGCTAATTAGAATGTATAGTGCCATCTAGCGGCCAATATTGGAACCGCTGATATTATAAGTACCACAGTTGCTGAAACCTGTATTACCACAAGCATCATAATTAGTTCCAAAAAAATAAAAAGAGGAATTATGAGGCTAGGTGGTGATGGGGGACAACGGTGGCAGAGAGGGAACAGAAAGGAGTTTGGAAAAGGATTCGGTTTCAAGTTACAAAGGAATCAACACGCAAAAAATATATAATTAAAATTTGTAATGTAATATTGAATTTAAAAAATTAGAAAATTATAAAATAAAAACTAACAAAACAATTTAATTAAAAAATGTGAAAATAAATAAAATCTATAATACTAAGCTAGTTTAAAACTAAACAAAATATAAAATTATTAAACTAAGTAAAGTTAATGATGGCATCCATTTTGTAAAGTACAATTATTTTGAATTAAAACTATTTTTATTAATTTTGTGAAAAGCATTATGTACTTGACAAACAATATGAAAATAAATTATCGATTTTAAATTGATCAATGCGTATTTGTGCCATTTGACGAACTAATAAGAATCCACGATTTGGAAGAATCCAACAATTAAACACGTGTTAACGGGACATACAACAGAGAATTATCAGGCTAGGACAGCCACATCCGTTGCAAGGGCCAGCAAGAGAAATAACGGGCTCCCGAGCACAACAAAAAATTTTTAAACATTTTTTTCTCCAAGAGAGACGTTTTCTCACTTTGTCTGGGTCCCCTTTTCTGACGTGGCTCCTCGAACAATTGCCCCACCTGACCTATCTTCTCGCCGGCCCTGGGTGTGTGACAGACGGATAGAGAGACAGAAATTATACGCATTCCGACAATTATTTTTTCGGAAACTCAAAAAACCGATCGACCCTTATTTTTGACGCAAATTCCATTTTTAGCATCAAAATTTTAATACTTAACTCTTTTCAGTAATCGCTTTATAGTTACGTAGTCACAAAATTGCAACACTTTACAACCCTATTTATAGAACTGATACATACTACACGGAGAGAAAAATCCTATAATTTTTGTAGAGAAAATTTCAGAAAAATTACTATGCTCCCCTATAATCCGTGCGCGATCGACGACCAAAATAAAAAATATGTGCTAGCATGGTAAAATTTAATGTGGTGCTAACACAACTTTTATCACACTCTTATGCATGTATATTATAGTTTAATTCTTGTTGTCGTACTCTTTCATTTGCGCATCTGACTCGCGACCTTATATTGGTTGCACTGTACTTGTAAAAACATGTATACAAAAATGATGGCCAACAATATAATTCTAATACATATACTAAAGATAGGTAAATAACAAAAAGATGAATTAAACGATGACATCATCCTAAGAGAGTGTAAAAGCAACTGACAACCTAGCTGCATCAAGGTGCCTGGTGCGAGCTGTCTGACAAAGTTTCTTCCACAGGTCACACCTATATGGTTCGCATGTAACCCATGTAACTCGCTGATTGAGGTACATTTCATTAGAGCGATCGCAACACAAACAACCTTCTTTCTGTTTTTTTTCTTTCTATTATTAGCATGTTAGCATGGAAATTTTTTTAATAAACACAATTAAAAATTATTTTTTTGTCGGTAATGGAACTTTTTACTGTGCTGTTTTACAAATTTTACGGAGATAATATTACGAAAAGAACATTCCATCCTTTAAATTTTTTATGATTAATTATAATCTTTATATTTTTACCTTACAGAATTTAATATGTTCGTCCTTTACACGTCGATTGTAGTGCTGAGCACAGTAACTTTTATAGGAATTTTCTCTCCGTGTAGGTACATGACATGAAATAGTTCTTACTAAAAACGTTCTGGTGTCTAAACTTTTTTTCTATATCTGACCGTTTTAGAATGAAAAGACATAGCATATTTGCTAAAAAGATTTGTTTTTGGTCCTATGTTTATCGGAATGTGGATTGGTTTATACAAGAATAATGCCACAAAATTATTCGATACCTTTGTCTAACACCCTGTATATTTACATATATGTATATTGTTTTATTTAAATTTATGAAATGTAGAGTGAAACGAAAAAGAGGAATTTCATATAAAAAAAATATATATAGCACTAACGAGTTACCATTCTCTCTCGAACAGTTGCATATAGAATAAGATGACATACAAAATATTTATATAATAGCGATGCATAAAATAATATCGATATTTTTTATCCGATGATAATATAGAAAAATAACGTGTGTTCTTCGCAAATTTAGATTATGCACTGTCCGGAACAGCTCTTTACCTACTCCAAAGAACAGGGCCGGATCTAGCCTAAGTGGCTAGATCCGGCCCTATATATATATATATATATATATATATATATATATATATATATATATATATATATATATATATATATATATATATACAGGTGTAGGAGAAATAACTCTTATCCTTTTGAGGGGTGACGCAATTTTCTCAAACTGTTAATTCCGAAAAAATTCCTGCGATTTTAGTGTTTACAGGGTGCTATGAGTCACCCCTCAATAGGATAAGAGTTATTTAATTTCCACCCTGTATAACAGAAATTTCCTGCTATTATTACATTTATTTTACTCTAAGAAGACTTTTTTAATATATTTACATTGCTTGTGCAAGGTAATATTATCTACCTACTCACTCGAACACTAGACTTATTTACTTTTATTAGTTTTATTACATATTGAAAACTAATTGAAAATTCATGGGTAAATGTTTATAAAACACCCGTAATGCGAGTGTTCGTGAATAGAATTTAATAAATTGTTAAACTCTAAATATGATTTATAGTTATGTAGAGGTTTTTTGTTCCTGTATATATTTTTATTTTTATTTTGAACAAAATAGTATTAAAATACGCCGTTACTGCTGCTTACATTATACCAAATTTATTCATGGTCGGTGATGTAACACATTCTCTATTTTATATTTTAATTTAATATGTACTTGTTTTATTTTTTATATATAGTTTTTATAATCGATATCCTTCACCATTCGAAGGACGTATGAATCGTTGATTTTCAGTTCAATAAAGAATTGGCATTATCGTGCATTTAGCTAAAGTAATTGTACAAAAATATAAGAAAATTACGAGTTTACAAACTTTTATTTTATTCCTAATAATAAGAAACAGCAATTAAAGTCCCGAATTAAATAACCGAATTCGATTTACCACAAAAAAAAATTTATTTTATTTCCCAATAAGTACAATTTGAAAATTAACCAAGAACAATTGAAATATGACGATATACTCTCGTCAATTCCCACCCAATCTGATTGCAGTTTATCAGCTTATTCTTTATATAGGTAGGAGAGACTGGAGTAACGTGGCCACTCTAAGACAAAATGTTGGTTAATTTATTTGTTTGAAGAGCAATACAGATTAATAAGTATTTAGCATATAGTTGCATTAGAGCAGAACGAATAACCATTAATATATCAACAATATCTTGAAAGGTATTTTTGTAATTTCTGTTTTTCGCAACATGTGCAAAGTGACCGCTTTACCCTACGTTGGGTAAAGTGGCCAGTGCCTATTTTAACCCAAAAATAAATCTTGAAATAATAAACTTGTTTATATACAAATTCAAACTATGTCTGTATCATTAATTATTATACATATATATGAACGGACGGACGGACGGATGGACATAAGTCTCATCATAAGTTCCTTTTTCACATCATTTTTTCTCGGAACCCTTAAAACTGATTGCAGGCAATTCTTTTATTTATAAAATATAAAGAACTAAATAAAAGTTCTAAATTTAATATAATATGTTAAAATATTTTAAGAATTTAATTTTAGCAGCGACCGTAGACACTGACCACTTTGCTCCATTATAAGCCTGGCCACTTTACCCCGTTAGACGCCATTTCGGCAAACTACAACTAATTTCAAGAAAGAATTTTCTGATTCATCTATAACTATTGTTATAACTATTGTAAAGTTGTATTCGTATTTAATAAAAAATTAATGAGAATACAACTTAAAACTTATTTTACATCAACACTCGAAAATTCAGAAAATTCGTTATAATTCATACAATCTAGGAAACTGATCATTGACGTTTTAATAGAATACTAATGGCTTGTCTGCAGGCTAGTATTCAACTTCGTCACAAGAATGGAGTAATTCCCGGTGAGTAAAGGCCAATGGCCACTTTACCTCCACTGGTCACTTTACCGTGATGCAAATTTCTTATTATTAGTGAAAGTTATTAACCAATAACAATTTGTCATTTATTAACTTAAATATTGGTATCGAATTTTAAACTGAACATTAAATTTAAATATTGAATTAAACAAGGAATTGATCCATGATTAGTCGTCTAATTGTGTATACTTATTTGAATTAAAAATTAAGGTGGGTGGACCATGGAAGGCCATGCTCCTTAGAAGGCCAACTACTAAAAAGTCGTAGTTATTGACATGTAAAGACATATTCCTTCTACATACATACACTAAGATCCATCAAACTCAAGACCACAGACGCGGTGACGAGTCTCTCGCGCCGATATTGCGACAGTGTGATCTCACGCTTCGTAGAGTTCGGTCGTCAACGTTACAATTGTTATTCGCGCGCACAACAAAACGTAAGTTTTTAGTTAAATAACCTATTCTTATCTCATATTTTTGTACTGTTAATTGTCGTATAAGCATATGTTTATGGTACTAAAGGAAAAAAAATAGTTTTGCCTCGATTTAAATTAAAAATATTGTTAGTGTTCCTAGGAAAGCCGATGATTCCTTATAAGCCCAATGAAAAAGTTGACGGTTGACCTGGCTAGGGTACATGGGCCTTACAAGGAACATCTACCAACCATGAACATATGAACGTTGATTTTAAACATTCCTGACTAGAAGACTATGTGCCATGATAAGTTTGTGATACGGATAACTACAGTACTCAGGCGGTAGTGTCGATTATTTTATTATAATTAATATCAAATACCCCTGTCGCAGCATCCTGCATAACACAGCAAATTTCCATTTACAAAAGTACGTTTTTCTCGGAAACTAGTTGACATAGAGTAATTGTAAATAAGAAAAACCTTTTTATGTGATTTTTCCGCCTCATTCCGCCAAATTTTTTTCACGAATTCCGCCAAATTTCACGTACATTTTCAAAATGTACATATATATATATATATATATATATATATATATATATATATATATATATATATATATATATATATATATATATATATATATATATATATATATATATATATATATATACATATATATATATTAGGGTGGCGCAAAAAAACCACATATTTTTCTTTTTTTTGTCTCATAGGAAAAAAAGTTAATTTAGCTCATTTAAGAATGCTCACCAAAAATTAGCTCGATAAAAAATTTTTTAAAGGTCGCTCAAAACTTTTTAAAATTTGAAAATGGGCCAAAAATCGATTTTTGTTTTTCATCAAACTTTTTTTTTATCCCTGCATATGTTTGTACATTGAATAAAAAAAAATTCCTCCAAATGTTAACTCAAAAAATTGATAATAAAAGGTCGCTCAGGAATTTAAGGTCAAAATATTTAATATTTTTTAGGGACGCTAAAAAATATTAAATATTTTGACTTGAAAAATTTTCAGAACTCTTGAGCGACCTTTTATTATCAATTTTTTGAGTTGAAATTTGGAGGAATTTTTTATTATTCAATGTACTAACACATGCAGGCATGAGGAAAAAAATTTGATAAAAAACCAAAATCGATTTTTGGCCCATTTTCAAATTTTAAAAAGTTTTGAGCGACCCTTAAAAAATTTTTTATCGAGCTAATTTTTGGTGAGCATTATTAAACCGAGCTAAATTTACTTTTTTTCCTATGAGACAAAAAAAGAAAAATATATGGTTTTTTTGCGCCACCCTAATATATATATATATATATATATATATATATACATATATATATATATATTATATATATATATATATATATATATATATATATATATATATATATTATATATATATACATATATATATATATATATATATATATATATATATATATATATATATATATATATATATATATATATATATATATATATATGTATATGTCCGCACGATAACTCAAGAACGAAACTTCTTATTTTTAGGAAATTTCGTGAAAACGTTTACGGTTTTTGGACATTCTCTAAAAGTCATAGATAATTGTTAGTTTGGCCTTCTTAGGAACATTGTGGCCTTACACAGAACAGACCCATAAGAAGGCCATTTTAGGTAAAAAAAAGTTTTTAATTTCATTATAAAACGCGTTGACAAGTTATTTGATATCAATATAATGCTCATTACTACTATTTTTAAATAATTTCCATTAATATATTCTTAATTATACGATGGTGTTCAAGTAATGTTCGTTAAGTTTTTTATAGATGATAAAAATATATTGAGCATTTAATGTTTCACTCAAATGAAAGATCTTATTATGCAGTTTTAGTAAAAGTGGATACCGTCGTTCCTCAACTTATTGACAATTTAACTTATTGACAATGATCGTAGTTTACCTCAAGTTATAGACAAACCATCTATATGTACGCACTGCCACACTACGACACAGCACGTATGACCTTGGGTACATACATATGATTTGTCTATAACTTAAGGTAAACTACGATCATCGTCAATAACTTAAATTGTCAATAAGTTGAGGCACGACTGTATATTAATTGTTACAACTCTATTTTCAGGTTGAGAAAAGTGGTAACTTAAAATTAAATACGATCTTTATTGTTTCAGTGATGTACAACTTAAAAAAAATGTATTGGAATAATAGGCAACTTTTGTTTTAATCAATATTATTCAATTTTAAAATAAAGTTGTTCTTCTACATTGAAACAATAAATTTCAACATTACTAGGCTTTTGTTAAGGGAATCAATTATTTGAGCAGCAATTTAATTTATTGATCAGCAAAATTTATCAGCTAAAAAAATATTTTAGCAGCAGTAAAATTATCTTGCCAGCAAAATGTGATCAGCATAATTATACGATTTGGCCTGCTAAAAAATAAATATTGAACAGAAAAAAAAATAATTTAGCAGCAAAAAATATACTGGCGACTCAAAGATTACGCGAGCGCTCCTGGTTTTTTAAATTAGAAACTGTATCAAGTAAAAATTTTTGTAAATTAGATACTGGATCCTATTTCGGTAAATATCGCGTATAAAGCGAACTCTTAATATTCATTAAGTGTGTGAGTGTAACATTTTTTCTATAATTATTTAATTTTCTTAAGCGAGATTAGTGCTATAAGTAAATGACAAAATTCAAATACGTAGATATTATGTCCGTTACTTGAATTGTTGTTATCTTAATGGAATTTATATGTAAGTATATGTATTTTGATTAATATGTTTTAATTGTAAGATGTTGTTTTAGTTGATTTTGTAAGAAATCATATTTTACTATATTCTTTTATATTTAAGGTTTTAAAATATAAACTTATTAGCTGAGACCCGCGGTTTCACTCGCGTAAAATTATTTGAACATCTTAATTTAACATCTAAACGAATTATTATTTGAGGCGGCAATTTCAGCCTCATCTTACTTTTAAATCAAATATTCTGTTTGTTTTTTTTTTCTTTTTTTTTTACAAAAATAGCTCTTTACAGTACTTCACTTCGCTCGTTCAACGACTCCCAAATAGCTATATTCATATTTTAATATGAATCTAATTTTCATGTGCTGAAATCTTTTCGTAGATACCCATATTGATAATTTTGACAGCACTTTAATTTCCGACCCTTTTTGAGGTCCCAGAGCTCAGGAGAAAGTTTCTAAACTCGTGTTAATTTATTTCCAAGATTTAATAGTATTAGAGCAAAATTTGGTCAAGATCCGTTCAGCCGTTTATATTTGGCATTTTTTGGGTCCCCAGGACCCTAGGGGACAATTTTAACCTCATGTTCATTTTTACAGGATCTCAGTACTATTTTAACAAAATTTGTTCAAGATTTGTCCATCTATTTATATTTTGCGTTTTGTAGGTCCGCAGGACCCTAGAGAATGATTTTCACCTCACGCATATTTTTCTCAGGATATCAATACCTAGTGTATGAGCAAAATTTGGTCAAGATTCATCCAGCCGTTTATTTCGAGCTTTTTTGGGTCTCCAGGGTCTTACAGGGTAATCTTAATCTCACGTTACATTTTTTCAGGATCTCAGTACTGTTTGTACAAAATTTAATCAAAATCTGTCCAGTCACTTATTGGGAGTCCTTTTTGGGACCATAAGACCTTAAGGATCAATTTTGATATAACATTCATTTTAAAATAAAGGGGATCTCGATATTACTTGTGAAAAATTTTGTAACGATCCTTCCAACCGTTAATTTTTAGCGTTTTTAGGGCCCTAGGGTCCCACGGTTTAATTTTAACCTTTTAAATGTAGCTTATGCGAGAACCGATAATACTACTTAGCTACTAGTGAAAAAGTTTTTGAAATCGGTTGAGTAGTTCCAGAGATTACTTTAGTCGTACAAACCGACAAGTCACAAACTTTAACTAATAGTATGATTGTCATGTACCTATATGTTCAAACGACTGTACAGCAGACCAAAAAAATATTTAATGCTGCTCACATATTGCTACTCGCTAATTTTTTTAGCATACCATCATTATTTGACGCTCAAATAGTTTATTAGCTGACCATATATATATACATTTAAAGCTGATCGTATTTATTTATTCTGCTGCTCAATTAGCCTTTTTTGCTGATCAATTTGCATTTATTTTGCTGCTCAATTAAACCTAAGCCTTTTGTTAATGCTTTACATTGAATCAATATGGTTTTTATTGATATTAAGTTGTTTTTTCTCTGGGTGTGCTTTAGTGTAATTAAATAAGTTATTAATTAATGTAAGGCTTTGATTTTATTGTCATATAACTCCCGCTGGTCGCATAAATACAAAGACGGCTGCTTGTAAGGCTTACCGTAAGTTACTCTGAAAGGCCCGCATAAATGTTACGGTATACCGGAGATGTATACCTGTACAGATAAACTGCACAGGTAAACCTGAGCGTGTGCGCTAACTGCTTTCTTTGAAACTGTCCAGGTGAACAGACCTGCAGAAAGAACTGAAAATCAGTATTTTCCACCTGCGCAGGTATGTATACCGGAGCGTGTATGTGAGTCAAACAACACCTGCATATGGTTGATTTCAATTGTTTATACGCTTTCACTAATGATGAGTATACCGTATACGGTATACCGTAACGTGTGTGAGCTCGTTGGCAAACACGATCTTTATTACAGATACATTTTTAAACTGAAATTTTTAAACATTTTTATATTGGAAATGACAGCAGCACAGCCTGATACGCACACTTCTTATTGTACAAACATCATTGCACTTCAGTCAATGACACGTGCCATTGGAATTTCGTAACTAAAACCGTTAGGACTATTGTTGTTTACTGAAAAATGATTAATGAAGAAGAGTTAATTATTTTTTTGAATCCTGTGTGGAGTAGGTATACCTTAAATTTCTCAAAGTACAAAAAGAGTCTTTTAACGCAAAAATTCAATATAAAATACTAGCACTAGGTACGCGACTCGAAGAGTGCAATGCATTTGTTTGGCAATTTTCAAAAATTTCTTCAACGAATTGGATCGTGATGGGTCGTCGCCCCAGTATACAATGTTTAGAATTCCGTAAACTGTGAAGAAATTGAAGCAGCACTCGGATAAATTAACAATGCTTTAAGTCATATGCAGCACGGACCAAGGCAGTCTGTGGTGAATCTCCCTTTTCATTGTCTTTATAAACAAATACGGTTTTACTACAGACTGCTGTGTTGCAACTGAGTTCGGACAAACTCTCCCTGCTTTAAATCATTCGCAAGATAATGCAGCGTAGCTATGGGTGTCTGTGCTACAACCGCCTTTGTACTCGATCGTACCAGCGCTGGTCCCGTATCATTTCTCGCATATTTTATAAAACTCTAAAATAATTATATGATCTATTTCACTTAAATTTAACCATGCTTCATCACTTATAAGCTGAAATAATTTCCGTTTTTTGGTTTGATCTTTTCCATTATTGCACTTACGTAAATTTTAAATTTGCAATTTGTTTTTAGAAAAGAATAGAAGATTGATTTGTTTTGAATTATTTAATTTTTTAACTTTGACTCATGCTCAATTGCATTTAAAACAGGGTATACTATGGTATACTTAACATATAACATGAAAGTCTGTAATTACTTTTATTGTTCAGAAGTAATACAATTAAACTTTACAATTACTTAGTGTGGGCAGCGATACAAGAAACCACACTGGTCGGAGCGTAGCTTAAAGCTTACAAAGATTTATTTTCATTTTGATTTTTCTCAACATTGTAACTTTTTTTTAGTAAGTAGACATACCGTTGTAATTTCATAATTGTATAACCGTAACGTTAGTGTTACTGCTGCAAACAAATATTTGTTACTTAATCGAACGTCAACATTCGTTAATTTCATGTGTCAAATGTGATACAAATATTGACAATTTAACTTCAAACATTTACGAAAATAAATCAAATCATAAAGGATTCAATTTTGTTATAACGATAAATTACACAGGTAAATATAATTTCAACGAACACGATTTAAATTTAATAATCATTTAACTGGAAACGTTTAACTATAAAAAGCTTGTTATAGATATAATGTTAGTATGTAGCTAGATATGTGCTACGAAACTGATTTTGCTGTCCTCGACTAATACGGTTCATTCAGCATTTTCATACCTACTCTTATTTATGAGAAATACCATAAATGGAGGAAAAGAAATTCTTATTCTACCGAGCGAGTTTGCTGCTTAAATATAGTGAAACGGAGCGAACCAAGTCCATTATGGTTTTCATTGAAGAAACAGAAGGGGAAGATAATTTTTCAAGTGATTTTAAAATATTAATTTTAACAAGCGACTGACATATTTTCTGATTACTGTTAATCTGTACATATAATAAAACTGTAACGAGACCATTTTAGTACATGGAATATTTTTTGAAAATTGTACTGATACAGTAAATAGTTATCGATGCAGATATCAAAATAGCGATTTTTAAAATTTTTGTCTGTCTGTCTGTTCACGCATTATGCAAAAACTATTGGACGGATTTTAATAAAATTTGGTGTGATGGTAACTTATTACCTGGGTCAACATCTAGGATACTTTTTATTCGGGGAAAATGTCTCATTCCCACGGGAAAATAGAAAAACTATTCTAAGCATATGCACACATTACGCAAAAATTATTGGACGAATTATGATGAAATTTGGTGTGGTGATAAGTTATTACCTGAATGAACATCCAAGATACTCCTTACTCCGGCAAGTGTCTCATTCCTACGGGAAAATAGAATAACTATGTTGAGCATATGCACACATTACGCAAAAACTATTGAACGGATTTTTATGAAATTTGGTATGGTGATAGCTTAATTATTACCTACGTCAACACTTAGGATTTCTTTTATTACAGGAAAATGTCTCATTCCCACGGAAAAATAGAAGAACCATTTTGAGCATGTGCATGCATTACGCAAAAATTATTGTTCTATGCAAGTTCTGCATAAATAATTAATACACTTATACTCTTTTCATTGAGTTTATAACAATGCGTCGCGCAAACGGCGTCGCGGGTACAGCTTGTAGTTTTTAAAGTTTTATGCCGACAGTCTGTTATTTTATTTTTAACTTGTATACTGTAATGTAATTGTGCTAATTTGCAATAAAGATATGAATATTCAAGTATATTTTCTAAAACAGGTAAATTGAGTCAACTGTAATCAAATTATAAACACAAAGCAACAAACTTAAGTACATTTTGAAAATTGCTTTTATAAATGATACGTTTACTTCCATTTTACACACGACATTAATATTTTAAAAAAAGCTATATTTACACAGCAAAGCTTCATACGTAGTTTTTACAATATCATAATTAATTTCATATCACATTTAATTTTAATGATGATATCATACATAAATGTTAAATCAAAATGTAAATTAGCGGCTTTAATAACCAGATACTTTTAAAATCTTAATGCAAATCAGAGAAGGTGAGCTAAAGAACGTAGACTACTATTTGAATATTGGTACAGATTGCAAAAATGTAACGTTACCGCTAGACTCTTGTGGACTTAACAGCTTAACAAGTGTAACAAAACAAAAATAGACAAATTATCGGTAAGAAACAAAAAATATTTGTAGTTACTGAGAATAGAATAGTTTTGAGTACAAAATTTATTAATTTTTAGTTGAACTATAAATATCCCTCAAGATAAAACTGTCTTTTACAAAAATTCACTAGAAACTGTAATATATAGTCAAAAATCAGTTTCGTAATTTATCCAATATATGGAAGTAGTTTCAGTTAATTCATTATTGAACAAAAACAAGATAGTCGTGTCCTCAGAAAGTATGTATATGTGTAACTTTACGATCATTTCATTTAAATATCTCTCCAGAGAAAATAAATGGGATCTTAAATGACTAGTCCCTTGTCAATAGAACCGAACAACAATCAAGCAAGAAGTTATATATTTGTTTTAGGTTGATTTTGAGACCGCACGCAGACATGTGTTTCCTCTACCACCAGCAACTAAAGCTTTACAAATTTGTAAAGGTAATTTATTATAATCACAAAATTATACCAAAAACGAATATGGACGAAAGCTACTGGTTATGAACAATGCAGTTATTTTTTTTTATTTGCTCTTTCATCTTCCGAAAGACCGATTTTTTAGATTAAAATATATAAATATTTAAAAGGCAAACGTAGTTAGTTGTAAAATTCCTGGTCCGTAAAGTTGTTAACATTTTGCGTCATGTATGTCCGGACAGTGGTACCTAATTGGAAAAAAATTAAAAATCTTTTAGGTAAATAATTTTTATTAGAAATCGTAATTAGCAATATTTTGCTCTTCTTCAGCTAACTTATGATTAATTTCTTATTAATTTTTCTTTTAATATTTTTTTAAACTATTTTAAAAATTAATTGTACCACAGCTGGCAGCATATTTTTTAGTGTTCCTTAAAAATTGCCAAAAAGGGAACACTTATGCAATCACTTCGGTGTTTGTCCAGTGCCACACGTTTCCTCTGAAACCACACAACGCGAAAAAATTTGAAACCTAGCACGGAGATAGTGTGTGGTGGCCTAATTCCAGATGTGAAGTTGAATGTCAATTCTGTTCTGGGGGTTAATTTTAGGGAATAACTTGGGAAGTAAAAATAAAATTTTTTACCGAAAACACCGAGTAACGTATCAAATGAAAGCCTATTAAAACGGGAATTCAGTAATATGTATAACTACATACTTTTGTCGATTTTTTTTTTTTTTGGAAATACATCATAAAAGTTGTTGTTCCCGGTCTTTATTACTAGAAGGATTGTTTAGAAAAAGTTATAAATAAAACGCCGTGAGCAGCGGGGCCCCATCACGGTAGTCGAATTTCCATCCTATATATGTTAATTTCTATAATAATATTAATATTTATAAACATAACAACAAATTCAATTACAAGCAGGTAAAATAAATGTGAGACAGCATGCAGCCTGTACAAAAATCTACTCGGGCAGTAGCTAAGATTTTATTGTCTACTGATATCTGCTCACATTAATATCGTCTGTCGTGAAAAATATAAGCTTCTAAGACTACTTATAATAAACAAAATATATCAACGGCAGACGTGATCAATTAATTTCAAAATTGTATATTTTTTGGCACATTAAAAATCGTCTGCCACGATGTTAATCGCACGGTAATGGTCTGCCATTGCCAATTCCCGATAATAATAACAATGTATTTTTAAATTTTCAAATGGCAGACGTGGTCAAATACATTTGAATTTCGTCTATTTTTGATACTTGGCCTATCTGAGCTACAGCTATTATCACCGCGCTGGGCTTAGCGAGTCCCCATTTCATGTATGGTAGGTATAGGAGAGTCACTGCACAAAAATCTAGGTCTGGTCAAATACATACAGGTAGCCGACCACTGGCTCTTGGACTATAATTTTATGATTTAAAATATTATCTAGTACAGTTATTATAATAAATAGTACTGCTAATAATTATTATTGAAAGAAAAAAAAAGGGGCGACTGTTTGTACAATTAGGTACTTCATTCAATAAATATCACTGTTCGTTTCTGGTAAAAGTAAACAAACCAAAATAACTATACGAATGTTTTTTTTATCTAAAAACTTGGTTTATTTTAGGAATAAAATTTATTCATTAGCAAAAGCATTTCATTCACTATCATATCCCCTTACAAAAAATTCATAAAAACAACTAATTCTGTAGAACACTGTTAGCGTAAGTACAACTTGCACTTGACGACTTGTTTTTTTTTCTTTTTTTAGTTTTGCAATATTTTGTCAGCGGATTGTTGGCTGACGATGGACATATGCTTCATAAATTCAGCTTTAGTTAGCTTCATCTTGCCCTTTATTTATATTTTTTAGCTACTTGACAATATAGGACGTCAAGATCAAATGTTGGGTGAACTTTTGAATCAACAATAGTAAATAAAGCAAACAGTAATCGATTATTATAGCTTGTACCTATATTAAGCTTCATCGAAACATACCTACCTATATCATATTCCATCAAAATCGGGGAATTGATATCAGAGGACCTTTCCTTGTTAGAAAAGCATTAAAGCGGTATTGAAATTTTTTCCTCATGTTAATAAATCACAAACATTCTTTAAAATTTTACTAAAATTACAATTGCAAAACGTCCGATATTTATTAATGTCTGATGTATCTACACAATAGCGGGGTATCCGTGTTGTAATCAGTCAAACTGTTTCTTTTTGATCAATAATCGTATACAACATATTTACACATTGGTCGTTCCGGCGGGTTTATCTGTTCCGTGCTCACCTAATTCAGTGGCTGATAAATTCACACTCGTTTTTGAACCCGTTGTAACTGTTTGTTAGTTCATTCTTTGTGCAATAAATAACACAGTGTGTTATGTTTGCTATTTATTGATATCACCGGCCGTAGTATTAACGTGCAGTGCTGCTGTACGTTACTTTTTTTTTTTTTTGAAAATTTTCCTTTATTAACATTTTTACAATGTATTGTTTTTAGTCATGTTGGTATTCATGTTCCAAACATGTTTTTTTGGGAAAAACTATTATTTTAACATACATATTGTCGTACCTATAAATTTTGCTATACAGGTTTAAAAGAGTTTCGATCAGAATACAGAATTAGATGGAACAGGCAGATTATCATGTGTGTTGTAAGAGTTGATTTTACTTTCTTTTTAGTTGATTTTACTGTTTTAGTCATCGAAGTATACTGGGTTATAGTCTAATCCCAATCTTTCTTCAGATTTGAAAAAAAATTTTACTCATATGTCAACTTCGAAAAGTTTTTTCGAAAACTCTCTACGTACCGTAATTTTATCAGTTTTGGCCTTAGTATTTCATAGACACTATCATATAACTTATATATTTCAAAGAACATCAACATCATTTTAAGAGTCCTGTCCGATAATAGCTTACGCGAATCGGTAAGTGTAAGAAAAATTTCGTCCTCATTTTTCAAGACAAGAAAGTATTGCAATAGATAAACCTTAAATCTACATGGAAAATTCCGTCTTTATAGGTCTAGAAATAAATTATAAGAATTGACCAACGGGCGGATGAGCGGATAAACAGCAAAATGAGTTCCGATATTTCGACTTTGGAACCCTAAAAATTAAAATCTTCTGAAATAGGACAGAACTTTCACACTGATATTTATATTTTGTAACCTATAGTTCTAAGACTTGTGGATCAGCAAATTTAGCATTTTATAATAGAGACAAAAGAAGTTTCTTTTTAATATTTCAAATTGGCGTCTTTCTAAAAATTAATTCATTTTAAAGAAATTAATTTTGGGCATTGGAAGCTTAACCACTGAATATCATCAAAGATGCATTTCTGCACAGAAGTAGCAATATACTGCCATATTTCAACTTTATTTGTTACTCTAGAATCTAGATCATGTAGAAAACACAAAAGATCATTTTTGGATCATAATAAATAGACCGGAAGATAATAACAAAAAACTTCTCCGATTTTCGCATTTATGCCTCGAGGAGTATTGAAAGATATGAAAATTTGAGAAATTTAAGGACAAATTTGAGTTCCGCTCGCGTGGCTTTTATATCGAAAATTAAGTTTCTTTTTGCCAAAAAAAGATGCGTTTTGGCCGGACTTTCGTACTTATGTCAAATGTACTAACATAATGTTAAGTTAAAATCCAGCTGTGGAAAATAGTATGCATAAGTCGCGCAATTGGCTAAAGTGAGTGAAGGACATGTTTTGTGGACTACTATTTTTATTTAATTATAAAAAAAAATTCTGTACCTGAAAAACATAAAACTGTCAAATCTCAAAATTTACAACATATGAATTTTTTGGTCATTTACACTGTTCGCCTTATAGATTTTTTAAGAAATTCGGTATTATAAAATTCCACATCTCAAATAGTTTTAGGTTAGCTCAATTACAGTTTCAATACTTTATAGAGACGAGCCAGCGAGCATATATGATAGGATAGTGTAAAAATCGTACAAAATGGTGTACAGTTACAGTGTTAGGCTTCTCAGGTACAGAATTAAGAAAAGGAAAACAAAATTTGGTAGTAAAAAAACTAAATTTTTGTAAAAGTACTGCATTTCTGAGAAAAAAAAAAACAAAATTTGGTAGTAAAAAAACTAAATTTTTGTAAAAGTGCTGCATTTCTGAGAAAACAAAACAAAATACAGTAGAACTTCGGCTAGCCGTCACCGTTTGGACCGGGACTGTGACAGTTAAATTAGACGAATAACAGAAATTTCTTAATAAATTGATAATACGTATATTTAATTGTGCGCTGTTATTCATATAAACTTGAGGTTACAATAAGAAAAATCTTTAAGTTACAAAGTGGCGGAATACCTGCATGCTATTTCTAATATAAAGTAATTTATTTTAACAAAATATTTATTTTTCTATGGGATTATGGATGCGTTTCTCAACTAGTTTTGTATACCTAATACCAGCGACGATATTATTTTTCTTATTAAGTGTTGAGGGATAAGAAAAACTAACGGATAATCAAGTAACGTTTAATGGAAGTTCTACTGTATTTTAAACCTTTCATTCACTGACTGCGTAGACTAATAAAAGCTTTTTAAATTTCTAATTTTAGATAAGCCATTAAAATGTTATCGTGGTCGCCGCGATCCACCTAACAATGCAATTGAAATGTCCCGTCAAAATTCATTCACTGGAAGTGTACTTCGAGATTTTCAAATTTTATAGGTACAGTCCAGGCTTTCTATAAATAATTTAAACAAACTTTTACACTACCAACTTTTCGATCCTGTATTATATCTACTAAGCGTATACCCAGCTATATTGTACTGGAAACTATATCAACACGAAACCAAATTGTTATTTTTGAACAATAAATAGCTTGTTCCAAAAAAAAAATTACGTGTACTATATGTGCTATATGGTGCTATTAAGGCAAACAGAACTAACGCGTGCAGTCAGTAAAAACGAACATAAAATATCGAATGCAAAATTTTAATCATTTTAGTTCATTTGGTGGATTCAAACAATCGTGAAATAAAGCCATTTCAGAAACATTTAATTGTAAGTAGCATTCATTATATGTTATAGGATTCGTGTAATATTACTTTTTCTAATCCACGACTATCGTTCGCACAATTTAAATTTAAGCTGACATTTAAAACCATAAGCAGACATGGATTAAAATGTGCATAAATTTCGAAAAATGAGTATAACCTTCAACGCTCGTTTTAGAAAATACGTCATCAATTGGCTCACACCCTTCAAAGTGACGTGGACCAGAATGACCTACTCCTTAAAAGATTCGTTCTCGATTCCACATTATGTGTTAGGAAAGCACAATATGCATGTTCTTGTAGATACTGGAATGGAAAATTGCTTCCAAATTTCTTTTACAGTAATACTTTTTCCCGCTGGAATTCTCTACTGTAAATTTCCACTGAAATGCCAGCCTTAAAAACCTTTTCCGTTAGGTAAGACTAACAGTTGAGGAAGTTTCCCCTCTATTCATTTTGTCCTTTGGAACTTTACAAGTTGAAATGTCAGGGTTAGTTAATTAGGGTTAAATATTAAAGTATATTTTTATATATTTTTAAGAAATGGGAAGGAACTAGATGTCTTTTCTTGTATTGACAAAAAACATCAATGGAAAAACTTGCAGACAATGTCCTCGAGCAGTGTGATTCTGTTTCACTCCAGCAGGATGGTTGTTTTCTGAGTGTTAGACGTAAAGTAAAAAAATAATATAAATCGTAACAGAATGCGAAGAAGCTCCCAATAATTAATGCGTAGTATGAAAACCATTTTTTTTAAAATGTTTATGCGATTTAACTCTTCAATCACTAGTTGTGGAATACTGGTAGTAAAGGTAAATATGGACCATTGGGAAGCAAGTTGATAATGATTATAAACCACAGATAGTGAAGTTACGATGATTATGGATCATTGGGTAGTAAGGTTATCGTGCTTATGAATTACTGATAGTGAAGCTACAGTGAATACGGGTCATTGCGTAGTATGACCATTGGATAATATTGACTAAGGATCACCGATAACAAAATTGTAGTAAACCGATAGTAGAGTTACGGTGAATATAGACCATTGGGTCAGTTCCCAACAACTTCGCTATAATGCCTATATGTACGGGAAAGTAATATGTATAGAGTTTCAATTTTATAACTGATCAAAATATTATCCGAACTACTTTAAATACAAATAGAGTTTCAATTTTGATAGCCGAAATTACATAGATCGCTATTTCGTCAACTTCTTTCTAGTTCCTGAAATTCGTCAAATTATAATCTAAAAGATTCATTGATCCTTTTGATTGGTTTCCGCATATTCCATGTAAATCAGTTTCAACCAATTGTTGGTAGAGAATTTACAAATTTAAAAAAAAATTCTCGTTTTATTAGTTTAAGCTATTAGATGTATATCAGAATTTAATTACTATTTGTCTGTGAAATGATGAACTCTGACGTTCTCATTGTCTATATCGTGATCTGTCTTTTTTAACATAATATATTTTTTTCAGAAAATAATAAATACTATTGTATAATACAATTTGTTATTAAAAATATTGGAATTTATACGTACCTACTTTAATAAAATATTAATAATTAGTACAGCATTAATTTGCAAATTACATGCCTTTTATATGTAATTAATATACATTGTTTTAGAAAATCATTTTTATTATATAAAGTATGTTTTTAATATTTTCCGTTATTAACAAAAAATAAATTCTCTTGATAAAATACATACATATGTAATAATCGAGAGTATTTATAATAGTTTTAAGTTTTTAAATGCCCATCGCTAGCGTCAATTTTTTCCCCTCTAGCCTTCGTCCTACTATTAGGTATCACAGCTGTACACACAAATAGTAATAGCGTAGTAGTAGTAGAAATAAATAGTATTTTATCATCTGTTTGGTAGTAATAAATCGACTTTAAAGCTGACTACACTGCTTTTGGATCATAGTTGGTGATATGGGACCATAGTTAACTGCATTTACAGTACCTATTTTCCTACTTACTATACGTTCCATGAAAAATTATTATATGTACACATATTATTATGGCGAAAAGATAAAACACAAAATATAATTTTATTTTATAAATTAATATTCATCTCACCTTTTATTCTTTTCCATTTTTATGTAAATGTATAAGTTATCCATACTTAATTCCACTTATCATCGTCCCGTTTAAGCGTACCTGTGGGATTATTCTATACGACATGAATATGTACATATTATATACGGATGTGTGTGTATGTTCCAGCAGGTATGCAGAGTATGCTTGTCACCTGACAATGTAATGATATTTACCTGCATTAGCCATTAGGGAAATATTTTGCATATTATGTTAAAATTATATTATTTTATTCTGTTGTTGTTTTGCTGTTGTTATTTTTATTTATAATTATAACCTAATGAATTTTTTTTGCTGCCGTATGCTTTTACTCTTATTGTGTTTCAATATTATTTTATAAATATGTTACCTTTATGAACCGTAAAATAACTGGTTGTAACGTTGGAAAAAAAAATTTTGAAGACTAATTTATAAAGGAAAGAAAATATAGGTATAGACATTTTATTAATTTCACTTTTAGCGAATTTTCATTTGAAAATTCAGCTATTACCGTAGCTCTTATAGTAAGAGCTAAGCTCGGGACTATGGCAGAAGTTTGTTTTGGAGCCTCTAGAACCCGAAAATCTACTTCACTAAAATTTATATATATATATATATATATATATATATATATATATATATATATATATATATATGTATTTATGTCTGTACGCGATAACTGTCGAACGAAACACCCAACTGTTATGAAATTTGGTGAAAACCTTGCAATCTCCCAATCGTTGGATGGGTTCGTTAGCCAGACACGTCGGATGCCCGGAAGTAGGTTTTTTGGGCACTTTTGGCAAAAAGTGTCTAAAGTGCTAAAAACATTAGAATTCAAAGGTTTTTTTTTATCATTGCAAAAAGCACATGAAATTGAACAAAAAACGTCCTTGGAGCGATAGTTGTTTGTCAACTGATTCTCCAGAAAAATTAAAAATTATTTACACAATTTTGGGTTAAAGATTTTTTGTCTTTGTCTAACACCAGCTTAACATACCCCATATTATTTACTTTAATTACATGTATACCGTAGACTGCGTTTAGATTGCCCTTAATATGTATTAAAAATTTTTGATCCGATTGACTTTAAAATACTAAAAATAATATCTAAAAATTATAAGAGAATCATTATATAATGAAATTTTGATCAATTATACTATAATTTTTCTTTAATCGAATAAATCTTTTATATTATCTGTGAGCATAAACGGGGTTTTATATATCTATAAACAAACTAGACAACTGTCAATATCTAGATCGTCATTTTGTTTTTGTTTTGAATTCAAATGATATAAGGCGTTCTAAAACGAAACTCACCTAATTCGTACAAAACGATTTATTCAACAAAAAAAACTGGAAAAGACAAGTTTTATCACAAATTACTAGCTAAGCCAGTTTGCTATAACTATAATTTGAAGTAAACCCCTGTTTGATTAAACTGCTAAGCAATGCAAACACAGTATAGTGAGTTAACGCAATTGCGCGGCGTAGCGCAGTGTTACCCAGGCCTAATTCTCATTACTAGGATTATTATAGATGTCTTTGAACGTAAATACAGATATTTTAAATTTTTAGCTAAAACATTTATATTAAAATATCTAAAGTTATAATTACTTTGTCAAATTCACTATACACATAATAATTTATTTAACGCTTTTTCAGTCTTGCGACCATCTTCAGAGTATGTTGAGAAATGAATAAATGATGAGATTTATAGTTAACGAAATGTGTAAAGTGGTGTAATGTTGTCGAAAGTAAACAGGGTAAATCCGTAAATTTTTATTTAGGGACAACTGTACGTAAATAAATAAAGCTGGATGATATTGAAAGAACCAGTTTTAGGAACAGAAAAGGTAGAATTATTTACTTATTGATGTAGTTGATGGAACTGGTCTGTTTATGAATAAAAAGAGGGGTGTCCAAAATTATTGAAGAGTTGATGAAATTATCTTCGATCAAAATTTACTTTTAATAGCGGGGCGTTATTTATGTCAATTTGATCGTTTAGAAGTTTTACTTGTAGGCCACTGTTCAACCTATTGATTTCCAGAGCCTCTAAGAGCTTTATTTTGGGAAAATGACCTGTTTCTAAGATATATAGATCAAAATTTAAATTATGCATTTGTGGACCAATGTGTTCTTTAAATCTCGTGTCGAAACTTCGTCTCATCTGTCCCATATATTTACCGTTACAATGAAAATAGTCCAAGCGGTAGACTCCTCTTCTCATTTTTTCCATTGTAGCGTTGCAATGAAAACAGTTCAAGCGGTAGACTCCACTCCTTATCATTTTCATTGTTACGCTAAGTATATGGGCCAGGCGGGACGAAGTTTTGACACGAGGTTTAAAGAGCACATGGGTCCGCAAATGCATAATTCAAATTTTGGTTGGCTGTTTTCAATCACATTTTAAATGAAAACGTCGGTGCTGAAGAGCTTTAGAATTTGTAGTTTCCTTTTTTTGCTTTTATTTTCCTTTTTAAATCATATATAGTTATAAAATTGTTTCTGTTTTAATTAAAAAGTCTCACGGTTTTGTGTCATCCGCGACTACCACTAATATTTTCACGTCCCTTTAAAAATTCTGCCACATACCCCCAGAAGTACGTATACCACAGGTTAAAAACCACTGCATTAGAGAATAATTACTGTAATTAACTTAAATACCGTAAAACCGTCTAGACTCAGACACTTTTTTACATTTTTTGGTTAATTTCATGTTTATACATGTTTCCTTCATAGATATCACCAATAAAATTATTACCGTTAGAAAGTGTATATTATTTGTTATATCCCTAACCTATTTGTTTCATTATAAGTAAAAATAAAAAAAATAAAAAATAATTAGTAAGTGTCCGGGTCTACACCCTAAATCGGTCTTGACCCGGACACTTATTTAAATAATGTAATAACATGCAAACTAACCTCTCCCGTGGGGGTTACGACAGTGTTTTATATCGTCTGATGTCTTTAAGCCTGCCAAAGACTTCAAAATATTTTGTGGGATGAGTAAGGGGGAAATGCATAGTATGCCTCTCTATGAAGTAAACATATGATATGACACCAGAAGGAGGCATAAACCGCGTAATTCTGGGAGGAATATTAACACATGGATAGTGGAAGTTACAGCTGGTGCGAATCGCGGCCATAGTGTAATAAACTGATGTGTCCGAGTCTAAACGGATATATGTATATGGCATGTATTTTTTTTTATATATACATCGAATATAACTTCAAATATCATTAAATGATGCGCGATAAAATTCTAAACATATACATATCAAAACTAAAACAATATGACAATTATGACAGAAATTATACGTCTAAGTTAGACACACATTTTAATTCTTTGAAAAATTGGAGGATAGTAATCCTGTAAAATGAGATAGTAAAAGCTGAAATCCGTAGTTTTTATTGGTATAGCTGTATAGAGGATATTTTTCTCTCTCTAATGACGTCAAGAACAAATGTTTATTGTTGCACGTTAATGTAGAAATTATTTACTTTGAAGATTGGTGCAAAGTGTCCGGGTCTAGACGATTTTACGGTACGAATTATATCTCAATTTGCAATTTATTGTCGATCAATTAAGATAAATGATTCCTCGTTACTCTTAATTTTTTCAGTACTAGCGTCGTAACTCCTCTTATTTTAAAGAAATGGTCAAACTCTTACCAAAATTTTCATTCTGATTTACAAAAAGATATCTTTCTTTATGTTACCAATTCGGTTGATAATTATTCGTCATTATCTAACTAAATGTTATACACAGTTTTTGTCTTCCTGCAAATTGAAATGAAAATACGAGAAGTTGTGAATTAATCTGTCGATATATGTAACGAAATATCACAGCTACACAACTACAAGTGATTGTTAAGCCCCAATTGGATAATTTATAAGAGTTTCTACCCTTCTTCAATGTTTTTATATACCTATACGTATGTAGCTACCCATGTATATTTCTTATTTTTAAAGCAAGAAGTTAAAGACTGAGACAGCTTCCATCTTCGTGTAGGTCTGACATATGTGATTTTTGTTTTCCCCTTTCAGATGCCCTTATTTTTCTCGAAACTTTTTTAATATTCACAGGAAGCTCTAACAGGAAAAGTATTTGCATGTGCATATTTTCTTAAATTCCCTATTTACAACAAGGAAACAAATATTATAAAAACACAAAAGAACACTGGATATTTGAAGTTGATTCCCTTGAAACATACAGAAATTATTTACTTTATCCGTATCTATCTTTATCCGTATCTATCTATAGCTGTGTTGTAATCTTTTACTTTAATGTAACAACAATATTATTTTCTTTGTCAAAATGATGCATTTACAGTTCTCATCAAAAATATAATTTTATAAAATATTTTATAAAAAGAATTTGTTGTCGATATCATGTTATTTAAAAAGACACTTCACTGATTCACTCAGTCTATAGACTATATATCGTCTGTTGAAGAGATATAATAGACACACTAACAAGGAAAAAAATTGTTGTGATTAAAGTATGCTTATTTTTTATAGGTGTGATTTTTATATAACACTCATGGTATTAAGAGCGCTACACAAGATTAATTTTAACTGTCAGTTTTTACTGACGATGAAAACTGTCGGTTAAATATGAGGGTATGTAGCGCCCTTAAAATTTTAAAATGTAATTTTTAAAAAGAAAAGTATAACTACAGTGTGTTTTTGTTTTAAAAAACCGATCTATTATCTATTTCCGAATCTATTCTTTTCCAATATAATAATTTGTATTAATCTACATCGTATATTATATATATACCGATTGTGCAAGTGGTATTGTATAGGTCCTGCCCTTATCTTATCCACCAGACAACATCAGTATTTTTAGATGAAAATGAAGAATAGAGCAATTGTAAAAATTTTTACTAAATATTATCTGGGTTACTGAATAATAAAAGTCAATATTTAATTTAATATTTAATCACAATTATAACAATAAATTTGCTATAATTGACTTTTAATTATTTTAAAACATTATTTTGCTGCAATATCATTTAATGTTAAATATGTTAAATATCTAGTAAAAATAAAAAATAAGATACCTTTGATCACACTTAACTTTTTCCATGCTATAATTTATATCTTCTTAGGGACCATCCATAAAGTACATCACACGTTAAGAGAGGGGAAGGGGGTCAACGAGATTTGACATTCCTCTATATGTCACATTGTGTGACAAGGGGAGGGAGGGGTCCTAAGTTTCGTGACGTCACATTTTAAAATATTATACATCTAAGTGTTAAAATGCCAAATTTGAACTATTAATGAAAAACTTAAAAATATTTTCGACTCTATCTGTATGGACATAAGGTTTTAATTGTTTTGTTGGCGAGTTCACACCAGTTTTTTTTTTTTTTTTAATTATAAAACAAACAGTTCAAAATATTTTAAGCATCTGTTCCCATCACAGACCAGTGAACATATTATACATTATATTATATAGACTGATAATATAAATGTGTAATTGAGGCAACCACATACGACCAAGTTCCGACCTTAATAGTATTCTGTTATATAGTAATGGATTTGTATCCGTAGTGACGGTTTCAAATAATTATTGTCAAAATATAATATTGATAATAAAATTTTACTTTTTTGAGAAGAAACTGCAAAATTTTGAAAGAGAAAAAGTGGTATTCGCTTTATTTTCAAAATACCTACGTATACAAATTATGTCCTGCAATAACTATAGTCGCATTAACTAAAAAACTGACATTATATTATTTCATTTAATTTCACTCGTCTAACCCTTGTTATTTGCTTCAAAAAAATGCCTAGAAACTGGCTTTACACTTATTTATCCACTGTGCTAATAATAAGAATTAAATCTACCAGACCATAATTTCCTTCTTCTCTATGAATTGCACGATGAATATTTTCTGTTCATTTTTACTTCATTTTTGCACTGAATTTTCTCTTTTTATTACTTCTTATAAAAAATGTTAACTAAAATTTTGTCATGCAAGTATACTCAGTTTTTTTTATTTACTTTGGAAATTAACTGTGAAATAAACATTACTTATAGTGATTAATTTATTACACTATTCACGAATATTGAACTTTTAATGTTAACTTTACAGGCAATTCTTTTAAATAAAAAGTAAAAATAAAAAAGGATAAATTGGTTATGATTAATTTTGTAGCACTCTTTTTCTTAGCCGACCTAATCTTTATGTTAAATGTATATTAAAAATTAGTGGATATTTTTAGTCAAATTATGGATTACGACAATACGAACTTGTTACTCCTTGTTCAGGAATGGTATCGAATATTTTGAGAGTCAGTGTATAGTTTTATGTATACATATTTCACAGAAAGGAAAAATATACTAAGAGATTACAAAGATAAATAATATTGATATAACTGATGTACGTAAGTAAATAAGAAACGTTGAAAAACTGTTTCTTTGAATCCTGGGTGATTTGTCGAACGAGTGGATAGATAGGATAGAATGAATGTATCTGTCTTTTTCTATTTAATTCCGTACAGGTAAATTATAATCAGAGTTTATGGAATACCAGTGGGAATAGCTTCACTACGATTGTTAACGGACTGACAATCTAATGAACCCCATCCTAAGCCGACCGGTACCTATAGCTATTTTCGATATTTCTGTTACGTGTGTATTACGAAAATTGAACACTTCTTATCTCATTTCGTTTATAAGACAAGTTGTGACACATCACACAACTCACTATAATCATCCGTTTGATAAATTAAAAATCGAATTGTCGAACATTTAGAGATTGGAAAAATTGTCAAAGGTAGTTAATTTAATTAAATTATTGTTGGAATATTTTGTTGAACATGATGGAATTCTATCGATAAAAGTGGTCATAGGCATAACCAAGGAGGAACGCGGGTGGACAAGGTATACCCCAGAGAGTTTCAGTGTCCACCTTGGAACAACCTACGCACAATCAGTAAAAATTAATCAAATTTTTATATATACTACCTACCGTTGCTTTTTTTTATTCGTAGAAAACTCGGTCTAGAATTTCTTCAGCAAAAACTCTACCTTTCAAATTTTTATAATAAATACTTGTCGAAAGAACTATAATTTTTATTACGTCTATACGTTCGAATTTGATGGTTCAAGTCTTCGTTTTAATATGGGTAGTATTCAAACACTAGGAAACGGATGGCTGCGATTTTTGTAGCATTCCATAGAGAAACGTTGAAAATTTTTATTCCATTGTCTACAGCATTTTCTCTGTCATTCAAGATGAATCAAAAAGACGTTTCACTACCCGTCTAGTTATCGATGAGAGTGTATCTAGTTCTTTTATGATCCAACTGTGTAGAAATTTAAATCGATTCGTAAGTAACAAGGAGACCGCAAGAAGTTTCTTTTTCAGAAGAAAATTCAAAAAAATCTAAAACTGCCAATATGTAGAAGGTGACTATCTCAAAACATAAAAAATACCAGTTGCTGCTAAAAAGCGATTTTTAGAGGTGAAGCCCTCTCAGAGTTGGAACTCAAAAATTTGTTTATACATACCTTACAGAGTTCTAATAAGAAATATGACATTGACTTTGCATCTACACGTTTCTAAAGGATAAAACCACTCCTCTAACTGTGTATTTAAAAACTGACGAAATTTTGTGTAAAATTTTAAAAAATAAGTTTCTGGTCATCTTAGACACCTTGATATAAATCGCTTAACTGTTCCAAAATGCGTATTTTGCCATGTAATTCTTATTTTCCGTATTTGTTTGTCATTTAATTTGTTCAAAAATTTTCTCTGAGATTGCGATCACGCAGGCCTCAAGACACATCTATTTGACCTCCATGAAAGTGATTCTTTATATGAATCGTTTATTTCAGAAAACAGTCAAGTGATTGCTGATTTTGAGAAAATCAAATAAAACTTCCTTACAACCTTAAACCTTTTGTAGAACATTGCTAATTTTTTTTTTTTTTTTTATAAAAGTAATACATATTTCTAATTATTTTTTTATACCTCTTTTGAAAAATTTTTTATACCACTTTTGAAAAATGTAAAATAATAATGAAATTTTTGCACTTGACTGCTTTCTGTAATAAACAACCGTCACAATCAAATATTAAAATGTATGTTCCTGTTTTTAAATTTTAATATTTTTAATATTTTTAAGAATATGGCCTGAAGAAGAGTTTTTCACTCGAAACGTACGTAGCCAAATCAAAAATTTTTTCAATAGAATACGGTGATCATTTATTCCAAAATTTCCTATTTTAATAATCCAAAATCACCAAAACTCTCCTTATATTTAAATATTTTTATAAAATCTTCATATCCAACCAGGCAAGGTTTCAAAACATTTAAATTCTGTATTTTTTTTTACATTTATTGAAATCTAAAACAATAACGGAATGTTTGTTCCTGCGCCTAGGCCTAGACCATCGAAAAACATACACACACATTGAAAATTTAAAAGTATAATGGTTCTGTACTAACAAGATGCAGTCATTCAATCGTTTAAAATTTCCTGCACTTTGGAACCGAAACCAGTCAAGTGCTGTCATTTGACTTCTTTCTACACTGAAGCAGGATTTCCCGGCTTTGTCTTACCGTCATATGGGGACGGAATTGATTGGTTTCTGCACCAAACGATGAGTTTACCTTTTACAAACCAAAATATATCAATAACTCCATTTTGGATCTTTTTGGTATTCGAGTGGTTTTTGAAATGAATGATTCATATCATAGTGTAAATTTGTTGTATGTTAAATTTCCTCTCTCCTCTTAATTCCGCAGTGAAGACTGATCCAATATTTTCAATTTTGTGGCAGAAAGCTGAGTCGATATTGACACATCCTCACCTCCACTAATAACGTTAATTTCTTGCCGAGTGTGACGAGCTTAACATTCTTGATTTACGGAATATTAAACCTCAAAAATAGATCATAATTTTCTGCTATTTGTTTTAAAGATGAGAAAGAGTAGGCACGTCGACAAATGTCATTAAATATTTTTATTTAAGAAAAAAAAAGTTTCGAGATTTTGCAATGAAAAGTCCAATATTTTATTAATCTATAACAACTATTTATCTGTTGTAAATGGATTTGTATATACTAATAAAAAAAGCTAATAAATATATGGATAAATAAAATGTAATACAAAGAAGAGCAATAATAAACTGAATAGAATAAAATGATCGAAAATTATATTAAAAAATTATTTTCGTATTATGTTTGTAACATCGCTTAATTCCACAATTTTTAATGGACAAATTAAATCAATATTGTGTAGCACTAACAGAAATAAATACGCCAATATTAAATTTCTAGAAGATAATGGAAAAAATATATTTGGAACATATATTTGTTTGGTAATCCCGTAGGATATAAGGTGAAAGACGCTATTCAATACTTCAATTACATTTTAATATTATAGATATAACAGATTGTATAGATAAATGTTATATACAAAAAAAATATAAATGTTTAGTTCATTTTATTTAGTTCATAATAGAGCTATATACTGTTATAATAATACAGTGTGTAAAGAAAAATATCGAAAATATGAAAAAGGTAATAATAATAATAAACTTAATTTTATTTTGCAATACAAAAACGGAAAATAATATTTATAAAAGTAATAAAAAGCAATAATAATAACATAAACGTACTTCATAATTAAAATTATCAGATAACACAGTAATAGTTTTTAAATTTCTCCAGAGATAGAATTCGATACTGAATAGCATATCGATTAAATACTTTTGATTGCCTAGTAATTATAGTAATAATTATAATAATAATAATAATAATAATAATAATAATAATAATAATAATAATAATAATAATAATAATACCCCTAACAGGTTTTTTACTAGTTCCTAACGCTAATAGAACTAGGAAGGCTGGTCGTGCCGCGGGTCTCTCGGATGGGCCCGCACAAAAAGGCGGAACCAGTCAAAACTCATCTTCTCGTCTCGTTCGAATGGAGTGGACGGACAGCTTGAGACGTGATCTGCTCACGTGCCGCGCACAAAGTGAGCCAAATAAGAGAGGGTACATGGCAAGGATGCACGCCATATGGTGCCATATGCATCCCGAACACTCAAATTTAACGCCACAAAATCTGCGTGACCATGTAGCCCGAATTATAAAATTGAAAATACCTACCGGACATGACGATAATCGAGAAGCTCGCGAAGAAGTTAGGGTTGCTGAAACTGTGATGGTGGAAGTTGAACAGGATTCTGCGGTCAATGGTGAGAGCTTGGCCAATATTAACATCACAGAGCAGGATCAACCGGTAACTCATGGTGACAGCATGGTTACTGAGGCACAGACGGACTTGTTAAATCAAGCCAACACAGATACTGTGCTAGAGTCTAACACCAGAACGAGTTCAACTCCCACACAGAATGATGCCGATCTAAATAAATCCCTTTCTGTCTCAGACAATTTAAGAAAACAATTTCGCGATCTTCTCGAGACCGATTTAGACTTTGACAAACGACCACGTCCCAAACACCGACGGACGTATGTAAAGGGCGAACAACTGACCCTACTAAACGAAATTTTGGACGATCATTTATCCCCATCCAGTGATCTCACCGACGTCGACAACGCAGTATATGCAGCGATGCGTGTCCTGACCCCATGTTCTAAGCAGGAAAAGACTGCAGAGGAGAAGGCACGTATTCGTCTTAAACAAATTGACACCAAGGTGAGGGCACTACGACAGCTGGTATCGCGTATCCAATGTGTGATAGAATATATTCAGACCAACAGGCGTTTTACGCGAAAGGTACGGGCTTTTGCCAGAGAACTAAGGTACCGCTATCACACGATAAATTTGGGCAATCTGTTGACCATCAAACAGACACATTTGGATAAGATACGCGCATTGGCCCTGGCCAAGAAGAAAGTAGCCCGGCGTGAACGGTGTATTCGGGAAAATAAGATCTTTAACTCGAACCCTTCACGCCTGTTCGCATCTAAAAGCCCTGTCGTGGAGCAACCACCGACGGTCGACGCAATAGAGGATTATTGGCGGGGGATATATGAGACGACTAAAGAGACTGACTTGGACTGTATTCCCATCAGCCAGTTTAGATGGTACTGCAAACAACAGCTTGGCAAAGTGCCATCTCACACCAATATAACATCTGTTGATAAAGAGGAAGTCGAACTTGCTTTCAAAGGCAAGAAGAACTATTCGGCTCCGGGCATTGATGGAATAACGAATTTTTGGTGGAAGAAGCTCGCTAGCACCCACCGCCACCTTGCCCGTATATTTTCAAATTGGTTATTTAACTGTGAGCCAATACCATCGTGGCTCGCTGAGGGAAGAACGGTCCTAATACCGAAAAAAGGAGACCTATCACAACCACAGAACTACAGACCGATAACGTGCCTGAACACTGTGTATAAAGCGTTCACTTCCATTCTATATGAACGCATCTTGAAGGCGATTGAACCAGTGTGGAGTTCAATCTATGAACAACGAGGTTCAAAAAGAGGAATGTCGGGTTGCAAAGACAACTTGCTGGTCGACAGATGTATCTGTCAGGACGCTAGACAGCACAAACGCAACCTGAGCATGGCCTGGGTGGACTATCGGAAAGCATTTGACACAACGTCGCATGAGCTTATTATCTATTTGCTCCATTGTCTGCGAGTCCATCCCGACATTATTAAATGTATTGAACACCTGTTGCCGCTCTGGAAAACGAAGTTTACAATAACATCCGGTGAACACGTTGTGTCAACGGAGTTGGTGACATACAAACGAGGCGTATACCAAGGAGACAGCCTCAGCCCACTTTTGTTTTGCATCTCGTTGTTGCCCCTGTCAATCAGCCTGAGAAAGGAACCCGGGTACTTGTGCGGCCCGGCAGGAAATCGCGAGCATAAAGTCACACATTTATTTTATATGGATGACTTAAAACTGTATGCCTCGTCGGAGAGTGATCTCAACTGCGCTCTAAAATTAACACACAAATACACGCACGCGATCGGTATGGAGTTCGGACTGGACAAATGCGCGGTGGTGCACTGTAAGCATGGTGTAGTTCCAAATTTTGATTCACACGCCCAATTAGTGGATGGAAGCATCATAGAACATCTTGATGAAGGAGCGACCTATACGTACCTTGGTGTTGGCGAAAGTCACATCCAGGACGTGAAGAACATGAAGGCCGCCTTAAGTAGTAGATATAAGCGCCTTCTCCGACAAATTTGGAGTTCCGAATTGTCGGCGAAGAATAAGACCAGCGCTACAAATATGTTAGCCATACCCATCCTTTTATATACTTTTGGCTCAATTAAGTGGAATGTGAATGAATTGGAGGAACTAGACCGAGACACGCGAAAAATAATGAACATCAATCGTAGTTTGCACCCACGCGCATCGACACAACGACTTTACCTCCCACGAGACCTAGGGGGTAGGGGGCTCCTGTCAGTCGAACGTTTACATGACCGCATAGTCTTAGGTACAGCTTGTCGTGTACTTAACAGTTCAGACCCGCTATTGCAACTCGTCAGGGATCACGAGCTTGCTGGCGTAGGCGCATTTTTATTCACAGCAGCGCAACGTGCCGCCGATATCTTGGGCTTAGCCTTCGATCCGCGTAATCGCGACGGTGATGATAACATTCTTTCACTATCACAGTCGCGCCAAAAGTCGGCAATCAAGAGAGCCGAGCAACAACATCTGCTCAATCAGCATCGCGACAAAGTTCACCAGGGTATGTTCTACCGTCATCTTGACAACCTTGGCCTTTCGAGCGAACTTACTTGGGCTTTCTTGAGAGCTAATGGACTTAAATCGGAAACGGAGGGCTTTATCATGGCAGCTCAAGATGGAGTGTGGAACACCTTAACACACCAAAAATATGTGATGGGTAATAAAGGGGTTTCGAGTACCTCGTGTCGGGCATGCAAAGCATACCCGGAAACCTTAATGCACCTGACTTCAGGTTGTTCTTATTATGCTAAATCCACCTATATCCATCGCCATAATGCAGCGTTGCGTGTGCTCTACTTTTATCTTCGTCATCATTACGAAGTTGACAAAACACCAGTCTTGCCCTACGATCCTGCGGAAGTAGAATCCTTTGTTGCCAACCAAAAGTGCAAGATCTTTTGGAATATGCCGGTTGCAACTACCAGGCAATTGACCGCTAATAAGCCTGATGTTGTGCTCCAAGATTTAACATCTCAGACTATGTATGTTATCGAGTTCTCTGCTCCGGCGGAAACTAACATAGTCGAAAAGGAGGAGCAAAAAAGGATTAAATATCAAGATCTAATACACGAACTGCGACAACTGTACCCGGGCTATACGGTCCGCTTGGTCGTGCTTATAATCGGATGTCTGGGGGGTATGCATAACTCCTTTGTGCGCAATCTTAACATCATTCCGGCTTGTAGATCTCACGCCAACATGTTAGCAGCGTCAATGCAAAAAGCAGTTATTATCGGGACGCTCCGCACGCTTCGGTCGCACGAGACGACTTTTTCCGGGAGTTCATGAACACCTTTGAACCCCATGACCCGTTTAGAGCGGGTCCTCGAACATCCATTGGACCTGCCCTCGAATCTCCCACTGTTATGGTTTCGCAGCGAGGTTCGGGGATTTATTAGGTAGGGAAGACCAGGAAGGGGATGCTGTATGACGGACATTACGTACCTGACCTAGAAGTACCTGACCTGGTACGCTGCACGGACACTTTTTCCTCCGCCTGGGGGTTTTTGAAGTGCAGTCGCGATATTTACGTTAATAATAATAATAATAATAAACGCCCTGTGGGTGGGGGCTACACTTTGCAGAATTTGCCCACAGTAAGTCCTGCTTGTCGTAAAAGGCGACTAAAAGGACAACCCATTAGGATGGAGCAAATAAGAAAAAGGCCTCGGAAAACTGCCGCTGCCGGTGGAGCGACCGGGCGCATCAGGGTCACCACTGAATGTGACAGCTCAGATCACGGTGACGACAGGTTGGGTTATAGGCAGCCACCTGTCAGCTGTAACAACACCTTCAGCCAAAATGCTACTGCCCTACTTACGTAGCCCCCAAGACCTTTGGCTCAGCCGACTTTAAGTGTTTCCCCAGAGCATCCTTTGGGGACCACTAAAGCTGGTAAGAAGCGTGTGCGTATGCAATGGACAGATGAACTGAATGAATTCATTGTACGCACATACTTCCAAGTTACTAAACTTGAAACGGACAAAACTGGTTACCGTACGAAATTACATCAAGAGTTCGCGCGCACCTATCCTCACCTAAATCGCGTCACTGAACAGAGACTGGCAGACAAAAAGCGTGTCATTTTCACCAATAACCTTATACCTTCTTCCCTCATAAACACTATTAAAACACAAGTCGCACATCAATTTGCTCAAAATGAAGAAAGTCAGGCCAACGACGGCCCACCAGAAATGGGGAGCCCCACACAAAACGACACTCAACAACTTGTCGAGAATGAGCCTAACTACCATGAAACAGCAGTAAATGACACCCTACTGCAAGAGATCGAACTGGAATTTAACACAGCGCTTACTGAATTCGAAGGGACGGACCCCACACATCGGTACTTGTTGCCTAAACAACACACCTCACGTAGATTGGCTGAGATCGTTAAGATATTAAATAACATAATACTGCCTCAACACTTGCAAACTTGTGACAATTTTATCGAGTTACACACAGCTATCTACTGTGGAGCCGTTGCAGCAATACGTTGTAACGGGTCCGATGTAACACCACCTGTAGCGCACAACTCGAAGGAACACAAAACCCCTGCCTGGGAAACACGATTGAATAAACGCATCAGCACCATCCGATGCAACCTCGGCAGGATCACCCAATACCAACAGGGTACGAGGTCCAAACGGCTCAACAAATATATACACGACATATTACACAAACACACAGTACACACACAATACGAGGAACCCAATAAAACACTCACAGAGATCAGAGATACGCTTCACCAAAAATTAACAGCACTAGCGAAGCGCTTACGAAGATATAAGACCAGTACTGAACGCAGACGACAAAATCAAGCGTTCAGCAGAAACGAGAGACGGTTTTATCAGTCTCTAACGAACAGGGTAACTGACAGTAATGGTCTACCGGAGAAGAACGCACTCCATAGTTTCTGGGCGAATATATGGTCCAACACCATTGACCATAATGACAAAGCCAGCTGGATCGATACAGAGTGCAGGAATAACGAACATCTTCCGGAGATGCCCTATACGGACATTACTACAGAGGACGTCTCCAGAGCTTTACAGAGATCGCATAACTGGAAGGCACCTGGCATCGATAACATACAAAACTACTGGCTCAAACACTTTACATCAACACACAAGTACCTCGCTGAACAATTCACACTATTTATAAGAACACCAAACCTGACACCGAAGTTCCTAACGCAGGGTATCACATACATGAAATCTAAAAACAAAAATACAAAAAATCCTGCGAATTATAGGCCTATCACCTGCTTGCCTACAGTGTATAAGATTTTGACGTCCTGTCTGGCAGAAAAGATCAATGAGCATTGTCAGATTAACACCATACTGACAGAAGAACAAAACGGATGTCGAAAGAGGTCACAAGGCTGCAAAGAGCAGCTTCTGATTGACTCCGTAGTACTGGAACAAGCGAAAGGGAGACAACGTAACCTGTACACAGCGTTTATTGATTACAAAAAGGCATTTGATTCGGTCCCGCACTCCTGGTTACGGAGAGTATTGGAGCTGTACAAAATACACCCAAGTATCGTGAACTTTCTTGGAACGATTATGTCCGATTGGCGAACGACCTTACATTTGAGTATTGGTAATGAAAAACCAGCAAGCGACCTTATTCAAGTAAGACACGGCATATTCCAAGGCGACTCATTGAGTCCATTATGGTTTTGTCTCGCAATGAATCCACTTTCTCGCCTGTTAAATAAAACCAAGTACGGTTACAATGTAGGTACGCAAACGAATTCGCGCCATACCATCTCACATCTGATGTATATGGATGATATTAAGATCTAGGCACCTACTAAACATGAATTACAGCAGCTGCTGGGACTTTCCAACGAGGTTTCGCGAGACCTCTGTATGGAGTTTGGAATCGATAAATGTAGAACACAATGTCGTTCTGGAGGAAAACGAGATGCGGTCGCATTCGAACTCGAACCAGAGTCTGTTATGCAGCCCATGGACGAGGGAGAGTCATACCGGTATCTCGGATTCAATCAGGACGAACGTATAGATCACAGCGCTGTAGAACAACACCTGATGCAGCAATACCTAACGCGTGTACGGAGATTACTGAACACCCACCTTGATGGAAAAAAAACCATCAAAGCAATTAACACCTACGCAGTTCCGGTGCTAACGTACTCATTTGGGGTAACCAAATGGACGCCTACGGACTTGACAAACATCGAGATCAAGACCCGCGTCCTTATGACCAAATACCGAATTCATCATCCCAAAGCAGCGATAGAACGATTGACGCTGCCAAGAGCCGAAGAGGGTCGGGGTCTTATAGACATAAGGAACACGCATAATAAACAGGTTCATAACTTGCGAGAATACTTTTACACCAAAACACACACATCACACTTACACAATGCAATAATCCAAGCCGACAAGGCATACACACCATTAAACCTCTCACACACAGAAATGCCAGATAGTTTTTTCCCCTTGGTCACGAAGGAGGACAAAATCCAGCAATGGATCCGCAAGCCTCTACATGGAAGACATCCACATGATCTTAAGTAAGAGTAACGTCGACAAAGCAGCGTCGCACGCCTGGTTGAGTCAAGGAAGTCTTTTCCCGGAGACTGAAGGATTTATGCTGGCTACACAAGATCAAGTAATTCATACAAAGAATTACTCAAAATACATACTTCGTGACTCGTCAATAACATCTGACTCATGCCGGAGATGCCATTCCAAACCCGAAACGATCCAACACATCACAGCTGCCTGTACTCAGCTCGCTCAGTCCGAATATAAACACCGTCACGACCAGGTTGGCAAAATTATATACCAGAAACTAGCGGTTAAGCACCACCTTATAACCGATAAAACCCCTTACTACAAGCTCACACCAAAAGTAGTAGCGGAGAATGACTCCTGTAGACTTTACTGGGATCGGTCGATTATTACAGATAAGACCATAAATCATAATCGACCAGATATCACCTTCGTAATGAAACAAACTAAGACCACCTATCTGATCGACATTGCGGTTCCGAATACACATAACTTACAAAAAACACATGCAGTTAAATTGGAGAAATATACTGACCTTGCAGCCGAAATAAAACAACAATGGCGAATGGAACATGTCCACATTGTTCCAATAGTACTCAGTGTCACCGGGGTCATTCCACACACACTACACAATAGCTTGAGCCTCTTGGGTCTCCCAAATTACACATATGTCACTATGCAAAAGGCAGTGATCATAAACACATGTCGTATAGTACGGAAGTTCCTCAGTAATACGAATCCGACTGCGATATGTGAAAGCACAAGATCTGCTTGTACTCCATCTGAGCCATCTACAGTGAGTGAACAACACACTGACACTCATCTTACAGACACACAACACTCATACATAAACACACAATACGCTAACACTGAAACACAAACACTTAACACACATACAGATCCAGATTCGTCTGATGGAGAGGGAGGATCGACCAACTGCCGCACTGTCACTGTTACCGCTCTGGTGCACAATCCTCCCCAACTCAATAACACACAAGGTCCGTCAACCTCTGTACCATCTAAAGGCGCAATTCCAGGAACACCCGATCTTAATGAGCAATTTGGTGAACCAAAACACATTTACACCAAGAAACGAAAAATAGAACGACACATCCACACACATACACGAACACACACACAAACACAAACAGTCCTTTCCCTTCCCTCTGTCCCTAATCCTACCTATTCTCTGAGGACACGAAAACGAACTAGACATTCACAGCCGTCTGTCATTGAGCCAACATCTACGCTCCCACAAAAGTCTCGTCGTACGAACCAGTATACACCAAAATAGACGCATAACACCTCGTTTCAAGCAACAACAACAACAATATAAGGAGTGATGTGACAAACCCGTCCGTGAATGTACTACGGTACTTTTACGGATTGGTTTGGCACATTACCCTTCCACAGAGCCTAATACCTTGCATAGTGCCTGTATAGGTGAATGTTACCCAGTACTGTCCTACTGAGTAGTGAGCGCCAGGTTGGCGTAAAAGTCTATAATAATAATAATAATAATAATGCTGGGCTAAAATCTAACCTTCACGTCCCCGTTCGTGCCCGGCGGGTAACTGTTAGCTTCGGCTAGCAGGCTGGCGAGGCTCTGGTACTGTGTTTCGACAAGAATGATCGTGTGGAGGGCACGATGTTGTATCCCCCGAGTCAGTGTTATGCCTGCGTCAGTTTGATTTGGTTTAATTGGTACCTTGACCGGAATTCAACGCGTCGCCAGTGCTGCATACTCCAGTGGGCGTGATCTTCGGAGTCCGACGATACCGTTCGGATGTGTCGAAAAGGTGATACTGTGTCTGTGATTTATGTAAAAATTGTGATCTGTGTCTGTGATAGTTGTTATGCCACCTTGGGTTCTCATGCCTGCGGTGGTACTTTTTAATTGTTACTCCTACTGTGATGTTTCCCTGGTCTTGTTCTTGTCATTTCGATGGGTAGGAATGCGGCTCCCGACGCACTCGTTCTCATCGGCCACACGTACGAGTCGACGTCTGCCCGAACAGCTTGAGCGAGCTCGCCCAGTAAGGAGACGTCGTCGTCCCTCGTACGGATGCGTTCGTGGGCGTTGATATGGCGGCTTCCGCCCCGTCGAAGTGATACGAACACAGGTCAGATGTTGGCTCTGTGATACTCTGTGGCATTGTCCCGTTCTCTGTAGCCTCGACTCGGACGAACGTGGCCTAGTCATCGTACCGGTCTCCCGTGTAGGTTGACCCCGACATCTGATAGAACGGCACATGTACCCAGTAATCAGTTATCTGACAGAACAGTACATGTTGCTCAGTAATCGGATGTCACTGTCCCTACACGTGTGAGTTCCTAGGTGTTGACGAAGCTATTTCGGAATTGTCGAGACTATGGGGACCGGAATCGTGTCACAGAGCAAGAAATTTTTGAAATCTGTGATATTGTTTTTTATTTTTTAATAAGATTGTGTTTAATCCGTTTTGTTTTAACGATGTACCACGGAGGGCCTTTTCCACCCGAGGTGGTACATCATTTTTTTTTTTATTCTTATCTGTGATATTTTATTGTGCCGCTGTAGGCTTGCTGTTGTAGCCCTTCAGCGGTTTTGTTTTTAACTACTTATTGCGGCACTGGTCGGCCTGTGGCTCCCCAGTGACGTAATAAGATTTTCCTCTTATATTTTTTTTTCCTTGTGATATTATTGTGATGTTGTTATCTGTGATATTTTTACTCAGTATTCTCCACTTCGAGGCCCTTTACACCTCGGAGTTTCATCGTTGGTTTTCAGTCCTTGGTGACCGGACGTTCTGGCTAGCACTTAGCGTACCGCCACCAAGGACTGTCCGTACTTTTTAGGCCCTGGGATGGCAGGGCTCATCGGTGAATTTTATCATGTGTATGTTTGTCCCTTGTCTAATGCATTTATGTGTTCCTGTCTGTTTTGTGTGTTTTATTTTTACCGTGTATGGCGGCGCATGCCCTTAGTAGGCGATGCCGCCGGGTGCTGCTGATCGCGCCATCCACCGGCAGCAGTACCCCAATTTTAATTTAAAAAAAATAATAATAATAATAATACGAATAATAATAATAATGGTGGTGAGGACACCTATAGCAGCTGCCCTTGGCACCCGTGAGGGATATTTATCCCCCATTGGTGTCAAGGAGGCTTCCAGGGTTCCAGGGGTAGTTTATGCGCAATACAGTAATCTTCGGATTCCATTAGCCTCTGACTACCCAAGATCGGCACCTTTCCTTCTCGAGGTACCACTGTTTTCACAAAAGATGCCGGATCAAAATTTTCGACGAGGACGAACGTCGTAGGATCGACAGAGGTTTCCACCGTATGTGAGAAATACCATCGTCTGCTAAATGCTTGTGATTCTCGCCCTGATGTCTGGCTGTAGCGTCGAATGTGTTTAGTATCCATATGTGTGTGAATACCGAAATCGTGATTTGACTTCGGATTAGTCGATTTGGTGATGTCTAACTGTGATTTTTTTTTTTGTATCTTGTCTTTCTGATTGTGATAGTTTGCACTTTTGTTTTTAATTTTTTGCCCTTTGTTTTTTTTTTTTTATCTCTGTGTTCACTGGACGATGCACCCCAGTGAACACAACCGTGATAAGTCGTCTGTGATATTGCGTTGATTTTTTGACCCTGTGACTTCGACGGGTAGGAATGCGGTATTCGACTCACTCGTTCGCGTCATCCAGGCGTATGAGTCGACATCTGCCCGAACAGCTTGAGCGAGCTCGCTTAGTAAGCAGATGTCGTCTTCCCTCATACGGATGCGAGCTTGAGCGTCCTGGGACTGCTTTTGCCCCGTCGGGGTCATAGGGACATAAGTCAGATATACTGTGATACTCTGTGGCATTGCCCCGTTCTCTGTAGCCTCGACTCGGACGAACGTGGCCTAGTCATCGTACCGGTCTCCCGTGTAGGTTGACCCCGACATCTGACAGAACGGCACATGTACCCAGTAATCAGCTATCTGACAGAACAGTACATGTTGCTCAGTAATCAGATGTCACTGTTCCTACACGTGTGAGCTCCTAGGTGTTAACGAAGCCATTTCGGAATTGTCGAGACTATGGGGAGCGGAATCGTGTCACAGAGCAAGAAATATTGTCAAACTTGTGATATTGTTGTTTTTGTTTTTTAATAAGGTTGTTTTTAATATGTTTTAACAATGTACCACTGAGGGCGTTTTCCACCCGAGGTGGTACATCAGTTGATTTTATTTATCTGTGATATTTTGTTATGCCGCTGTGGGCCTGTTGTTATGGCTCTACAGCGGTATTGTTTTAACTCCTTATTGCTTCACTGGTCGGCCTGCGGCCTCCCAGTGACGCAATAAGTTTTATCTGTGATACTTACCGTGACACTGATCTGTGATATTTATTTGTGTATTGTCTACTAGTCAGGTTCCTCCACCCCGAGGCCCTTTAGGCCTCGGGGGGAGTCGCAGCGATGGTCTTCAGGCCTTGGTGACCGGACGCTCTGTCTAGTACTTATCGTACCGTCACCAAGGACTGTCCACTCTTTTTAAGCCCTGGGATGGCAGGGCTCATTATTGGATTTTATCATGTGTATGTTTGTCCGTTGTCTAATGCATTTATGTGTTCCTGTCTTTATGTGTCGTTTTTATTTTTACTGTTTATGGCGGCGCATGCCCTCCGATGGCGATGCCGCCGGGTGCTGCTGACCGCGCCATCCACCGGCAGCAGTACCCCAATTTTAATCAAAAAAAAAAAAAAAAAAAAAAAAAAAAAAATAATAATAATAATAATTTATTCAATTTGATCTTTACAGATATAGAATATAACATACATTATTAATTCTTGAATCGCTACTCGTTAATAAATTAGGTACATATACTAACTTGAAATGGAAGCATAGATATTGATCATTTCAACTGGATAGCGACAAATGATAGCATCACAGTGGTAGCTGTTGTACACAGTAAAACAATTTGTGTTAAAATTAAAACATTTCACATGTCCAGATCGGTTCACTCAATTTTTTGTGTTATTTTAACACAAAGAATATGTGTCAAATCTTTACACAAGATTTGTGTCAATGATTTAACACACAAGAGGAAATACATTTTGTGTTAATTTTTCAAATTTATCCAGGTTAGTTGTTAAACTTTTTTATTCAATATTTTACTTCCACTGCAGCTTAAGATATTTGAAAATCGTCAAAAATTATAACGATTTTGTTCATATATATTATTATAAATGAGACTCAAGGAACGCAAAGTAGGTCAGTCCTTTGTAAAAATTCTTATTTTCTTCCGTATATATGTACCAAAATATATATAATAAAAAAGATGAGAGTAGTTCTAATTATTAAACAAAACCGAAAAATTATAAGTATTTCCAGTTATTGACGAATATAGTTTTATTAAACGTTTAGCAATGAAACAATTTTAAGGTTTTTTACATTTTAAGGATATCTTGTTATAGATTCAGTTAAAAAAATCATGTAAGGTTACGAGATTGTATTATATAATCTCTGAAAATAAGAAAATTGTTTCATTTTTAGCCGTTTAATAAAACTATATTCGTCAATAATTAAAAAAAACTTATAATTTTTCGATTTTGTTTAATAATAAGAACTACTCTCATCTTTTTTATTATATACTTATATTTGGGTAGATATATATTACAATGTGGCTTACGTACTTATAACATTTTTTTGCTCTACACAAATATTGTGTTACTTCTTTGTTGTTCAAAACAAGTTAACATTTTTATTCTGTTAAATCGAAATTTGTGTTAATATTTTCATTTAACACAAACATGAAATGTTATATTAACGCAGAGTTGTGTTACTTATTTAACATAAAAATTTTAAACACTAGTTCTTTTTTACAGAGAACCCAAATTTTTTTACTGTGTAAAACGGTCTTTCGGGGTAGTGTTTTATTTTTATCTACTGAAGTTAGTAACTGGTTCAACAAAAGATCTTAGTTATTTTAAGGACAAAATTTTTTTCATAAATCTCGTGATTTAGAAGAATTTTAACTTTTTTGTGTTTTTACAAAAACCCCTATTTTCCTCATCGGAACTGAAATTTTTTTTTCGATTTTTCGAATATAAACTTTCTTCTCTATAGGTGGGACCACGGGCAAAATTTTAAAAATATAATTCTAAAATATAATTTTTAAAATTTCAATTTGCAACGTATTGTTTCCGATAGCTTTCTTCAAAAACGCACCCATCTATATACCACTAGATTAGCAAACCTTTTTTATTCGTAACCTTTGATTGGCATAGTTTTATTAAATATTTTTTGACTATGAAATACTGATAGTTGCTTATATATCAATGTTTATCAGTTACTGAACCAGACCCTTGTCCCTCAGGAAGTTTCGAAAAATAATAAGGGGACGAGAAAGTCTTACAACTGCGTTGTCAACTTTCTTTTAAATGCAGGTACAGCCTCTTGCTGTCACAAAAATATTTTCAAAGTACCGAATTCAAAATAGGAGAATGTTAACATCTTACAATTAAGTCTAATAATATTTAAACAGATTTCACTGTATACATTACTAAACTCAAATATAACTTAAATTGATTTCCGACTCTTTAACAGTAATCACCCATCCACATAATAAATAAACTTCAACTACAGCTCACATCAGTGTTGCTTGGGCCAGTGGCACCTGTAAAGTACCTACACACCAAATCAAGCACTATACAGTCTTATTCTTCTATATCGTACGTTGTAACTGCTATGTACAACACATAGTTGCCGTCCTTTCGGTAAATAAATATTATTTTGGCAGCCATCGCTTACATTCATTTATTAGTATCGTTCTTAGTGAAGTTGCGAAGTTTGGCGTCTTGCCAAAAAATTTAACATACTTCCCCATAAGACGCGTATACACAGACACACTGGTATACAACGTTCAATGAAAAATGAGTTGCTATCTTAAAATTATTAATTATTGTTTCAATTAGTACGATATTATTGCAAATTAGATATTATAATTTATCATAAAAATTCTTAATTTCAAATATTATCAAGTGCTTGTGAGACACTACTACGTATGACAAACTTTTGTTTGCATTTCAACACACGCAGTATTGATATGTTCACTAATCGTTCAGCTAAACTGAAACTTTAAGCACTCGATTTCTTTGGTATAGTATGACCAAAAACCACATGTAAATTAAAAATCACAAAGTGACTGAAAAAATTATCTGACTAAAAAAGTTTGTCATACGTAGTAGTGTCTCACAAGCACTCGATAATATTTGAAATTAAAATTGTAACTGTTTCTCGAATGAGAGAGTACTAATACACATAGGTGATTGAATGGGTGTCCGGCTCGGCCGCTTACCGAGCATAGGATCGTTGGTGTAGAGGTTAGCACGTCTGACTAGTTACCAGAAGATCCTGGGTTCGATTCCCGGCCGATCCGGATAATTTTTTCAGTCACTTTGTGATTTTTAATAAAAATTCTTCTGTTATTATTCTGGTAGACTGAATTTTGGTTTTTGACAAAATATTTTTGAAACTCACTTTTAGATGAAAATGTGCATGTATTCAGAAATGCGTTTTATAACTGTATAACTATGAAATTATACTTACCTACTTGTATAATACCTACAGTAAAAGTGTGTAGGTATTCGCAGTGTATTTGAAGAGCAAATCATAAAGTTTGAAACTAATACCCTCACCATTATATGGCAAGAGTACGTAACGTACCTAACTGAGCTTAATTTGAGCCCATTTTGTTCGTAAAGGCCAATGTCGTAGAACTGAAAGAAAACAGAAGAGAAACACTGTCGTTTTTGCCTAACATGAAATATTGTCCTGACTTCGTAGATTTAACATTGATATTTATATTAGGTACAGTACGTGCCATTGGAGTTTGCAAGAAACAGTCATAGAAAGGTTCAGAATACGTTAGTAGGCGTATGATGTAATGAATGTTGACAATACACCTGTTATCATAATTCTTATTGTTAAAGTGGAAACTAGCATTGCCCACGAAGCCGTGTACCCGATGAAATTTGCTATCGGTAAAATTTCAGGCATCATTCGATTTTTCTCAAATGTGAGAGTTCTTGGGTAACCTGCTCTGCTTATGCCCTCTTTTTTACCATTTGATACTTTTTGAATTTATCTCTTGTTTTGTTAGATTACTTCAAAGTTATTTGGTTCTTATAGAATATAGATGATAGATATTGAAACTGGCTATAAACAAAGTGTTGGGCCTGATATTTCCGTTACACCTTGTAAATTTGTATTTTGATAATATATTCTTAATATATTTTATAATATTCCCATGTATTGTCATGTATTTTAACAAGAAGGTTTATCTTGTAGATTTTCATTTGTATATTATTATATTTCAAGTTAAATATATTGTTTTTATTGCTTTATTTTACGTGAGCGAAATAACAAAACTACTCTTTTGTATTTGCTGTTATAATTAGAATTTCGATAAAAACAAACAAAATGTACCATAAAAGGATATACTTTACTTGTGAATGATCTTAAAAAAAGATTTTGGAAAAAAAATTTTTGCAAATTTTTTACCCTTTTTCTGGTCTACGAGCTTGAAGAATTTTTTTACAGTAATTTTTTTCTTAATTTTTAAATTTTAATGGATAAAAGATGCCTAACTGTGAAAAAAGTTGAATTTTCCATTCAATTTTGCTCCTTTAATTTTTTTTTTTTGAAATTTTGAATAATCGGCTTAGGGAAACCATTCGATAGATCGATCTGCCAATTTACAGGGTTATTGAGAGTACATTGAGGTATAAAAATTCGTACAAACATTAGACTCCCCATCAATATTCCCAGGGATGCGGACGATTTTTCGCAACAAGGAAAAATGTCCCTTTTTTTCACATTTTTCAGATTAAAATTAAGGATGAATAAAAAAATTTTTTTCCTAAAGTACGCGGCATAACCATGTATGAAATTTATTCCGTAATCCAAAACTGCCCTTCAATTTTCTGTCCAATCACTGGTTACTGAAATATCGATCGTTAAAGCAAAATGGATCCTTCTGCATTCAAAGTTGGATACCTCCGGAACAAATCAACGTGGAGAAAAATTTTAGAAAAAAATTTTAAGCTGAATATACAGGCTATTATGCCAATACCATGGTTTTACTGTAAAAGAATTTTTCAAGCCCGTAGACCAAAAAAAAAGGGCAAAAAATTTGCAAATTTTTTTTTTGTGTTATTCCTCATAATTGCTCGATAACTGTCACTCCTAAAAATTTTTGGACGAAAGATCTGAAAACTAGAATCTTGGAGCTTCAAAATGCTTTTTTAACATCTCGATACGACCGTTTTTCACGTAAATACAGCCCTTCAAAATTCACTAAAAAATGAACAATTTTTTTTTTTTGCTCCCTTAATTGTTTGTAGTAGTATATATGAAGGGGTTAGTGTAAAAGTGAACCAAGTCCATAATTTTTTTTTTTAGAAAAGCCTTTGTAGAAAAGAGTTGTAATTTCTTAAACTTTAAACGCAATTCTAGAAAAAAAATTTTTATGGACTTGGTTCACTCTTACACTGACCCCTCCATATATTTTTTGTGAAGATATCTTTCCCTAATTATGATATATACTATTTTATGAAAAATTTGTTACTAAAAAAATTGTGTTATGAAAAATTTGTTACACTTTTTCCCAGAAACTACATTTTTCTGACTGGTGGGCAGTACAGACGAAATTCTCATAAATCGATCGAGCTATAATTTTAGCACGTTGTTCTACACACTAGTGGTTATCGTTCGAACTAGAATTATTTATTTTTGATAATAACTTCTTATTTTTTTTTTTCAATTGTCAGTGCAAAAATCCCAATTTTTGAATTTTTTTTTTAAAAGTACACCATTTTGTTATTTATTAATATAAATATTTAATCCGAGTTGAGACGATAAAGACAAATCTATAAAACAAGAATATGGTTGATTTTTCCATTTTAGATCGTTACAAATGGAGATTTACTGCCCACTACCCACTCATGTTTTTCTTGAGGAGTCTACCTTGACCCTAAAAACATAAACAAAGCATTGTAAAATTGAGTAAGAAAATTTTTTTTCGTACAATCTAAGATGCAAACAGAAACATAAAAAAGCTGAAAAGATTGTAATTTATTTTGATATAGAAAAAAAATCCTGAAATAAGCTTAAAATTCTACGCATCAGGAATGCCACCTTAAGGTAGTTGGTCGATAAAACGACTCTTTCAAAAGATTTTAACGAAACTTTTCTAGATATTTATTTAATTCAATACCAGTAGTACGAGCCTATTCCAATTAAAATTGACTACTCCAATTTTGAGAAAAACGATTTCAAAGTTTTGTAATTTTAACACGGGAAAACTCTATTTTTTATTTATTTATTTATTTATTTTTTTTTTTTTTTTAATAAAATAAAAACGTGTCAAAGAAATTTGATAAAAATTTAATGCGTTATAAAATACAAAGTTACAAACCATATTTAATAAGAAATAAAAGTTATTCACTACGGCGTTATAAACATCATTTTACAACATTTTTATAACTCTTCTTCAACAATGCTTTTATATTGCTACAATATAAACGCGGGAAAATTAAAAAAACAAGTGGTATGTAAATATAATAACTGAAGAATATTAATACTTTATTTAATTTTTAATAAAAGAAAATTTTTTCGCTGAGATATACTTTATCTACTATATATTATTTTCCTTGTCACGTAAATATGTACAAAAAATACCGTAACGAACATAAAAATGGTTCTGACGTTCAAAAATTTTATGTTCAGTATAAAAAGTGAATTAAAAATGCAATTTTTTTTTTAAATATTGTTTCATATATAAATATTTTTAAAATATTATTTTATATTGAAAAAATTTACTTATTATTAGCGAGTTAAATAAATAAATGCTAATAAAATAAAATAAGCAAACTAGTAAAAGAAATGTATAAGGTTTTTCCAGCTGCAAACATATATTTAATTTAGTAAAATAAAATAGACATTCTAATAAAATAAAAATATCTTTCCTTTTGAAAATTTGTTCCTGTAACCCAACTATTTGGTATAATTTTACAAATTTATATTTTACACAAATAGAAATTTGATAAATAAAAATGTATAATATATGAAACAATATCTTAGGAAACTAAAAACGTTATTTTAACTTAATAGTAAATACAATAATATGAGGAAAATTACGTGGGCTTACAAAAATCATACTTAATAATTAAATTTGGAATATATTTAACAACAAAGATTCATTCATGGTAGAGAAAAGAACACTTTCATGCTCAGATTATGTTATTTAATACAATTTTTACCTTATGATATATCTGATCAATAAATTTTAATAAATTTTGCAATACATATCCCAAAATTCCACAATATCTATTAAACGAAACTTAAAACTTACCGTAAAATATTTCTTCCTTCACAAATCTTTTGAAAATGAAAAATACTCAAAATTCAACGTTTTTTAAAAGAATGATGCAACAAATAACCAGATAGTAAAACTCAATATAACTATTAAAGTATTTGCACAACAAAATACAATGAATAGTATATCCTTCATTGAACATTACTGTACACGATTTAAAAAGTTTCAAATTTTGCTCCCACTATGACTTGTAAATGATGCGCAGTGGTATCTCAACCGTCTGTATCGTTTACGCCAAGTGTACCTGACTATCTCAGAGCAATTACGTTAACTTCTATAGTTTATCCATAACTAATGCTGATTTTATTAGATATTATTATCTAATGGACAGGCAACAGATAGTTAGGGCTGGCGTGAGAGAGGCAGCTAGGACTGTAGGTCGGAGGCCCGTAGACTTTTTTAAGGGCCCGGGCGCTGTAGAAATGAAAAAAGACTGCTGGATGACTTGCAAACTGCTGGTGATGACAGAAACATGAAATATTGCTTTTACATGTTACACTAAGCAATTGTGGAAAATTACCTAATATAATGTCATTCACTAGTAGGTTTACGCTAATTAGCAAGATAGTTTATATATGACCGTGTGTTAAAACTTTTATTCTTTGTCACCTTTTACAATAAACCAAATTTCTCAAAAACAATACTGTTTTACTTCATAAAAGCCTTATACTGTATATAAAAATGTCATTAAATCAACTGTTCATTCATTTATTACTGCTTCGGAGGAAAACCTTACTGTAAATATAACATATTTGCACCCTTTCCTCTACTATTATTCTGTTTAATATTATAATATCTTTAAGGTAGTTGGTCCATGAAACGATTTTTTCAAAGGATTTTGACGAAATTTCTGTAGATATTTACTTAATCCAATACCAATAATAGGAGCCCTTACCAAAAAAAAAATTGACCACCCCAATTTTGAGAAAAACGATTTCAAAGTTTTGTAATTTTAACATGGGCTTTTATGGAAGAACTCTATTTTTATTGAATAAAATGAAAACGTGTCAAAGGTATTTGATAAAAATTTAATACGTTATTTAATACAAAGTTACAAACCATATTTAATAAGAAAATAAAAGTTATTGACCACGCCGTTTTTGAAATATAATTTAAAAACATCATTTTACAACATTTTTACAACGCTTTTTCAACAATTCTTTTAAATTGCTACAACATAAGCGCGCGGAAATAAAAAAAAGCAAGTGGTATACAAATATAATAACTGAAAAATATTAATACTTTATTTAATTTTTGATAAAAGAAAATTTTTTTGTTGAGATGTACTTTTGTACCTGACTATCTAAGAGCAACTACGTTAACATTACTTTGAGTAAATGTATTTTTGAAATTAAACTTCTCAATTAAACAGTTACATGAATAGATACGTAGTTAATTATATATAAAGTTGTTTTATTATAATTGTACATAGATGTCATATTTAAATGGCAGACATCTAAAACACCTTCAAGGGAATAAACTATCAAATAAATATTAAATTTAATACAATAGTTTGTCATTTATAAATTATACAATCAGTACAGTCAGCGGAACATTTCCTTCTGATTTATTTTGAAAATCACGAAAACTTTGAAACGTCACAAAGTATTTGCATAAAAGTAAATAAAGAAAACACTAGTTTTCCGGTATCAATTTAGAGTTGACATTACACCAAGGATTCTTTATATAATACACGTGCGAGAAAGAAAGAAACATATTTCGTAATCTTTTTAAGAAAGAAAGAAATATATTTTTTATTCCTTTTAAGCACGTACTACAAATATATAATTTGTATACAGGATGTTTCATGTATTAAATATGAAATGCACTTTTAAAACGAAATACATTTATTTTTTACAATAGTATAAATTTTTAACTAATTATTAAATATTTTGCACTAAAATATATTGCAAACAATTATCACATACATTTTTATTCTATACACATCGAAATCGCAAGTCATAGTTATCAACCTGTATATTCTGAATTTTTATTTAAAAAGAGATAGATATATAATTGCATTTCTATCTGATCAGGGTGTATTATAAAAAGAATCGCCGCTGTACTCTAAGGGTACTATAAATTTCCCTAAGAAAGTTTTTGATATACCTGATGGGGTAAGAGTTGAGTTAATAAATTTGGTTTGGCGACCGAAGAACTTTTTATAGGCAAAAGAAAAACCTTACTTTAAAGCTAAGTCTTTTACAGATGGGGCTACGTGATGCAAAATGTTAAAAATATTTTCTACTTCAATTCTCAAACCTTTTCTGACGACGGCGACGCCTCACACGAAGGTGTAGTCGAAAAAAAAATTCCATCCTCACTTCTCAATATCGGAAATGATCTTTTAAATCGAGATTTTTTTGCTACTTATTAGTTGACATTTCTACCTGTAGTATGTACATGTAAAACTTCATCTTTATTCCAAATTATAAAGGGCGTGACAAATGGGCGGATTTGACGAATTTATAAGGGTTCCGTGGTTTTGACTATGGAACACTAAAAAGTTGTCATATCAAAAGCAAATGACAATTTTCGTTGATAGAATAGCGAACTTGGAATCGCATTAAGCATTAGAGATGAAAAGCAATCTTTTTAGAAACAGATTATACACAATTTTGCCTTTTTTTTTAAATATAATGCTTTATCTGCAATAAAGTTACTTTTTAAACCACATATCCTCACTCTCAGTTCGATATTCTGATACCTGTCACATTAAAAAATTAAATAAAATATTCAAATTACCTACAAATTAAAAATAACTTATTGATTTCCAGTCGTATTCTACGATTTTGTCAACCTTGAAAATTCATTAAATTACCATCAGTCAATAAGAACTGTGTATTTTCTTGTTGGAAAACAAACCTTATAATCAATTCTAAGATTTGTTCCAACACAATTATCATTCTTCGATTTCTCAATTTATTTAATGAATTGTTAATTAAATAAATTAAAAATATACATACATACCATCAACCAACATACATACATGTGCACAAGCGCAAGCCAATTAAAAGACAACAGCATGTTTGCGAATAAATATTAAAATATTGTGTTCATGGTTGTGAATATTTTAATAAATTATGTCGCATAGCTATCATGTATGTGTTACATAATGTAGAATGAAATCGATCTACAGCAATCAACGTTACCGATGAATAGTGAGAATTCATAAAAATATTATTTTAGCCAGTCATTTCATATTCATTATATCTATTTGTTCAGATGGAAAAAATACAATGTTAATGATGATGTTATTCTTTAAGGAGGGTATCTATTTGTGAATTATTTTTTTTAGTTAAAATTAAAATCCATGTTTCTCAGTTTGTTCATTTGAAAGCAATCAAATTTGTATGTCAGTAAATACTTATAAAAAAATTTTTATTGAAAAAGTTGACAGCACAGTTGCAGAAGTTCCCAATCTCGTTTTTATTTGAAATCTGCTGAGAGGTATGGGTTGGAGTTGGTAAATGATAAGGGACTAATATATAAACATTTATACATCATAGTTAAAAAATTCCCAATGAAATATCACAAAAAAAAAAACAATTCTCTTCAGTAGTTATAAGAATAAAAAAATATTTTGGGTTTTTGGCGATAGATGGGTACACTTTTAAGTGAAATTGTCGGTAGTAGAGCTGTTGCAAACTAATTCCTTTTAAAAATTTAATATCATAATTTTTTTGAAATTTTGCCCCCAGATCTTACGATAACAGAAAAATTAACTGCCGATTGAAAGTATGCTAAGACAGCTTCCTTATTACAAAATTTCAAAAATTTTTCTGTCTTGATAAGAAAGATAATGGTCTTTGAAAAAACGCAAAAATATCAAAATATCAGATTATTTTAAGAGTAAATCTTTTCATCTTACGTGACTTCTGAAAAAATTTGCTCTTAAAATAACTGGGACTTTTTGTAGCACTTTCTGTTTTATTGATTTTTATAGGCAATTCGAAGAGAATCGAAATAAACCAAAATTTTTTGATTTTGGAGATAAATCCAGAACTTCTGAACAAAATGTGTCGAAATTTTGTCCGTTTTTAATAATACTCAGTACATAGAATTATTTTGGGCATGGTTTTATTTCATTAGCCCCAGTAGATCTGGGGATATTTATTCATTTAACTGCCATAGATATATACAATACCGTCCAAAAGTTTAGAAGCAACAATATTTTTGCAGATTACAAAATTTCTTTTCCAGACATTTTAATAAATTAGTTTGTTGTTAAAATACATTAGTTCGTACCACAATAACAACTAAAAATTATAAAAGCTTTTACATATTTTATCGGTAGTCTCTGGTACTGTTTTTGATCAATGCACATGTTTTATTACCGTCTCGCTAATGACACAACAGACAACTGTTCTCTTAAAGTAACTGTGTAGCTGGTGAAAAATCGTTCTCGATCTAGTGTAGCAGAACTCTGAACATTTCTAAAAGATGAATAGAAAAATTGGATAAAGAATATTTTGATTAACTTCTAAACGGCGGCCCAGAATTTGTGAAAATGGTGGTTACTTTGATGAAACCAGAATCTAATATTTAAGCCATAAATTTGTTTTTTTGTAGTAATGTTGGTATATTAATAATATTTAATTATTCTAATATTCTGTTCTAAAACTGGAAAAACAATAATTTAACCGATTCAGTGCCACTGTTGCCTTGGCTGTTAACATGCCAAAGGAAACAAAGAGGAAAATATATCTTACAACACAAGACAAAACTATATTTTTAAAGCCATAAATTTAACCATTTTGACATTTTTATTTAAGCTGCTCCCGAAAGGTTTAGATTGAAAAATATTGTTTCTCAGTTCCATCTAAAACGGAGTTCTTTTAGACATACCCTCATCAAAGTAAGTATATAGTAAGACAGGGACTACACCAGAACAGCAAGCAAAGAAAGCCAGAGGAGAATACTCAAAAGTGGCGCAGAATGGAGTCAGGATGGCTATCGTTAACGAGGACTATCCTGATACCTTGCTCACTAGAGAGAGACTCCTAGATATTCAGGCGGCAATCGGCAGGCTTGTGGATGAGCTCCCCGAAGATGGGGGGATTATCCCAAGATTTGTCGACTGCTATTTAGCAAAAGGAGCGGCCATTATCGTTTGTCAAGATGAGACAACGAAGAACTGGCTGATCGGCAACATCGATAACCTAAAACCGTGGGAGGACTCCAAACTGAAGATTATCAGTATGGAAGCTTTTCCTACGTATAAAAGAGTCATTGCGTGGGTTCCCGGGCCAGCGGTAGAAACGGAAATAATTCTGAAGAGGCTGGAACAGCAGAACCCTGGCATTAGCACTCGGTCGTGGAGGGTCTACGAGAGGAAGACCGAACCCAATGGGGTGAGACTGGTTCTCAGCGTGGACCTCACCACCACCGAAAGGATTAAGGAAGCAAGCGGGAAGTTCTTCTGCGGGGCGACTCAGGCGGTGATTACACTGCTCGAGGCCACCAAGAAAGAGACAACGGGGCAGGAGCAGAAGTAAGCGAGGTAAGTGTTCTTCTGCTTATAACTTTTATTTATACTATTTCATCAAGATGGCTCCGATAAAAGCCATACAGATTCACTTACAGCATTGTATCGCGGCATCTAAGGTACTCACACAGAGGATCATAGTGGGTCGATGCGCAATCGCCCTGATACAAGAGCCATGGGTGCGTAATGGTCGTATTATGGGATTGAATATTCCAGGCTTCACCTTGCATAGAGACAGTGCATCGGTGAGGCCTAGGGCGTGCATTTTAGTGAGAGATAAAACTGCCACAGCGCTACCAGGTTTCCTGAAGGGAGATCTTGTGGCCATTTTGGTAAGATATAGGGAGGGGAATGCTGAGAAAAAGATAGTCTTTTGCACGGCGTACTTTCCTTATGATGTGCGAAGCTTTCCTCCATCTAAGGAGTTTGAGGACTTACAAGGAGATGCACCCAGAGTGAAATTCGGGATTTTGATGAAACTTCGCTGGTGTGTAGTATAGGTAAAAATAAGGGACCCGTATTTTTTTTTATCGGCCATCGTCCACGTTTAGGGGGTGAAACCAGCCCCTAAAGTTGGGGGTTCAAATCGTATTTCTTAAGATATCTCGAAAACTATAAGAGATACAGGAAAACTTTAAATTGATGAAATGTTACTCTTTGAAAGACCTATTCACCTGTATAGGTTAAACCAGGGCTGGGCTCATAAGGGGGGCTGGAGGGGTGAAAATGGGGGTAAATTTTCTTGCACAGCCTGAATGGTTCAATGTATCAAATTTTTACCACTATAAATAGAAAGAGCACAAAAAACTAGGGAACACGTGTTTTTGCGTTTTTTCGAAATATGTGTGGTATCCAAGCCACATAAGGAACAATAACATAGGGTGGATTATATAGTATTATCATTGATTGCAAATACGTCCTATATTTTTTTATTTTTATGTTTCTTTTCATCATTAAAATGTAAATTTTTAATTTCCGATAATGATTCATGTATTTTTCAGTACTTACTTAATTGGTAATTTAGCCATGTGTATATTTGGTTACTCATATTCGATATTTTTTATCTCTATTTCTGCGAAAGCTCTCTGGTCTGCAAGTTTTAATGAATGTTCGATAAGAAGCAATAATCTTCCATTCAACAACTGCCTTTATTTTTTTTCAAATTCGTTTTTAACCAAATAAACGCAGTTTATTTCTTTCTCAACATTCATACTACTTTTCTTATTCTTTTTTGTATGGTTTTTAGGTGTCAACCACATTTCCTATATGGAAAAATTTATTACAAAGCATTTGAACAGTGAACGACAGAGATTACTGCTTCTTGTCGAGCATTCGTTAACACAGCCACACCAGAGAACTTTAACATTCGCAAAAAGAGGTATAAAAAATATCGAATATAAGTAACCAAATATACACATGGCTAAATTACCAATTAAGTAATTACTGAAAAATACATGAATCATTATCGGAAAGTAAAAATTTACATTTTAATGATGAAAAGAAACATAAAAATAAAAAAATATAGGACGTATTTGCAATCAATAATAATACTATATAATCCACCCTATGTTATTCTTCCTTATGTGGCTTGGATACCACACATATTTCGAAAAAACGCAAAAACACGTATCCCCTAATTTTTGGTGCTCTTTCTATTTGTAGTGGTAAAAATTTTATACATTGAACCATTCAGGCTGTGCAAGAAAATTTACCCCCATTTTCAACCCTCCAGCCCCCCTTATGAGCCCAGCCCTGGTTTAATCTATACAGGTGAATAGGTCTTTCAAAGAGTAACATTTCATCAATTTAAAGTTTTCCTCTATCTCTTATAGTTTTCGAGATATCTTAAGAAATACGATTTGAACCACCAACTTTAGGGGCTGGTTTCACCCCCTAAACGTGGACGATGGCCGATAAAAAAAAATACGGGTCCCTTATTTTTACCTATACTACACACCAGCGAAGTTTCATCAAAATCCCGAATTTCACTCTGGGTGCATCTCCTTGTTAGTCATATAATGTAGACAGCGGGGTTTCGATCTAATAGTCGGTTGCGACGCCAATTCACACCACAGAGTATGGGGAAGCACCGATACTAACACACGGGGAGAGGCTCTGCTGGAATACTTAAGCACAACGGAATTGGAAATTCTGAATGTCGGTAGTGACCCTACCTTCTGTAACAACAGAAGGCAGGAGGTCAGACCATAGACCATAGACATATCATGTTCACTGTAACTGGGTGCCTGCAGGAAGACCGCTATAGGGACCTGAAGAGAACCAATTGGGATTCTTTTCGAGTGTCTCTTGAAGGTAGATTGCAGAGTATGCCTAAGTTCAACATGAGACTAACGGAGGATCTACAACTGGGCATCGACATGCTAAACGAAGCTCTGGTATCCTCATACGAGGAAAACTGTCCTCTAACAGTCAGCAGGGCAGGAAATAAAAGGTTTCGGTGGAATTCCAATTTGGAATCCCTAAGAAAAGAGACAAGGCGGCTTTTTAATAGAGCTAGGGTTAAAAATGATACTGAAAGCTGGGAACTTCATAAGGAGGCTCAGCGAAGGTATAAAAAATAGATAAGAAAGGCCTCGATGAACTCATGGAGGTCTTTCTGCCAGTCAATCAATAGTGAGCCTGTAACGGCCAGGCTGCATAAGATTCTGTCGGGAGATCCTAAGGTTCATCTCACTTATCTGGAATCTCCATCCGGGGAAACCACAGGATCCGTGGGTGAGTCATTGGATCTCTTACGCAGAACTCATTTTCCCGGTTCAGAACTGGTGAATGAGCTGACGGTTGACGCTCAAGCGGGCCGGCCAAAGAGAGTTGATTGGCTAGCAGCAGCGGAGATTGTCAGCTCTCAAAAGATCAATTGGGCGATTAACATATTCGCTCCGTATAAAAGTCCAGGGCGGGACGGAATATTTCCGGCGTTGTTACAGCAGGGTCGAGAACATCTAGTGCCGCACCCCACTCGACCTGGCCCCCCCACCTTTTAGAATTAAAAAAATAAATAGCGCATAATTAGGAGCTATTTATGAGCTTTCGTATTCCGTGAATTAAAAATTTTGAGCTCGACACACTGAGCAAGAATTTAATATTTTAGTGGGGGGGGCTGAGTCGAGTTCGACTCAGCCCCCCCACCACTTAAAAATAAAAATTTTAGAAAAATCTTTGTGGTAGAATTAAGAGCTATTTATGAGCTTTTGAATAAGTATAATTTCGATTTTTGAGCTCACCCCCGTAGTCGTCAAACTACCCTTAATTGATGAAATTTACAAAAAAATTAAATTTTTGAAAAATAAAATATACTTTATGTTTTAGACGTAGTATGAAGCTTCAAGAGTAAACTTTTAAAAGGTAAGTATTCTGATTATTGTTTGCAACCCCTTCTAAAAGCCACTCTGTATTTCCTCGACATAAAGAAAACTATAGTTAGGTGAAAAAAGTTAAATATTTTATGATTAAATATCGTAATTTACGATTTATCAGCCCATAAAATACGTCAATTTCTATTACTGAGTTGCAATCCCTTTACAACGAAACCATCTCCGACATAACAGAGGATTATTATTTGTCCGAAGCTTTTACAATTAATTTCTTTAATTTTTTGATGCTAAAAATCACCCCTCTCGACCTAGTCACGCCGACCTTTTAAAACAAAAAGACAAATAGCGCAAAATTAACTATAAGCTATTTATTAGCTTTTTTTAGCGAATTATAACATTTTGAGCTTGACACACTGGGCAAGAATTTAATATTTTCAGTGGTAGTTTTGCTAATTTCAATAAAAAAATTCAGAAAACATGAAAAACAGGAGGAATGGCTAGCTTTATGTAAACCTAGCCGTCCCGTATGTAAAGTGTTTTTGATAATTTAGAGCATCGAGAAGTAGGTGAAAATTAGATGATTTTCAACCATCGCATCGTGGTAAAATCACGGGAGCGCCGTAAATAACGTTAAAATGTTATACAGACATTTCAAATTTCTTGCATTTTATTTTGCATACTTTACTATAAAAAGTGTTAAACCTTTTTATAACGCTCCCGGCGCCCCCACTAGAAATATAATGGTGCGAATAACGTTAAGAATGTTATACACGGCGCTTCCACTGATTGTTGGATTGCATATATTTAATTTGTAACTTAACATAAAAAGTCTAATACCTTTATAACGTACCCAGCGCTCCCACTATGATAATGATAGCAAGTACGAATGATTTTATGTAATTTACTATTTACGATGTTGTATATTTTGGTTTGATTGGAAAGGTTTTTTTTTAAAAATTAGCATTTAACGTTTAAGAGTTTATTTAAGTAATTTTTCTTATGAATTACAGAAATATAAGATGTGTAATATTCTACGTGAATACATAGTTATAAAATATAAAATATCATTTGATATTATTAATATTTTATAATTGTTATATTAAATTGTATATAATAATAATTGTATATTTCCTTCAAAATTTGGTGATACATGAATTTCCGTATCCTTCAAATAGTCATATTCTACCCAAGAATTATCTCTTCTTCGACAAATTGCAGTAAAATGTCCTATCGTTTCTGGATCACAACGGCCTGTTCCAAAACATCTTAGATTCACTACTCCTCTCAACTGGTACGATTGAGACATAAAACTGCATTTTAATATAGTTGGTATATCAGAAAGTCGTACAGTTGTATTAACATTTTCAATGTCATACAATTCGAATATTATAAAATGACCTGTAAGACAAAATTTTTATAAATAAATAAATTTAAATTATTATAATAGATTTTTGCTATACCTGCTTGAGGTAAAGCAGTTATTTCCACACCAAGACAATCTTTTTTACAACATTTATTTGCGCCTTCTAGAAGAAAATTTTTTTCGATAATTTTGCTGAATTGCTCTTTTTTTAAAAATGTATGTTTGATTTGTAATGTTGGAAAACATTTCTTTCTTTGTGGGCAATTTTTGTCACATGACGATGTTTCTTCAAAACTTGGTGTTGTCAAAAATAATTTTTTACACAAATATGCAACAGCAACTTCACAATTTATAAAACAGCAATTATGGGATCCGTCTTCAACTGGAAAAATATTTAGCAAAATTTTGGCACGATTATTATACGTACTTTTTGATATTCCTTTTGTTGACGTGTCTAACACCATTTGGAAAAATTCATTTTCTTTTTTTGCCATCAATCTGCAGTTATTTGTGAAAATTTTGCTGTCGTAAGTTGCTACTAAAAATAATTGAAAAACGCTATCAAAAGCACAAGTATTTGCCAAAGTTAGTTTTTTCTTTTTTATATTTATAGCTTTTAATTTTAGACAACTAGCATTCCTTAAAATAGGAATTTTGGAAAGCTTATCATGTAATATAAATTCATTTTGTTGAAAATTTTTGTGTACATATCGCGATTTCGATTTCGGGGTTACTAATCCACGCCAATTTTCTACAGCGTTGAAATTTGATATTTTATTTGTGATATGAGGTGAAATACGTTGACAAGATGTACAAATACGTTTTTGTCCAAATCCTTCGTCTTCATCTTCAGTTGCTTTTGAGCAAGAATCTAATGCATGAACATTTTTGTTACATATATGACATTTGTCAGCACCAGAAGGAAAGTCATTATTCTTGCAAGCAGGGCATTCTTCAGTTGACAACTTATCATACTTGATTGTTGTATTAGTTTGTAAATCGGTATTACTATTCCCAACTTCGTTGTAGATGTTTTGCGATGTATCTAATATTTCAATTTGCGGTTCAGTATTTTTTTCTGGCATAAACTTATTTGCTAAATTTAAACGTCCTTTCAGGTATTCAACATGTTTTAAAATAAATAAATCTGCTCTCATTGGTAACTTGATATTTGAAAGTAACTGCGTTTTGATGATACTAAATTCGGCTTCAACAGCTGCGCTAGATGCAGGTACCCTTCCATACCCAAATTTATCTCGATACACAGCTGACCAAAGAGGGAACCATTTCATGTCTTTTAAAAGTTTTATTGCTAATTGAGCAAGATAGTGCGCGTTTTCTCTGTCCCCATTGTTATTCAAATTTTTATGAACACGTTTGCTAATATTATTTGCCCATTTTTGCCACCGATTTACTGCATTTACATTGTGATTAATATTTTCCTGTACATTTTCAAATTCATCTTGCAAACCACCTTGCCTATCAACAGTTACGTAATTTTCTACATCATTTAATATTTCACTTGTTAATAAACATTTTAACTTTTGTTTATGATATTCGCAACTTGTGGGTGTACCATCGGGATTATTTCCTTCAGATTCGTTAACAGCAACAGTTAAAATAGAAAATAATATATTTTCCGCTTCTTCAATATTACGAGCTAATATAAGTAAACTAATACTTGCGAGGTAAAATGTTTTTATACGTGGGCGAGCAATTTTTAAAAAGTTCGCATATTTTTTTATAGTATAGCAATATCTATTCGTACATAACAAGATGGTATTTCTCTATCTTCCCATATATTATCGGCATAATCGTCAATATTATTATAATTAGTAAATGCCTGAATAACAGCAGTAAGCAAGGCTATTGATGCGTCACAGGTTACTTCTCGCGGAAAAGGAGCACCGCTTTGAATCCATTGTATTAACCACATCCAAATCGCTATTGTGGTATGAGATTCACTTAACATTTGCGTAATCGGATATTTTACTCCAGGTGAATTAACGATGCAAGTATAAAGAAATATATGTTTTGACTGCGATTTATTGTGATAACTTATTTTCTTAACAATACTGCCCGTAGCATCAATAGCTATAGAAGCGGGCTCCGTAAAGGTATATTGTCTATAGGCATCAAGCTGATATTTTAACCAATAAATTGTATAAAATGGATCAAGTCCTATGTTGTGAATAATATTTGTTAATATGGTTCGTTTTGCTATAGCTAATGATGTAACTGGGTTTTTATCCAAAATTTTTGAATCTAAATATTCATATACTGCATCGTGGAAAGCTTGTCGTTTATATAAATGGGGAGGTTCAGCGTCGTCCGGGGACATAATTTCTGCAGCTGTTTTTATTCTATAAATCATAGCACTTTTATTTGTTTCATATAATTGTTCACCTATTTCAAGACGCATGGGATTTCGTAAATACCTTTTACTACAATTTCCTGATCCGTTTGTTATTGTGCACTGAATTATAATAGACTCACTATCTGCAATATTTTTTGCAATTCCATTTATAGTGCTGCCGCAGTTACATTTTCCGCATATCCTTAATGTATTATTAAAAATCTTATTTCTTTTAAATTGATATCCACATTGCAATTTGGATGTTTCAAATAACTTTTTTGTAATTGCTTCTTGCCACTTTCCCGCTTGTAATACTTGATATTGTCTAAAATGTAAGTTGCGTCTTTCCTTTTCTGTTCTTGCATATTGTTTCGTTTCTATAAGATTGTCGAATTCATTCCTATCAAATACAATATCTATTTTATTGGGTTCCTGTTCTTCGTTTAATGAAAATAAAGTTGTACTTGGAGAACTAGAAACACTAGCATCTGAAAAACTAGTTTTCGAGACATCTGTGTTTATTTCAGGTTCTAATCCGACTGTTTTATCAAGTAAGATATTTTTGATATTGTAGCGATTATTTACAACAAGAGTATATAAAGCATGCGGTCGGATACGTCCTATTTCTTCTGACATTAGGTTCCATATTTCGTTATGCTTAGATATAATTTTACCATCACTAGTAACAATTTCTTGTGCATGAAATAAAATAGTATGTTTAATAACGTCTTCATTCAACACACGTGGTCGTCCTCGTTTAAATGCCATATCGTAACGATATTTTTCCCCTCTTCAATATTACGAACTAATATTAATTGCCAGATGAAAAACTACATGAAAAGTTAAGCAATTTTTAAAAAATCTGTTTTCACTATAAAATATTTTAAGAATGAAACACAGCGTAAGCTCTTGACCAACAATTACCGAGACTGTATGAAATCTGTATAGAAATAAGTCAAGAGGAATCAACGGTGCTGCATGTTTTAATTTTAACAATTAAACTAAATTTTTTATAAATTGCATAGAAACTTAAACAGAACATAATTTTAAAAAAATTCTCGCAAAAAAATCAGCAACAATGAAAAGGAGATATTAACGTAATTCTAGTTAATCTTATATCGTACAACAACTATGTGTTTATATTTTGTATATGATAAACTAACTGTGCCCCGCGGTTTCACCCGCGTAAAATTATTTGAATTATAGGTTAAATCATTTTTAAATTAAATATTTCTAAAATCTGTGCAAAATCCATTATTTATAGCGCTTGTTTGCTCGCCTAATGAGTTTAAAATAACCATCTTCATATTTTAATAACATAGCTAATTCCTACACCGCAAGAACTTAGCATAGATACCTAAATACCAGCAGTCTTATAATTTCTATTTAAAGACACTGGGAAACCATTTTAACATCCGACATCTCAATAGTACTTGAGCAAAATTTAGTCAAATTCCTTCAGCTATCTAATTTGGGCCCTATTTGATGGCACGGACAATTTTGACCTCACATCCATTTAAATCTCCTCATTTATATGCTACTGTTTCTAATTCTTCAAATACAACTTTATTTTTTTTAAACGAAGAACAAGAACCCAATAAAATAGATATTGTATTTGATAGAAATGAATTCGACAATCTTATAGAAACGAAACAAATATGCAAGAACAGAAAAGGAAAAACGCAACTTACTTTTTAGACAGTATCAAGTATTACAGGTGGGAAAGTGGCAAGAAGCAATTACAAAAAAATTATTCGAAACATCCTAACTGGAAATCCGAAACGGATCCCATAATTGCTGTTTTATTAATTGTGAAGTTACTGTTGCATATTTGTGTCAAAAATTATTTTTGATAACACCAAGTTTTGAAGAAACACAAAGATTGGCCACAAAGAAAGAAATGTTTCCCAACATTACGAATCAAACATTCATTTTTAATAAAAGAACAATTAAAACATTAAAGAAATTAATTGTAAAAGCTTCGGACAAATAATAATCCTCTGTTATGTCGGAGATGGTTTCGTTGTAAAGGGATTGCAACTCAGTAATAGAAATTGACGTATTTTATGGGCTGATAAATCGTAAATTACGATATTTAATCATAAAATATTTAACTTTTTTCACCTAACTATAGTTTTCTTTATGTCGAGGAAATACAGAGTGGCTTTTAGAAGGGGTTGCAAACAATAATCAGAATACTTACCTTTTAAAAGTTTACTCTTGAAGCTTCATACTACGTCTAAAACATAAAGTATATTTTATTTTTCAAAAATTTAATTTTCATCAATTAAGGGTAGTTTGACGACTACGGGGGTGAGCTCAAAAATCGAAATTATACTTATTCAAAAGCTCATAAATAGCTCTTAATTCTACCACAAAGATTTTTCTAAAATTTTTATTTTTAAGTGGTGGGGGGGCTGAGTCGAACTCGACTCAGCCCCCCCACTAAAATATTAAATTCTTGCTCAGTGTGTCGAGCTCAAAATTTTTAATTCACGGAATACGAAAGCTCATAAATAGCTCCTAATTATGCGCTATTTATTTTTTTAATTCTAAAAGGTGGGGGGGCCAGGTCGAGTGGGGTTAGTGCCGCACCTGATTCGCATTTTTAGATCCAGTCTGGCAACCGGCTACGTACATCCGTCGTGGAAGGTGGCCAGAGTGGTATTTATACCTAAACCAGTTAGGGGTACATACTCCACACCTAAGGACTATCGTCCCATCAGTCTAACTTCCTTCGTGTTGAAAACACTGGAGAGACTAGTGGATAGATATATTAGGGATAAGGCTCTACCTCTTAGACCTACTTACAAGTAAGGTTATCCTGACATGGACCTGATAATGTTCTGATTAAGATAACACGATAGAAAATTTATGTTTTTTACGTAAGGTTATCCTGACCTCATCCCCATAAGGACCTTATCAGGTTTTCCCTATTAGGGATTACCTTATCTAAACCTGATAAGGAGCTTATATATATATATATACATATATATATATATATATATATATATATATATATATATATATATATATATATATATATATATATATATACTAAAATCCTATACACTTGGGTTATTTTTCTAATAAAAATTTTAAAAAATGTTAAATTAAAGGTAAATTGATACCTCTCTAGTTGCCCAACTTGCTTTAAAATGAAATAATAATAAAAAAATAATACTGTGAATAATTTAACATTTAGATATTTACAGAAATACCTATACAAAAGTGCTTCTAATATTTTTTATTGAATGTTTTAACATAATTAAATGTATAGTGTACTGATACATCAAGTAAATTTGTTTATTATTGTTAGCAAACTTTGCGAAGGTTTAACCAATATATATGGTTTAGGAAAAACGAAAGTCTTATAAGTAGGTAACGATTTATGATACCTGATTTTTTAATTCAATACATATGTACCAATACATGCCAAATCATTCAAATCAGCTATGAAAAGCACATAAAAAGTTATTAAAAAAATTAAAAAATAAAATTTAAAAATTCATAACAATTGATGATTATTATGTTTATTTTTCTTGAATTTTTATATCTATTGTCGCCTATTAATCCTTTTATATATTGATTGTAATGGTAATCGTATTTGGTGTTTTCCCAGTGAACATTTTTCTGTAAATTTTATGTCAAAGTGACAGAACTGAAAGTCACCTGTTACATAAAATATGAGTCACATATGACTCACATGTAACTTACAATTTCCCACTTATAAACGTAACAATGTGACGTAACATTGTTATGTTCTTGTTACGTTTCAGGAAAATATAACTTTGATGTTACCTTATAGATAAAAATACGCCTTACGCCTTCTTTTGCAATAAGCAAATTCAAAATTCCCCTTTTTTGTTTCTTATTAACATTACATCACATATTACCAACTTTGTTCATATACATACACCTAAATTATTACTGTTTTTTTTTCTTTTTTTTTGTTGACTGTTACAGGATTCGAACCGTTATCCAAGCTGAAGCATCATTTAAATTATCGACAGTCTTAACCACTAGACCAAACTGACTTATTTATTCTCATCGTTATATATTAATATATATCACAAAATAGTAAATAAAGCCTTACAAGAATTTTCATAAGAGTTTAATTTTTAAATTAATAACAAAATTAACTGTTTTAACGACGTATTAACGTTTTTTTAATGAAATGTCACAATCATGACTCTTTTGTTATGTTTTTGTGACATGTCAATATTAATAAAACATTTCACTTGTCACTTTTGTGAAATGTTTTGTTACCATATTAATTTTAAATGTATCAATTCGCGAGGAGTTATCAATTTAAAGATACCTGTAGTTAATACGTCACAAAAACATAACATAAGAGTACTGTTGTGACGTTTTGTTCAAAGTAACATTGTTAGGTCATCGGGACATAACAAAAGAGTTATGATTGTGACATTTCAATAAAGTAACGTTGATACGTCACAAAAACATAACATAAGAGTCAGTTCTGTGAGGTTTTATTAAAGTAACATTGTTAGGTTGCGAAGACATAACATAAAAGTCACACTGTGACGTTTTATCGAAGCAACCTTGATACATCATCTAAACGTAACATAGCAGTCACAAATGTGACATTTTATTACAGTCACAATGGCACGTAACTGTTACGTAACGTACAGGTACCAATTAGGGATATAACGTAAAACTCTAATTTTATATAATTGTTATGTCACCCATAAGTCAAAAAAGTTGCGTAACTTGTTATTTCCTTGTTACATCACATTTACATTCTATGTTCACTGGGTTATTATTTTTGGATTTGGTGTTTTATTATTTTTTGATTTTGGGGGTTGATTTGGGATACGTCCAGCAGAGTACCTCCAGGTGTTACGGAGATGAAGAGTGTATGGCAGTGGAAAGCTTTGCTCGCGGATTGTTTTCCCAAGTATCACAAAGGATCCCCAATTAATGATCAATAGTCTGAAATTTTATAACAATGTTGGAGGATGCTAAATTAAAATACGGAAATTTCCAACATACAAATTTATTACAATTTGAAGTGACGTAAACTAATTTTGTAACAATAATTTAGAAAGTTTACACAAGTTAACGATAAAATTTTACAAATTCGGGAAATTGAATATTTTTTTTTTTTACAATTGAAAAGGCTTATGAATCAGGTTATATATGAAATTTATACAATATGCTTTAAAGGAAATTTGCATCTAGGTTATCTCGTGTGGCCATACTTTTCAGTATGAAATGCACAATTTTCAAAGTACATATATTGCGCATACAGTTTTGAAAGATATAACCACACCGATACCTGAAATGTACAATTTTAAATTAAGATTTATAAAAAATATCACTACGAAAAATATTCTCTCAAAATATCATATGAAATGCCGCATGTTCAATATTTTTAAATATACTTGGTAAATTTAAATTTAAATTTTAAAATTATAACTAGAATTGGATTTTTTTTTATACATATATTTTATTATTATTCTCTTTTATATTTTTCATATTTTCTCTCGTTCTCTTTTATATTATTCTCTTTTATATTTTGCATATTTTATTTTCCTATATTTTTTTGAATTTTGTAAGATAATTATAAAGAAAAATATTATCCGAAAGCGAATCAAAATTTCAAGAAATTTACGTTAATTTCATTGAAGTAACTGTGCGGTATTTAAAGATGGTAACAGATATCGAAAATATTTGAGAAAAATCACACACGTGCTTAAATTTGGAAAGGGTGGAAATAACCTATATCCAAAGGCCAATTATAACTAAAAATTACGAATACATTTGAAATTTCCTTAAATTATTATTAGCCAAATTAATTTAATCATAAATTACTAAATTATCTAAATTTTGGTCGTAGATTATTCTGGCGAAATCCCTGGAAAATCCTTTTTTGAGATCCAGATGAATGCTAGAGTTCAAGACGACGTATCAAAATATAATTTGCCTACATACTAGAACCTTAGTAATTTTTTTAATAACTAATTTTTAGTCGAATTTTCTCCGAAAAATTAGACTTATACAGTCTATACGATAAGAGCTGCGAGAGGCGAGAGTAGGGGCGCTATCCGTTTTCGGACCCGTAGAACACGAATATGTAGAAAAAAAAATGTCTGATATATATATATATATATATATATATATATATATATATATATATATATATATATATATATATATATATATATATATATATATATATATATTTTCCCGCAACCTTTTAATTTGTGTAGGGCCCCCCTATGGAAGTTAAGAGATGAAATTTGGTAAATGGGGCTCATTTTCGAGGCACCTCATACTATCAAAGTGGGGTCAAATTTTGGGCAAATTTTTTTTCTGACCCGACCTTTAAGGGGGTGGTGGGGGGCGGAAAAGCAATAAAACTTTTCCAAACCGGTTTTAAATAATGTTTCGGTCAATTATCTACAACATATCCAAAATTCAGCTTCCTAGGATGATATGGTGGGAGTAGAGGGGGGAAAAACGATTTTCGCTGGATCTAACAGGCCCCCAGCCCCCCAGAATTAACGTAGAGGGTTGAAATTTGGTGTGTTGATAAAGTTCGTACCTAGGTTGTGCTTTTTGGAGGTTTTAATATTTTACCCCCACCCCCCTCATTTTTAAGCTACAATTTCATGCATTTTCGACGTTTTCGAAGTTTGTACCACTCGCACAGGTCACCCGAATAAACCTAGAGGGCTGAAATTTTGTATTCGGATTGAGTTAGTATCAAGGGGGTGCCTTTTGGGGGTCTCGACTTTTAACCCCTACCCCCACCATTTTTATACCCAAAAGAACATGATTTTTCTTGTTTTTTAACAGTTTCGTTCGGGTCAAAATCTCCCCAAATAAACCTAGAGGGCTGAAATTTGGTGTACAGGTTAAGCTAATAGCCAGACACTGTTTTTTGGAGGTTTCAACTTTTAACCCTTACCCCCACCATTTTTACGCCAATATTTCCTTAATTTTTTTGCTTGTTTTCTAACACGTCTAGAGACTCCATAAGGAAACCTAGAGGGCTGAAATTTTGTACGTGTATTCAGTTAGTATCCAGCTAGTACCTTTTAGGGAGTCCGCATCACTTTTCCCCCCACTTCTCCCATTTTTACATCGGAATTGAATGTTATTGTTAAATGTGTTTTAAAAGCATTATGTTTATTCTAAATACAAGTAGGCGAATAGTAATTTTAAAAAATTTAAAAAAAAGTGAACTTAGTTTTATGACAAATGAAATACATACATATTAAGTAATTTAAAAATGTTATTAAAGTCACTGTTTATTTATAAATTAGGAATTTTGGATTTTTAGTATTTATAAAATAGAAATTTTGGATTTTTTTTGGAAAGAAAAAATATCTTTATAAAGGCCTTCCAGTTTACTATTTAAGGTCCTTTTTTAATTTTTAAAACTAAAACATAAAGGCAATTAGCAGATAAACATGGGCAGGAATGTCCTCGTACGAATTGTGTTGGCTTTTTTTCTGCTACCTGTTTTCGGCACAAAATTGAAATTTACTGAGATACAGCCCTTAAATACTTAAAACCTTTTTTTAAAGCCTCGATCAGCCGAACACTCATCACCAGTTTTGAAACCAACAAAATGACAATTCGGTTGTAGACTTTCAATCACATTTCGCTTGTAGACATTCAATACCGAAGATGAAGGGGAAAATTCGACTACCGTGATGGGGCCCCGCTGCTCACGGCGTTTTTTGAAATACATTCTAGTTTTAATTTAGATAAACTTCCAATATATAAAAAAAAAAAAACATTAATTTTGAATAGAATCTATTTTTAAGTATCAATTTCTTTTTTTTAATTATCCTACATGCTATAATCTTAATTATTTTTTCTAATAACTAATCCTTAAAATATAAAATAACTTCTATGTGCAGCATACTAATTTTGAATAAACAATACTATTATACAATAAACAATACATGTCTAATTATTTTTCCTAACGACTAATTTTTTATTTTTTAAATATAAATATTTTACATTTTGCTTTAAATAAATTTCCAAATAAATACGAAACATCTTAATTTAGTTTTAGTTTAGGTAAATTTGCAATAAATACGAAATATATAAATTTAATTCTAGTTTAAGTAAATTTTCAATAAATACCAAAAAAATATAGACTTAGAATAAATTATACTTATCTTAAACAAAATGAAGGGTTTCTTCAATAATTATATTTAAAATTACATCTTAAACAATTAAGTTAAAAATAAAATCACTCCTTTATCGTTTCATTTTTGATGTTATCTCTGTCAAGTCACTGGAGAAGAGAGTGTCTACTTTTTCCAATTTGCATAAGTTACCTATTTTTTACTTATTTGTTATATAATTTGTTTGTTAATTATTTTTGAAAATAAAATGTTTAATTACACAAATGTATACATTTTTCTCTAAGAGCCAGACCAATTTCAGTTTTTCTATAAAACGTATGAGTAATTTTTGACATTTCAAATTAATACTAATTTCAAATCTATAACACTAGATGTCATTACTACCTATTGAATTTTTCTTTATTGAAATTTACAAATATTTGTATTGTACAAATATTTGTAATAATTTTGACATTTCAAATTGATAATAATTCCCGATATAAAACGCTAGATGTCACTACTCTATAGGTATTCTTCTTTCATGCAAATTTAATCAATTTAATAATTTAATATTTTGTGGAATCGATTTCCAAATGAAAATAGGATGAAATAATATGACGAATTGATCTTGTGATAAAAGATACTTATATATCAGCAAGTAACTACAAATACATGTACACATAATATGTACCCGTCTGATAAAGTCAGTGTTTTTTATATTACAATTTATAAAATTGTAAATAGGCAAGATATGCGATACACGCAAAGTGAGAATGTCGAATTATGAGAATAGTAGATAATGGTTTCTTCATTCTTTTTACTTAAAATAAACATAATAAAATTCAGAAACTGAAATCTAAAATCTGAAATAATTTTAAAAAATTATTACGTGTTCGGTGTATTAGTTTAATACCGACTTTAATACTATACGTAGCGTGTATGGGATATAGGTACCTGATGTTATGCAAAACAACAATGTTTATGTTTTATGAAATTAAGAAAACAAAAGTCTTACAATTAGAATTAAAACATTTCCACAAGTACGCAGATAATATGTAAACAATTTTCTCTATAAATGTTTATAAATCTGTCTTTTACAAACAAAAATTATTTGGCAACCATAGAGTTAAACTTACCTTTTGAAATTCAACGAAACTAAAAAATTAATCCTGAAGCTTATTTACTTGTGAAAATTATATTTCTGGTACAAACAAATGAAAAACAATATTTTTACTACTTTATTTAAATATTTAAAATGCGGAAGTTTTAATAATTTATCACAAAAAAAGCGAATAGATTGTTCCAGTCATATATTATGTATAATAGAACAATATAGTCTACTATTAATATAATAATACAAAGAATTTTAAAATAATAAAATATTTATAGAACAACATATGGGAGTATTTTGTACTACAATAAGCTTTTTTGTGTTGATTTGGATTTAAATTTAATATTATTTTATAAAAATTGTAGTTTAATTTAACAAAAAATGATTTGTTTAATACGTTAAAAAAAAAAAAAACTGTTTCATATTTTATAATAAGTACACATATAGGTACGTGTGGTTTTTAGAGAAAATTAATTTTTTAATATTGTGTAAAACAAAAAATAAATGAACAATTTAAAATATTGCCGGAAGTGAAATAAAAATTATAATTCACATAGGTATATGAAATTAATAAATGAAATGAAAAATATGCAGGGGTGGATTTAAAACCAGGTGCATCCCATTCCCACTTCTTAAGAACTACGTAAAATCCCAACTTGACCCATTTTTCTAATGACGTTGAACTTGGTTTCGTATCATTTACATTAATATTATGTAAATGATACATATTATGAGTTTAATATTATGATTTTCAATATTTATAAAAAGAAGAAAATCCCTAACAAAACAAAGTAATAAAAATATATAGGTGGGAAAAATTCAGTTAATTTCTATTTTTCGCAATGGCATTAAACTGACAACTTGTATAGTCTCTAGATGATTACTGTTAGAAATTTTATTTCGAAATTTAATTTAAAAAGTCTTTCATAAAATTGTATGCCTCAAAATAAATTTGTTCCATGTATTCATTCAACGGACGATCGATATTTGTTTTATCTGTCGTTAGAGAGGCAGATAAATGAACGAACAGACGGATAAATAAATAGACAGATAAATAATATAACTTTCAGTTATACTTAAATACATTGTTGTAATACCTGACGTTCGTTTTTAAAGCTCATTACTTAGCAGGTGACATTTTATTTTAACTTCATGTCACATAGAACAATGAACTTCATGATAATATTACCTGGACCAAGCAATGAATGTAAGGCTAATCGCACACATTCGATTTTTTATCGACAAAATAATTGTAAACTTCGCTAGTTCAAGTTTATGATTATTAGATTCAATAATTATTTTTTTTTACTTACTATTTCAGATACAAGAAAAAAGTATGATAATTTAAAAACACAAAACATTAAATCAGGGATGGCCAACCCGTAGCCCGCGGACGGCATGCGGCTCACCTTGAACTTTTTTTGGCTCGCGAGATTCATCACACTTATACAAAATATATTTATTTTATAATGACCAAGGTAGTGAAAACCAATGTATTAAAAAAAATATATAATATGTGGGAACACATAATTAAGATGCGGTCCGCGGAGGGAGTTATGATTCGCTTCCAAAGTGACTCGCAAGATCATTTGGGTTAGCCACCCCTGCATTAAATGATTCTAGTGCTAAAGTGGAAGTGACATAATTGGTGTTCGTTTACTTACGGCACGCATTCGTTTTTAAACCTGATATTTAACACATTGACGTACAAGCGGCCACCCGCTTTGGACCATCTTCCCTTACATATCTTTCTACTTTTTTTTTATGATCGGTACATTAATGCTACTCTTAAAAACTTTACCTACTCGATTTAAATTTCCACGATGATACGAATGACTAAACTATCAGTCGTTTAGAAACTGACTTTATCAAATTAACGTCAAACGTGAGCTTTTATCTCGTGTGACTCGATAACTTACATAGTTTGAGTATGATGTCGTCCACCCGATCACCCAATGTTACTGTTCACTATTAGGTTACCTTACTAATAGTTTTTATACGATTGTAGATGCCAATGCAACTTCTATACTGTACGGTATTCACATGCTACTTTAAAACCATTTAAACTAGAACTATTTTTTAAAAAATAACGCTAAAACGTACAGGTACGTCCAAAATTGAATTTTTCATTTTAAAATATTGCGAGTCAAAAATTATCTACCTAAATAAAAACCTTATCACTGACAAGCTTAAAAAAATTGAATCCAGAGGTAACGAAAAAATGAGTTTTAGTCTACGCACCCTTTTGTTTATATAGAATATTTCTGGAATGTTTAGAATGTTATTTATTTCTTTTAATATCCTTTTCTTAAGATTTTGTACTAAACGATAAAAAGGGAATATTTGAGGAAAAGTTTAATGTCTGTCCATATTTCTGGCCGTAAGCCACAGATATTTTTTAGGTAAGGCTATTGATACCTGAGTAAAATGTGCCACATTAGTTTTTTTGACTATAAAAAGAATTGGCGGGTAGAATTTTAAAAATATTATCACAAGATCATATACGATGTCATATATATAAAAATGCACCGTTAACCCATTTTAAATCTGTATTCTCCTAGTTTAACAGTAATTTTTGAATTACCTTAAAAATGTGCACAAACTGCCATATCTCTTAATTTATCTAAAACAAGTTCCAAATCTGAAATAGTTAAGACAAGTAAAAGATTCCATGTATACATTACAGGAAAAATTAAAGCAACGTCAATTTCCCAAACTTTGTGCCAACGAAATTCCGTAAAGTTTTCTCTTTTTGTAAATAATAAACAAATACTTTACTTTGCAAAATACCACGTTTATTTTTGAAACTGTGACAATATTGTTTCGAACCGTTAGTTCATTTTCAAACAGAAAATTTTCTGTTTGAAAATGAACTAACCGTTCGAAACAATATTGTCACAGTTTCAAACATAAACGTGGTATTTTGCAAAGTAAAGTATTTGTTTATTATTTACAAATATGGAATACCATAAAGTAACGCTCAAATCTATTAATATTTTCTCTTTTTCTTGACTGATTTGCACGTAAAATAAGCAAAAAAGTAGATGAAAATTTTCGGACACGTTTAATTTTCGTTAAAAAATATTAAAATTCAATATATTAAGGATTGCGTTTAGTAGGTAAGTAAATAACCCATTTTCCTTTTTTTTTTAAATTTGGGCAAAGGGAAATACGGAAGTCGAATTTTTCCCTTCATCTTCGGTATTGAATGTCTACAAGCGAAATGTGATTGAAAGTCTACAAGCGATTTGTCATTTTGGTGGTTTCAAAACTGATGATGAGTGTCCGGTTGATCGGGGTTTTAAATACCCCTGTCGCATATATATATATATATATATATATATATATATATATATATATATATATATATATATATATATATATAAATATATATAGATAAGTATATACCAGGTGAGTTTTTTGAGAGTTGCCATTTCTGTTACAACCAAATTTTTATGACCGAAATGGTACTGGAAAAGGTTCTTTTCTTGGATGTAATGGAAATGTAACCAAGCAAAATACTATCGGTTGAAGTAGCCTCAAGTACATATGCATATTTTTACCGCCTAACTGATAAATTTGTAAAAAATTAAAAAATTAAACTTGGGTAAAAAAATTTTTTTTGCTCATTTATGTTGTTAATCAATGCATTAGATCAGTTTTATCGAAAAATTAATAGGGTAATTCCGGGGGAGATGGCCGTACGGGAGAGATGGCCAATCGAAATATCTCAGAAATTACTCGCTAGATGTCACCATAATTGCTCAGTTAGTGTCACGTCTTATGTGAGTGCATGTGAAGTTTAAAATTATTGAGAAAAAAAAAAGAAAAAGTAAGTAAAATGCTACATAATGTTTTCTACCTACAGTAAAATTTTTATATAGGTGCATGTTTTATAATTTTGCGATGTTATTTTATAAAAATAAGGGCTGTGTTTACATTTTCTAAAAAGTTCATGTGTGCAGCTATGTTATAACCTCAAATTTCTTCACGTATTGTATATACTTGCTTTCTTAATAGGTATGGCCATCTCTCCCGGAATATTAGGAGAGATGGCCATAAAAAGTTGGGGAAAGATGGCCATATGGCCATCATTCCCAAATCGCATTTTTTTAAAGCAAGTGAATGTTTAATATATATTATAGTGATGGTAGCCGTGAGGGATAAAGTTTTTGTATTCAAATGTGAATAATACAATATTTAATATTGTATTATTCACTAATAATACATAAAACAATTTTTCTTCTTAAAATTGTATGATTTCAATTGCTTTTGTTTGTTTTAGATGCCCAACCAGTACAAAAGAAAAGCTATTGGTCTCAGAGGTAATTGGAGTGAAGAATCTTTGAAAGCAGCTATAAATGCTATAAAAAATGATGGCATGTCTGTTTATGCGGCCGCAAAAACGTATGGGATACCTAGAAAAACTTTAGAGAGGCGTTGCCAAAACAATAACTACAAAAAAGGACCTATGGGACCAAGTTCATTGTTTGGAACAGAAAATGAAAGAAAAATGGCTCTTCATATACTAACAATGCAAACAAAAGGTTTTCCACTAACTATTGAGGATATTAGAAGAATAGCTTATGAGTTTGCTGAGAAGTTAAAATTAAAGCACAGATTTAATAAAGATGTTGGGAAAGCAGGATACGACTGGTTGCAAATGTTTCTGCGCAGAAACCCAGATATTTCCGTAAGAAAGTCAGAAGGCGTTTCTTTAGCTAGATCAAATGCCATGAATAGGACCGAAGTGGATGCATATTTTAAACTTCTTGAAAAAGTTTTAATGCAAGAAAACGAAATCTTGACACCTAATTGCATCTTCAACATGGGCGAAACGGGCCTACAGTTGAACAACCGGCCAGGACACGTACTTGCAAAGAAAGGATCTAAATCGGTTTCCACGACGACGTCAACTGAAAAAGGTGAAACGATAACCGTAATAGCATGCTGCAATGCAGAAGGTGCTTTTCTACCACCGGCGTGTATCATGAAAGGCAAAAATAAAAAGGATGAATTTGAAGATGGAATGCCACCAGGATCAAAAGTTTATATGTCTGAAAAATCAGCATACATAACGTCATCAATTTTCCTAAAATGGTTGCAAGATATGTTTGTACCAAGAAAACCTCCAGGAAAAGTCCTTCTTTTGCTAGACGGACACTCAACTCACTGCAATTCCGTGGAAATGCTAGAGTATGCGAATGAAAACGATATCATTTTAATTTCCATGCCAAGCCATACGTCCCATTATCTTCAACCCTTAGATCGCTCTGTATTTAAATCACTGAAGACCCATTTTTATGAACCGTGTCGGCTCTGGCTAAAACAAAACTCAGATCGTCGCATCACAAGACTTACTTTTGGAACTTTATTAAATAAGGCTTGGGGAAAGGCAGCTTCAGCTGAAAATGCAATTGCTGGATTTAGAGCAACCGGAGTATACCCATTTAATCCAGAAGCAGTACCCGACTATGCCTTTAGTCAAGAGCCTGCTGGTCCATCTTCTGATGTCCGTAATGATCTTGCAAGCGGAGTAGAATCTACCGATGATACATTAATCCCTCCGGATTGTTCTCAAGAACCTGACAGAGTTTCAAATTACAGCCCGGAAATAGTACCACGTAAACGTAGTAAGAACTCGTGCAATACTACAACTGATGGTCCTTGCACTTCAAAAGTGAATAAAAAGTTGCAGGTCACTCCATCTCAGGTTTTGAAGGAAATATCACCGATTCCACAAAAAGTTGCTGAGGTTCGAAAACGAGCTAAGCAAGTTGGTAAGCTATTAACGTCTGATGAACATATTAAAGAAAGAAGAGTCAAAGAAGAGGAAAAGAAGAAGAAGGACGAAAGTAAGATAGTAAAAAAAATAAAAACAGGAAGAGTCCAAAAAGAGTCAACGAGTCGTACTACACGAAGAAAAAGACCAGTAATAACATCTGAGAGTAGTGATGACGATGAAGAGCCAGTATTGCAAGATTTTTCAGATGAGGATTTGACCAAAGAAGAGGATAACTGCGTAGGGTGTGGGGAAAACTACTACCTAACTCGCCTCACTGAGGATTGGATTCAGTGTGTCTTGTGCAATCTTTGGGTTCATGAATATTGTACAGAGTTTGACAATAAGTGCCCCCCATGTGGGGAAAAGCATAAAAAAAACATGACAACTACAAAATGAAACCAAAGAGCAAGAAGGAATACGGAGATGGTGCAGAATAACACTGGCCATCTCTACCCTACTCATATGGCCATCTCACCCAGGGTGCCCGGGAGAGATGGCCAATCGTGATTTAAAAAAAAACTTAATTTTAAGGTCGATCTCATTTAATTAATCTATAATTATATTGATTATGTAGAAGTTTAAAGTTCAAATTAAGAAAATAAATAAAAATTATTAAGATAATTCATTTATTTCCATCTTGACACACCTTTGAAAAAACTATGGCCAACTCCCCCGGACTTACCCGGGGGAGTACTTACTATATAGTCTCATTTAAAAATCTATAAGTTTGTATCATAGCTCGAAAACCATAAGAGCTATAAAGCTCCTGACTATAGCAATCGGTTGCCTCCGTCGATATCTACAATTCTTATTTGAAAAATTTTTCGATTAAATAAACGGTTTGGCTGTAATAAAAATGGTAAAATATATATAGGTAGCCAACATTAATGGGTGTAATTAGCATAAATCTTAAGCTCATAGTGATGAAAACAGGGATTTACAATTTTTTTTTTTGTGCACAAAAATTGGGAGTTTCCAGATACGAGGTGGAGACAGACTACGCGCGATATGACAATCTGTATCCATCTAAAAGATTTTAACTCTTTAACAATAAAAAACTTTCAAAATCGATTGGGTAGTCTATTCTTGACATTTTTGGGACCTCCGGATTCTGGCGAACCTCATATTATAACATAATTTTTTATTCATCTAAAATAATTTAGCACTTTAACAATTAATAAATTTTCAAAATCGGTTGGGTAGTTTCTTTTTGTGGTTCGCAGTAATCTAACCGGCCTCGTATTATATAACCAGTGTTCATGTAAATTTGTTTAACTTTCAGACAGTAAAAAATTTTTAAAATCGGTCTAGCACCTACTTTTTGAATTATTTTTAAGTAGGTACCTATGTAAACAAATGTTTTCCCTTTTTCGCTTTAAGTGCAGTATTTTGAAAATACAGTTAACACCCATACTGGAGTTCCGAAAACCGCATACCTCCCACTGAGCTCAAATTGGGTATACTCACTCTCTTTGGCTTAAGAAGTTACCTCCAGGACGGATTTTTGGCGACGCGGACTGGAAGTGATACTTTTGAGGATCTAAAGTAGCAAAAAGTAGTATAATCGCATACCTCCGATTGAGCTCAAATTTGGTATGCAAACTCTTTTGGCTCAAGAAGTTACCTCCTAGACGAATTTTTTGTGACTCGGACCGGAAGTTATACTTTTGAGGGTCCAAAGTAGCAAAAAGTAGTATAATCGAATACGTACCCCCGATAGAGCTCAAATTGGGTATACTCACTCTCTTTACCTTAAGAAGTTAACCCGAGGACGGATTTTTGGCGACGCGGTCCCGAAGTTATACTTTTGAAGGTCTAAAGTAGCAAAAAGTAGTATAATCGCATACCTCCGATTGAGCTCAAATTTGGTATACAAACTCTTTCTGGCTCAAGAAGTTACCTCCTAGACGGAATTTTAGTGAAACGGACCGGAAATTATACTTTTGAGGGTCCAAAACAGCAAAAAGTAGTATAATCATATATCTACCTCCGATTGAGCTGAAATTCGGTAGGCATATTCTTTTTGGCGTAAGAAGTTACCCCTTAAGCGGATTCTTGGTAACGTGGACCGGAAGTTGTACTTTTAAGGGTCTAAAATAGCAAAAAGTAGTATAGTTGATGTAAATAAATATACTATTGATATCTCCTATTGAACAAATTTTTTTTAAATATATTTTCCATAAATTAAAATGAATCTCTGAATGAATTTTTGGCAACTCAAACCGGAAATGTATTTCTTAATGCAAAACTAGGTGGTGAGGTAAGTTAAGGTTACGTTAGTTTAGTTGGTTTTGACAATATACTTCGACTTTGGTATAAAAAATCGGTGGTGAGGTCAATTAAGGTTAGGTTAAGTTAGTTTTGGTTAGTTTATTACTGAAACGTCGGGCAAAGGGCATTTATTTACAAATGGGGCTCCTTCCTTGTAATTACCTAAATGTTACTTAATTACCCTTTGCCCGAAAATGATGTTTCAGTGTTGTTGTCCCATTTATTTTCTATATACTTCTATCACTAAAAATCATAATATACCATTAAGGGGAGGTTTACTTGAGCGTCTTTAAAAAAAATCGATTTTTTTTTTTGTCAAAGTTGATAGCAAATTATGTGTGGAATATGTTCCCAAAGATATTTTACTGAAAATAATTTTAAAAAAGATTTTTACACATTAACCGAATCCAGCTATCTGTAAAAAAAAAAAGCAAACGTAGTTCACGCAATAATGAGAATTAAATATATGAATATATATTTAATGAAAATTTAGTGAAAATACGTTTCTTTATATATATATATATATATATATATATATATATATATATATATATATATATATATATATATATATATATATATATATATATATATATATATATATATTATAATATCTCGGAACCACATTTGGGAACTGGTTGACACGATAACTCAAAACTATTCGATGGATCCTTTTTTTAAATTTTTTATTTCAAAGATAATTCAATTCTGCGGCACCTATAGCCAAGAGCGATACACTTTCAATATTTTTTATTTTTTTTATTTTACTTTAAAGAGCGAAAAATATGATAAAAATCGTAATCAAAAGTTCACACATCAGCCAATTTTTTTTCTTTCAGCAATTTATCGACATTATAGGTATAGATGCCGGTACTCTTCATATACTTATTAGCGAATTTCGAAAACTCGAAATTCAGCTATTGCAGCCGTTCTCATGACGCAATCTGAGGCCGAGACTATAACAGAAATAGGATTGAGGTCCCTAGAATACGAAAATGATATTCACTAAATTATATATATATATATATATATATATATATATATATATATATATATATATATATATATATATATATACATATATATATATATATATATATATATATATATATATATATATATATATATATATATTTATATTTATATAACATATATTATGTATTTATATAATATATATAACATATAACATATAACATATATTAACATATAATATATAACATATATTATATATTTATATAATATATAACTCTCGAACGAAACGTCTAATGCTTATGAAATTTTGTGTGCGAAATGGATTCTGAATTGGCTCGGCTAAGTTCGTTATCTAGACACGTCGGATGCACAGAAGTAGGTTTTCTGGCCATTTTTTATCATTCGATCCTATCATAAGACAGTTCGATTTTTACATCGTTCAAAGGGAAAAAAAATTGTGATGAAAATGTTCTTATAATTTTCTTTCTATGTTAAGTAGTTTTCGAGAAAATCGTAATTTTTCACTTTTGCCTTATTTTGGTCTCTTTGTTATTGTAATAAGTAATTTACACGGAGGTATGTGGAGATGGCATTTCGTTTGTGTGAATATTACAGAAATGAAGCATTACACACACATTTACAATCGCATACGTACCTAAAAAATATCATTGTGATATCTTAACAATTTTAAATAGGGGTTATTTTTCTTTTTCCGTTTTGACCGCTACCCAAAGTGATGAGGAGTACCGGATTTGTGTAAAAATTAAATTAAAATTTTCCAACAAATTCCATAAGAGAAATTTATTTTGTTGTTCAATATATTTCGGCACAGTTGGCGCCATTTTCAAGAACATACATCTACAATATAACAACAACAACATTTTTAACAATTTTAAAAGTAAGAAAAAATTTTTTTAAATAATTTACATAAATGTCAGCCTATATTAATTACAATTTTGTTTTTTTTTTTTAGGAAAGGCTATTTTCCAGAATGGGTTTGAACTAAGAAAAATTAATAATTAACTAGTAGAGTTAAAATTTAGTTAATGATTTCTAATTTAATTGGAACGCTACTTTTATATTATTAGAAACAATGAATTTAGTTTATATGGAAAATTATTGAGTTTATAGAATTAATGTTTATTTGTAATTTAAAACAAGACAGATCAAACAGGAAAATGAGACAGATGTACAACATACAATCTTAATTGGAAAGCTACTTTTACATTATCAAAAATAATGAATTAAGTTTATATAGAATTAATGTTTATTTGTAATTTAAAACAAGACAGACCAACTAATAAAATAAGACAGATGTACAACCAATAATCTAAAAGATTACTCAATTATAAATATATAGTACTCACCATGCAAAAATCAATTTTTCGCACTAAGTTAACTGAATAAAAAGTATCAGAAAATTATATATTAAAATATATAATTTTTGTCAATTTACATTTCCACTAGAAATATGTCAATAAATAAATAAAATTGAAAAAACTACTTGTATGATTTGATTGTTGAAAAATATTCACAACATTAGAAACAAGATTCATTTTGTTAATATTGTCTTGGTACTATTCAAGACCTTTGTTTAAAATAAAATGATATTGATTGAGTAACTCTTGTTTGTAATGAGTGAACATCGAATTTTCTGGATAAAACTGGCTGTCTTTGTTTCAATGTTACACTTTGTTTATTGTAAATCTTACGTAATGATATTTACTAGAATGTACCATTAATTATGTTGTGTTGTAATTAGCAATTTTTTAAATGATTAAGAATCGGTAAATAAGCATTATCTAGTTCTAATGATTCCATTTGTTTGTTGCAATTATTGTCATTGAGTTTAATGAAGAAGCTATCACTTAGAAGTCTTTTTCTGTAGCTGCCTTCTTTATTAAGAATTTTTGTATTTTCAGTCATATCTATGGCTATTTGTTATGGCGTGTTCAGCTAAACCCATTGATTCTTTTTGTCTTTTTAAATCGTATTTGTGTTGAGTTAGTCTGTTATTGAATTTTTGGCTAGTTTGGCCAAAATAAGCTGAATTACAGTCAGAACATTCTATTTTATATACAATATTGTGGTTCTGCTTATTTTCAACTCTTACAAGGGGAGTGTACAGCCTTGGGGTCGGTGATTTAGCTGAAAATTTTTCTGGTGATAGAGTACACCTAATATGTTAATATATTAAAATAATAGCGCGCACTATTTAGAAAAAACTCTAAAAAAAAATTTTTAAAAATTTTAATCGAACTGGTATTGTTAATAAACCTGTAAAAGATACCTGTGTACAACGGGTTCAATAGACTAGTGGTATCGCGTTGGCTCCGTAACATAATGGTTCTCCGTTCGGTACCAGCTGTAGTCAATGAAACTTTTTATCAATTTTTTTTTTTTTTTTTATTATTAACAAAAACCTTATTTATTTATAAAAATTATTATTTAAAAAATGTATTTGTACCAAATCTTTAAAATAACTACTTACGACTTATTATGTATACTATATTACGTATATTTGTTACGTATAGGTACTATATTACAAAATAAGCAAGAAGCAAATAAAAAATAATTAAAACATTAAAAATAATTAAATCTTTTCCAATAAAAATATGAATGTATGTATTATAAGATTATAAAAGTTATTTACCAGTAAGTTTTAAAAGAAAGGTACTGAAAAAATTTAAGTCGTAAGTAGTTATTTTCAAGATTTGGTGCAAATATATATTTTAAATAATAATTTTTATAAATAAATAAGGATTTTGTTAATAATAAAAAAAAAATTGATAAAAAGTTTCATTGACTACAGCTGGTTCCGAACTGAGGACCATTATGTTACGGAGCCAACGCGATACCAATAGTCTATTGAACGCGTTGTACACAGATATCTTTTACAGGTTTATTAACAATACCAGTTCGATTAAAATTTTTTAAAAATTTTTTTTTGAGTTTTTTCTAAATAGTGCGCGCTATTATTTTAATATATTAACATATTAGGTGTACTCTATCACCAGAAAAATTTTCAGCTAAATCGCCGACCCCAAGGCTGTACACTCCCCTTGTTAATCTTTTTTCAGAGTATGTGTTTCCTAGTTTGTTACTATTAAAAGAAAAAGTTATACGATTTTCGTTCATTTTCTCTATGGTAGTTTTAATTTTTTTCTAATGTTTCTATTTCTAATGCTGCTGAGATTAACTGCTCTAAAGAATATATTTTGAACTATGTTATTTTTAATATATTGTGGGTGATTCGAATGAAAATCTATTAATCTATGTAAGTTGATTTTCTGTGCCAAACCGTTGATAATTTATTATCATTATCTTTCTTGATAAGAGTATTCAGAAACGCAATCTGGTTATTTTCTTCCAATTCAATAGTGAATTGTAAAGCCGGATGGTAGTTATTGAAAATGTTTTTAATGTCATCTATTAGAGAGTCTGGGGCACAGGAAATGATGTCATCAACATATCTGTAAAAAAATGTTAGTTTCCATTCTTTAATTTTCCCTATACAGATAGTACAAAAATAGTCCATGAGTAAGGGCCCCCCTATGGGAGTTAGGAGCTCAAATTTAGTAAATGGGGCTCATTCCGATGCACAACAATACTATCAAAGTGGGGTTAAATTTTGGGCAAATTTTGGATCCGACCCAAATTTTAAGGCGGTGGTGGGAGGCGGAAAAGGAATAAAAATTTTCCAAACCGGTTTTAAATAATGTTTCGGTCAATTATCTACAACATATCCAAAATTCAGTTTCCTAGGATGATTTGGAGAGAGTAGGGGGGAAAAAACGATTTTCGCTGGATCTAACACGCTCCCAGCCCTCCAGAATTAACGTAGAGGGTTGAAATTTGGTGTGTTGATAGAGTTCATACCTGGGTTGTGCTTTTTGAAGGTTTTAATATTTTACCCCCACCCCCCTCATTTTTAAGCTACAATTTCATGCTTTTTTGACGTTTTCGAAGTTTGTACCACTCGCACAGGTCACCCGAATAAACCTAGAGGGCTGAAATTTTGTATTCGGATTGAATTAGTATCAAGGGGGTGCCTTTTGGGGGTCTCGGCTTTTAACCCCTACCCCCACCATTTTTATACCCAAACGAACATGATTTTTCTTGTTTTTCAACAGTTTCGTTGGGGTCAAAATCTCCCCAAATAAACCTAGAGGGCTGAAATTTTGTGTGCAGGTTAACCTAATAGCCAGACACTGTTTTTTGGACACTTTTAACGCTTACCCCCACGATTTTTACGCCAATATTTCCTTAATTTTTTTGCTTGTTTTCTAACACGTCTAGAGATTCTCTAAGGAAACCTAGAGGGCTGAAATTTTGTACGTGTATTCAGTTAGTATCCAGCTAATACCTTTTAGAGAGTCCACATTACTTTTCCCCCCACTTCTCCCATTTTTACATCGGAATTGAATACTATTGTTAAATGTGTTTTAAATGCATTATTTTTACTCTAAATACAAGTAGGCGAATAGTAATTTTAAAAAATTTACAAAAAAGCGCCAAAAATTAACTACTCAACTGATTTAAAAATCTTTTCACTCTTAAAAAGCTGAATTATTTTAAATGGGTACAGGTCTTAGATGAGATCCGCCAGTGCCCAATATTTGGAAATTCGCTATGTTATGCAGATGCTGCGACAGGGGTATTTTAGAAATCTTTTTTGTTTTTGGATTTCACTGATTTATTACCGGCGCTATGATGTCAGCCAACAAGGCATCAGATTTTCGGATCGTCACACTGCACTATCTATAAAATGGACAATTTTTTATATTTTTTCTTTAAAATTTTTCTTTTGTATAGTTTAATACTTTTACTACAGTAAAAATTCCAGAAAAATATATAATTTTTAAGGAATCTCAAGTAAACCTCCCCTTAAAAAATATTTAAAATAAACCTAAAGATTTATTTTTATACTATATGAGTATACATTATACAATACATAATATGTATAATATATTATATCTGCCCAATATACACGTATGTAGTAAGTTTTAGAATTGCAACACGTCATAACCCGAAAGCGAAGCTAGATATCAAAAACTTTATTCTTCCTTTTTTGTTTTACTCACCAAGTTCTGTAAGAATCTGTCTCTAATTTTTGTTATTATGGTAACGGAAACCTCTCCCCAAACTCTAAAAAATTATTTGCCTGGATATACGTTTTTAATATTATTAATTAATGTGATAAATGGATCTAAGTTTATTTTATAATAATAGTAAAAAATATATTTTATAATAATAACGGCAGTCAGCTGATTTTTGATTTTATTATTTTTTAAAATAGTTACTTTAAAAATAAATCATTTGTAATTTTCGTTATTATGATAGCGAAACTAACCTAACCTTTTACCACCTAGTTTTTATATTAAAGTCCAAGAATATTGTCAAAACTAACTAACCTTATCTAACCTAAGTTAAGCTCACCACCTAGTTTTTATATCAAAGTCGAAGTATATTGTGAAAACTAACTAAACTAACCTCACCACCTAGTTTTTATATCAGAGTCGAAGTATATTGTCAAAACTAACTAAACTAACTTAACCTTAAATAACCTCACCACCTAGCTTTTATATCTATGTCGAAGTATATTGTCAAAACTAACTTAACTAACCTCACCACCTAGTTTTTATATCAAAGTCGAAGTATATTGTCAAAACTAACTAAACTAACCTAACCTTAACTAACCTCACCACCTAACTTTTATATCTATGTCGAAGTATATTGTCAAAACTAACTAAACTAACCTCACCACCTAGTTTTTATATCAAAGTCGAAGTATATTGTCAAAACTAACTAAACTAACCTAACCTTAACTAACCTCACCACCTAGTATTTATATCAGATACTATTTATAGCGTTTATTGGACGTAATTTTTAAACTATTTAAAAAGCTGATCCTGAGAAACATATTATTTTTTACGATCAAATAGTAGATGACATAAAAACTAAGTGGGGAGGTTAGAATTTGGACAGTATAATTCGACTTTGATATAAAAATTAGGTGGTGGGGTTAGTTAAGGTAAGGCTAGTTTAGTTAGATTTGACAATATACTTCGCCTTTGATATAAAAACTAGTTGGTGTGGTTAGCTATGTTTAGGTTAGTTTAGTTAATTTTAACAATATACTTCGACTTTGACATAAAAACCAGATAGTGTGGTTAGTTAAGGTTAGGTTAGGTTAGCTTCGGTTAGTTTACCATTGAAATCTTATTTCCGGCCAAAGTGTAATTATTTACAAATGGGGCTCCTGCCTTGTAATTACTTAAATATTAATTAATTACCCTTTGCCCGAAAATGAGGTTTCAATGTTCTCCCATTCATTTTCCACTTACTTCTATCACTAAAAACCGTAATATAAGATTAAGAATGTTATATTTAAAATAAACTTATATACATATAAAAATGTATACTATTAGTCTAGTCTAGAAGAGCCATTTTAGTGAAATTCTCATAGAGGGCTTCAAAAATTACGATTTTGGTGTCATTCGATTCGTATTGACCTCTAGAAACTTTTCGAAAAAGTTGAAAATGCGCTCATGAAAATTGCAATTGTTATAAACAAAAGAGTGAAAAAAAAAGAATGTTTTTGTTTTTTTGAAAAATTTCAAAAACTATTAAAGCTTTTTGAAATTAAAAAAAAGATCTGAAAAGAGCAAGAAATTTCACAAAAATAAGTCCCGACTCCCGAAACTGTATCTCCAATATTTATAATTTTAACAGAGCCCTAAAGTTATTGCTAAAATGGGGTGTTTGGCGTTCTCGCGCGCCGCGGCATTCAAACACGGTAAAGAAAAAAAATTATTTAAATATATTAAATATCAATATTAAGGAATGAAAAAATTCACTTTTTTCAAGAAAAATTCAATTTTTTTAAGAAACGATTTTACTTTTAAAAATCATAATATTTTTTGGTCCTTCGAATCAAAAAAAAAAATTTTCTATGGCTTCAAAAACAATGCATTTGTTTATAACAATTTTTTAAATAATAGCATTAAAAAATTTAAAAAAATTATTTTCAGGTGGCGCTCAATGAGAAAAAAACGAAATAATTAAGATTTAAAAAAACAAAAAAAAAACCAAATGCTTTATCAAGATTTCTCATTTTTCAATGCATTTGATTGTTTATAAATAAATGGAAAATTAAAAATTTTTGATTTTTTCAACGGGAACCTATTTTTTCACCTCTTCAGAACAATTCTACGAAGCAAAAAAAATTTGAGATTTTTAGTTAAATAATTATTAAGGTTTCTATGTCAACTTTCGGTTTCAAAAATTTTGTTAATTAACAATAGCATAACTAATGGAAAAATACATATAAAATTTTTTTTTGCACGGATTATTATTTATCAACTTGATCCGAAGGTACGTGAATTTTTTCATTCCTTAATATTGATATTTAATATATTTAAATAATTTTTTTTGTTTACCGTGTTTGAATGACGCGGCGCGCGAGAACGCCAAACACCCCATTTTAGCAATAACTTTAGGGCTCTGTTAAAATTATAAATATTGGAGATACAGTTTCGGGAGTCGGAACTTATTTTTGTGAAATTTCCTGCTCTTTTCAGATCTTTTTTTTTAATTTCAAAAATCTTTAATAGTTTTTGAAATTTTTCAAAAAAACAAAAACATTCTTTTTTTTCACTCTTTTGTTTATACCAATTGCAATTTTTATGAGCGCATTTTCAACTTTTTCAAAAAGTTTCTAGAGGTTAATACGAATCGAATGACACCAAAATCGTAATTTTTGGAGCCCTCTATGAGAATTTCACTAAAATGGCTCTTCTAGACTAGACTATATATGGATATACATTATACAATACTCGTACATAGTATGTATAAGATGTATAATACATTATCTATCTATTCAATATAGTAAGTTTTAGAAATTTAACACGTCATATCTCGAAAGCAAAGCTAGATGTCAAAAAACTTTATTTTCCCTTTTTTGTTCTACTCACCAAGTTCTATAAGAATTTTTCTTTAATTTTTGTTATCATGGTAACGGAAACCATCTTTTAGTAATCCCTAGATTTAGACAGTCGGAGGGTTGAAAAATATACTTCTGGTCCGCGTCGCCAAAAATCCGTCCTGGGGGTAACTTCTTAAGCTAAAGAGAGTGAATATACTCAATTTAAGCTAAATCGGAGATGTGCGGTTTTCGGAACTGCAGCCTTATCTTTTATTTACTGATATAAATTTTATAATTTTGAAGTGGTACAAAATGTATTTATATTACATGGTTGGAAATCTAATATCTAATTCTAACTACCGTAAAACCGTCTAGACCCGGACAGGGGGTCTAGACCCGGACACTTTGCACCAATCTTTAAAGTAAGTAGTGTCTACATTAACCTGCTACAATAAACATTTGTTCTTGACGTCATTAGAGAGAGAAAAACATCCTCTAAACAGCTGTGCCAATAAAAACTACGGATTTCAACTTTTACTATCTCATTTTACAGGATTACCATTCTCCAGTTTTTCAAAGAAATAAAATGTGCGTCTAACTTAGACATGTAATTTTCGTCATAATTGTCATATTGTTTTAATTTTGATATTCAGAATTTTATCGCGCATCATTTAATGATGTCTGAAGTTATATTCGATGTATATATAAAAAGATACATGCTATATACATATATCCGTTTAGACCCGGACACATCAGTTTATTACACTATGGCTGCGATTCGCACTGGCTTTAACTTCCACTATCCATACGTTATATTCCCGCCAGAATTACGCGGTTTGTGCCTCCTTCTGGTGTCATATCGAATGTTTACTTCATAGAGGCATACCATGTATTGACCCCTCTCCCTTCCCATAAAATGTTTTGAAGCCTTTGGCAGGTTCAAAGACATCAGTCGATATAAAACACTGTCCTAACCCCGACGGGAGAGGTTAGTTTGCATGTTATTACATTATTTAAGTAAATGTCCGGGTCAAGACATAACATGGATTTGGGGTGTAGACCCGGACACTTACTAATAAATTATTTTTTATTTTTTTTATTTTTGCTTATGATGAAAAAGTGGGTCAGAGATATAACAAATAAGGGTAATAGGTAATACTTTTATTGGTGACATCTATGAAGGAAACATGTATAAACATAAAATTATACCAAAAAATGTAAAAAAGTGTCCGGGTCTAGACGGTTTTACGGTACATAGTAATATGACAACTTGGCTGTTAGAACTTTTATGTAACTTTCTTTTAAAGTATAGTAACAGTTCGTACATACATATATACGAGTACATGCTAACTGGAACTAGTGCACTTACAGTGTGTTTCAGTATACCAATCAGCATAATTTTTGAAACTGAAACGAGTGTTGAGAAATTTTTATAGAAATAAAAGTGTGTTGCGACAAATACCATGGAGCTGGTAGATATTAAAAGCAAACACAGAGCATGTCAATTTAACAAACAAAATGTTGAAAAGTATAGAGATTGCCAGAAAATCATTTGAGAAATGTTACTCTTTATGGCACAGAAGTATAAAGGAGGTGTTATAGAACTCCGAATATAGTCCAAACCTAAATTTCGAATATAGTAAAATATTATAATAAAAATTATAAAATATTGTATAGAGCGAAATGTTATTTACATTTTTCCAATTCATTTTAATTCATTCCCGATCGACATCTATCTATAATCTTGGTCATCTTCTATAGACTATACAATACTAAACAAAAACCAATCCCATGAAAAAGTGTGTAGTTTACCGTTTCGACATCACAGACTGAAATGCTATTTATATTGGTCAAACTGCCGAAACCAAATATAAAGGAAATATTAAAGGTGTTTATACTCAGAAACATACTTTCAGCTTTGGCGTACATCCATTCGAATTAGGTTATTTAGTCACAACCGATCAACAACAACATTTTGAAAACTCTATAAAAATTAGTAAGTTGTACAAGGATCCGAACACTACCATTTTAAAAGATCAAATGGATTTGAACAGGTCTCTCTTGTTAAATTTATAAAATGCATATTGACCAAAAATTTTTAATTTTTAATTTTATTTATACAATTAATCTCACAATTTTCATTTTTAAGGTGTCTATTGTATTATCATTCTTGAATTTCCCATTTTAACTTTAACAAGAAAGCGTGGCGCTGACAGTATTTTTCTTATATAGAGCAGTACCAAATTTATACACTATGGATAATTTTTACCCAAAAATAAAGAATTTAATTGTATTCGTTCTAAATGAAGTAGTAATTATTTATTTATTTATTTATTTTAGTGAGAGGTAAAACTCCTTATAATTTGTACGTATAATATGGATTTTTATAAACCAAATCTCTCAAATATTAATTATATTAATTATATTAAAATAAAATATAAATATATAATTGTTTGGCTGAAAATTTTAAATATAGAACTTTATGTATACGGAAACGAAATGGATGGTGAGATAATAATATTGTTTTCCGATCATTTAAAAATGTTCCAGTATCTCCTATATACGTATTATATTTTCTGATATAAAATGAAACACTCGGTTTTATAGAACGTTCACACACGATAATAGATTCCAAAGTTTGTATAATATTTTTAATCAAAAACCATCTTTAATATTATCTTTAACGATACTGTTAAAGTTTATAATCCACCAGCGATATGAGTTTAGTTGCATTAAACATCCATCTTGTGCTAGTTGAATTTCTATTATTTTCTATTATAGAAAAAAACATTGTATACGTATCTATAGACACACAGCACACGTAGATATGAGGAAATCCTTAAAAGTTTGAAAATTTAATAACGGAAAAATTTAATTTAGAAAATACAGATTGTTAACAAAGTATTTTAGCATTCATTCAACTTATAAATTTAAGTTGACTTCTATTTACTTAATATACTTCTTCAAAACAATTTGCATAAAAGCATTTAATCTATAATTTACTCAAGTGTAAATATTCACTGTAAAATAAATGGAGCATTTGTTGATTAACCTTCTATTTTATTGCGTTCTCGGTTGGAAAAATCATCTCTACGACTTGATAATCAAATATTCATAGTGTTAATGAACAGGGCCGTGGAGAGAAGTGGCCAGCCCCATCACATTTAATTAAGCAACCCTTTAAAAACTTTGTCCCGAAAAAATAAGCGACGAGCAAAAATTGACCCATATGAGCCCACCCTTCTAACCCGGGCCCCGGAGCTACACCTCGGCTACCTCACCTTCTTGTTTGGCCTATTGATGAACTGAGATCACTAAAAGTTGTGAGTGTGGTTGATTCTATTGTAAGTGGAAACATTACATTTCTAAATACTACGGATAGATGTTATTAACTTTTCACCGCATAGGTACCGAAGAGTAGGAAATTGGTAAAAAAATCAAAACTTATTTTAACAAAAACCAAAATTTAGAAATATTAATCTGGCACGTAAATAGAGTCGATATATACAATATCTATAAAGATTATTTATCATAGTATTAAGATATCTATTTTGTTGTTCCGGCCGGCCCTGGTTGTGGCCACCAAAGTATGCAGATGCACATATGTAAATATAATGTTTCTTTGAACATTAAAATCGACTGACTAGTTAAGGTAGTTACTGTGACATTCAACTTTTCGACAAAATAATTTCAAATTTTAATAGTATAAAGAAGAGTGCTATTATCTGATTGTCCTTGTAATTTGGGAAAGATTGATAGCTTCTGAGTTAAGATAATTAAGGTTAAAGTTAGTATCTCCTCCATGTATTAGATCTCAAAATTTTGACTACGTACCCTTATTTTGTGTTTAACAATATAATGACTCGACAGAATTTAATAAAAAACTAGGGAAACAAAGATTAATAAATCCTGAATATAAAGAAAAAATTGAATTATTTGTTGATCGTTTTGAATCGAAGATATCATCAGAGAAATTATAATATTTTAATAAGAATTTAATATCAACACCAGTTTCAAGAAATTGAACCGAAGCCATTTGGCAATGCTGTATGACACTATAACTCGCATACAGCTGTGCGAATTTCAAAATTTCAATTACAAATCAGTGTATTAATAAATAATTTTTTTATGTTATAAAATCTTTTAAAAAAGATATTAATAAAAAATAAAAATTTGGGGGACAGGTCTACCCACACTGTCAACTTCCCATTGGGTGTCCTTAAAGACTAGAGACTACTGTACATAAATAATTATTTTTCCATTTCGGGCAACTTCTCTCCTGGGCCCCCGATGGAGGCTTTGCCCCTTGCACCATACCGGGGGCTGCGCCTTTTGTGTCTAAGAGTGGGGGCTCCACCCTTATCAAACAAATGATAACATCATTTGTTCTCAAGATATGCGAAACAAAATATATTTCAAAAACAGTTTCTTATTTCGTTTTTTTTTTCTTTTTAATTTTTCAAGGAAGGTTGTTACGCCTTATCGTATCCAAAGGCCATACACCACCTGAATTGCTCCGGCTAGCACGTAGGCTGGGGGGGGTTAGGGTTAAATCCTCATTAAGAGAACAAAAAAAAAACTAACAACAAAGAAAATTAAGAACTAATTATAACTAACAGGGCGCCACAGTATTTTTCACAGCCTCAAAATACTGAAAAGAAGGAAAGGTGTCACTTACTTCCTGTCCAGCAGTAGAAGTTACTATACTACTTATCACTTCTCTGTAAAGAAAACATGAGCAAAAAAAAGAAAAAAATGTAATTAAGTTATATACCATAGATAGTTATTATTTATGCAACATTACAGATATAGCTGTTTAAACAATGCGAATAAAAAGATTGTAAGTATAGAATTTGTTAATTACCTAATTGATATTAGTGGTTAAGTTTCAAGAATTATAAAGTGGTTCTTTTTAATTTATATTCTTTATATGAGCGCCACAAAGAAAACAATGGTGATTGGAAATGGAATCTAACGTTTCACAAAAAAATTTTTTTTTTTACCCAAACTCAACTGACAAGGAACGTTACGTTTGTTGCACACACTCGTTCCCAGGCGAACCAACTCCTCTGTTCAGTGGGTCAACACCATAGAACTGTCAAATTAATTGTGACGTTTCGACTACTGGAAACAAAATAATCAACAGTGTTTTCTTTGTCGTAAAATTCTAAGTGATTATACATTAAAATATATTTTTTTTACTGGTTTATTATAGCAATCGATATTAAAAGATAAGCACAGCCGGCAGTAGTGAAGATTTTGTAAAAAACTAAACTTATGTGTTAAAAGGTTAACCTACACTAGAAAAGAAACTAACTAAAATTGATGGAATTCGAATAAACGATATATCTAAACGACAATTATGGTATGCAGCATGAATTGTGAACTATTTTGACACTTGTCATTTGACTAATTGCAAGTTTAACTCTTACAGGAAGCTTATTAGAATTCCATGTACACTAAAACTACATATAACAATTACAGTATATACCATAGATGGCTAAAAATTTACGGTCCGTTTACAACAAAAGTTCATAATTACCACCACGTTCAATTTAACTCAGTCCTTTTGTAGTGGAACTATACTGAAGGAGCGGATAAAGTCGCACCAGGAAAATCACCATCCGTAAACATTCTTGCAGTAGCCTCTACCAAAAATTTATTCAGACGATCCGACTCGCTAGCAGCACCAGCAAACAATCAAATTTCCGGAATTTTCGGTACTCCACTGACCACCGACCAGTCGCCACGTGGCCTCCAAAATTAAGTGCCGGAATCCTCAATATTTCATGAGTAGCTCGCCACCGTAATATCAGTATCCTTCTTACTGAGAGGACAATGCAGGAACGTGTGAAAATAAATTACTTTTGTTTGAATTCAATTGCAATAATTTTTTTTTTTTTTTTTTTTTTTTACTAACAAGTATTGAATTCGCTTTATAACTGTAACCGTTCCACACTCAAATTTCCAACAATGGTTATTACGAATTGTCCACGCTCTTTCTCTCGTCCTCACCTAACCAGCGACCAAACCCAAAAAGACCCTTCTTTTTTTTTTCTTCTTTTTTCGAACCTCGTCGAATCCGTGAAGTCACCCCCTCCTTTTTTTCACATCCTCAAGTTCCTCTAACCTCATGTCTGTCAGTGTTACCATCTGTATCTTCCTTTTTGACACTAAAAAACTAACTGTCACTTTGGGATGATAACCTAACTGACACTTTACTGACACTGCAATGTTTATTTGTTTTACAGTTTTTTTTTTTTTTTTTAATACTTTTTTTTTTTGTTTTAGGTTTACTTCATGGATCCTAATACAATTATTAATACCATTATAATACAATTACAAAAATGAGTTATATCTGTATTGTTATATATTTGGATGACAATAAAGTCAATAAAAGTAGTACGTGAGGTTTAATTTTTTTGTTTTTGTGTATCCTTAGCAAGACAACAAAAGTAAGTGACTCGCGTAGGTTGGTTAAAGCGAATAGAATAAGAGAGCATTGCAAAAAAACGTAACACACCCCCCCAACCAGAAGAGCTTTAACCGACCGGGTCCATGGGGTGTACTTTAATATCCTTTAGATGGTATTTCCCTAAAATACGACCTGTGGCAAAGTCAGCTAATTCATAGGTTAAATCCGAAATACGACGAACGACTCGGCATTTAATGTATTTAGGGGCTAGCTTTGCGATATACTTGCGCGAGGCATTAGAAAGTGTGAAATTGCGTTTCCAAACAGTTTGCCCAACGGAGAGAGTACCGGGCCGCTTACGTAGATTATATCTTTGTGCACTGCTTGCGTGTGCGGTTCTCATTTTGGCAACAACCTCAGGAAAAATATCCTTCAAGGCGTCTAGTTTAGACAAGAGGCTTTCACGATCAGATCGACCGATATACGCCTGATCAGTCGGAGTTTCCCCATAATCGTCCCCGCTAGTGACCATTTCTCGGCCGTAATTTAAAAAATACGGTGTATATCCTGTAACTTCATGAACCGCGGTTCTTATAGCGCAGGAAATTTTGGCGAGCTCTAAATCCCACTTTTGATGATTCTCGCCAACATAGGACGCCAGTGCCGTCACAATCACTTGGTTCGTACGTTCCGTAGGGTTTACCTGCGGAGTATATAGGGCATTATACCAGATATTAGGGATTTTGTACTCATTTTGTAATTTTTGAAAGGCTGAACTAACGTACTGCTTCCCGTTGTCACATACGACGGTCTGCGGTACCCCATATTTAAGGAAAACCTCTTCCTCTAAAATCCGGACGATGTTAGCCGCGGTAGCTGACCGAAGGGGAAAAGTCAATACATACTTAGTCAACCAGTCACAAACAACTAAGATGAAGGTATGTCCCCGACCGGTACGGGGGTAGGGTCCCAATAAGTCGGATGAGATTACCTGCCAGGGTCTTTCGACAGCTCGGAAGTGTCCCATGAATCCCATAGCGGGCCGCTTAGGAGATTTATAGGCCAGACAAGTGGAACATCGTGCAATATGCTTACGGATATCACTGCGCATTTGAGGCCAGTAATATCGTTGCGTGGCACGACGGAGGGTTTTAAAGAAACCAAAGTGGCTGGCAAGTGGTGAATCATGGCATTCCTTAAGTACTGCTGCTCGACAGCTTTTCGGAACTACCAGTTTCCAGGCCCAATCTGGGTCAGCACTAAATCGGTCATCGACATGTTTGAACAATCTACCATTGGAAACCCTCCAGTTAGGGTAGTTGGTGGGGTTAGCCTGGACATTTTCAACCATTTTATGGTACCAACGGTCCGTGTCCGTAGCCTGTATTTGTAGAGTCGAAACTTCGGCACACGCACGCGATAACGCGTCGGGAGTTTCGTGTTCCTTACCCTTACGGTGCACTAGGTCGAAGTCAAACTGTTGTAACCGGACGGCCCAACGAGCTAACCTACCTATAGGATCCTTCAGCCGGTTCAGCCATAACAGTGAGTAATGATCGGTAACAACGGTAAACTTTAATCCTTCCAAGTAAGAACGAAATTTTTCGACCCCGAAAATAACGGCTAAGCACTCTTTTTCAGTCGTGCTGTATTTTTTTTTCTTGTTTAGAGAGTGAGCGGCTAGCGTACGCTACCACGTATTCGCCATTTTCGTCCCTTTGGGTAAGGACAGCACCAAGGCCGTAGTTTGAAGCATCGGTATGGACCACAAAATCCTTCTCAAAGTCCGGGCACCGGAGTACTGGGGCCTTACAGAGTCGACTTTTAAGTTCGAAAAAGGCGGCGTTGGCCCCATCGTTCCACGCTATTTTGGCTCCCTTCCGTTTTTTAAGCCCTGAAAGTAATTGATTCAAGGGACCAGCGATGGTGGCATAGTCCTGAATGAACCGGCGGAACCAAGAGCACATACCCAAGAATCGACGTAGTTCGGTCGAATTAGTTGGTAGGGGGTAATCACGAATGGCGGCAATATGTTCGTCGTCAGTATGAAGCCCTTTCTCATCTACTATGTACCCCAAGTACTTCAACTGACGGCGGCAGAATTGGCATTTGTCCATATTAACAGTAAGTCCTGCTTCCTTCAACCGTGCGGAGACCTTACGAAGAGCATCCATATGTTCACTAAAAGTCTTATTGACGATGACGATATCATCAAGGTAACAGAATATATTGTCTTCGCCAGGGAACAAGCGATCCATAAGCCGCTGTAACATTTGCGGAGCGTTACAGAGGCCAAACGGTACAACTGTATACTGGAACAGTCCACGTCCCGGTACCGTGAATGCGGTTTTCTCCTTGGATCCCTCCTCCAGTGGCAGTTGCCAGAAAGCCTTCCTTAAGTCGATGCTGCTGATATATCGGGCGTCACGAAGATGGTCTAAAATACGCGAGACAAAAGGCAACGGGTAAGCATCCCTTTTAGTTACTGAGTTTAGGGGTCTACCGTCGAAACAGAGACGTAGGTCCCCATTAGTTTTTTTTACGATAACTAGGTTAGAACTCCAAGGGCTAACCGAAGGTTCTATCACCCCAAGGGCCAACATGTTATCCAGTTCTTCCTTAACTTTGGCTGCAATAGCGGGCGGTAAGGGATAGTGGCGTTGTTTGAAGGGTTTAGCATCCCCAGTATCAATGTGATATTTCACCAGCTGGGTACGTCCCAATTGACCCTGGTCCAGCCGACGAAATTCTTCGATCACCAGCTGTAGTTGGAAGGTCTCCTCTTGCGTAAGCGGAACTCGATCGGAAATAGATGCGGTTTGTACCTCAGCACCTGTTCCTACAAAATCCATAGAGTTGCGAAGGAAGTTGATGTTGATACCGTGTAACTTAAGAAAATCCACCCCGATGATCAGTTCGTGTACGATATCAGGTACAACAAGGGCGGTAAACGGGCCGGAATATGGACCCAGGACAATAGGAAGAGTAACGGAGCCATTTACCGCGATGGGTTTACCATCCCCGGTGGTTACATTCCATTCGACGGCCGAGGTACGAAATTTCCCGTTTAGTCGAGACCATAAAGAGTTACCAATGATGCATCGGTTGGCCCCGGAATCGATCAGAGCTAGTACCGGTTCGGAACCCACAAGGCAACGCACATAAGGGCGGTTGTCTACACCCCGGTTGACCAGGCAAGGTGAGACTTGCGTCGTTCTCATGAACGTTCGAACATGATGAAGCCAGTTCGACCAATCGGTTCCCTTGGAGACAAGTCTCTTACCCTCTAGTTTCCCAGGACCTGGCTTGCCTCTAAAGATGCAAGTCCTGAAGGTTCGTTTCCCGACTGACATGGGCACTGTGCCTTGAGAACACCAACACGGCCACAGTTGAAACAGAATTTCCGTCTAGGCTTACGGCACGAGGAAAAGACATGACCCATCTCTTCACAGTTCCAACATTTCAGAGCAGACACCGAGACAGAGGAGTCTCGGTTATAATACGCGAGATCAGGTTCTAGTTTTCCGGTGGGAGGGTAATTTCCGCGTGAAAGTTTGCCACTTTTAGTAAGTGCATGTTCCAACCGTACGCATAAGTTAAGCAATTCACTAACTGTTTTGGGTTCGTATAGGGCAAGCCGATCGATATATTCACTAAGAATGTTTTGTCGTAGGATTTTAAGTTTAGTGTTTTCACTAGGGGGTTCACTAAGTCGGCGGAAAAGATTCTGCATGCTGGCGAAGAATAAAACCGCGCTTTCATTAGGGTCCTGCTTACGTTCGCGAATCTCTTGCCAAAGCTCGTCGTCATAATCAGGCGAAAGGAAATCACGGCAAAGGAGAGCCCTCAATTCCTTCCAAGAATGAATCGACTCGCGGATAGCTCGAAGCCACACCAAGGCTTTTCCCTCGAAGAGGTCAAGGGAAGATTGGAATAACTCCCCTTCAGATACACCCCTGGCAACGGCTAGTTCTTCAACCCTTTCAAGAAAAGCCATAACGCTCATTTCTGGGGACTCACCGTTAAATTTTAAGTTCCACTTAAAGATTTTATGGTACCGACCCTGAAATTGCTGTTCATGATGACAACAGCGGGGTTCGTAGAGTTCTATTTCTGGGGGTGGGGGCATTGGTTGATAGCTAGTACCTGGCTCCGGAACATTTATGTTGACTCCCGATGGCCCGTCCTGAACAGTAACCGAACCACGTCGTGACCGTTGACTCTCCACCTCGAGCCCAGCGCTACTGGGAGACCCCTTTTGTTCTAAAATATCAAGCAGTTCCGAAACTTCGATAACTAACTGCGAGATAATAGAGGCGTCCTCAATTACGGTAGTATCAATGTGCCCTAGTCGGCCTAACACATGTAATAGTTTAGTTTCGAGCGCCTTGTACGACCCATCCATCCGAGACCCGCAAAATCCCTGAACTCCGGTCGTTAATTCTTTAATTTTTCCCTTGCATATTTCTACCTCGCTATTCATATCTAACAAACCAGATAAACCCGGAACGTTGGTGTTACAACCACGTCTTTCGGCCTTATACAGTTCTCTAAAACACTTCCTCATCCGCTCAACACTTTCAATATCACGTACGCCTCGTATGAGGAGTTCGTAAGTCAATTCGTCCTTCGAAAGACGATTAATATCCATAGTTCCTAACTAAATTCCTAACCACAACCAATTTTAATACCTAACACTTAATCTCAATAGTTCCAGTAAGTACAACAATTAATTCCCTAACTGCTGCAATCTAGGCCCCACGTTGGGCGCCAAAAATGTGTTACGCCTTATCGTATCCAAAGGCCATACACCACCTGAATTGCTCCGGCTAGCACGTAGGCTGGGGGGGGTTAGGGTTAAATCCTCATTAAGAGAACAAAAAAAAAACTAACAACAAAGAAAATTAAGAACTAATTATAACTAACAGGGCGCCACAGTATTTTTCACAGCCTCAAAATACTGAAAAGAAGGAAAGGTGTCACTTACTTCCTGTCCAGCAGTAGAAGTTACTATACTACTTATCACTTCTCTGTAAAGAAAACATGAGCAAAAAAAAGAAAAAAATGTAATTAAGTTATATACCATAGATAGTTATTATTTATGCAACATTACAGATATAGCTGTTTAAACAATGCGAATAAAAAGATTGTAAGTATAGAATTTGTTAATTACCTAATTGATATTAGTGGTTAAGTTTCAAGAATTATAAAGTGGTTCTTTTTAATTTATATTCTTTATATGAGCGCCACAAAGAAAACAATGGTGATTGGAAATGGAATCTAACGTTTCACAAAAAAATTTTTTTTTTTACCCAAACTCAACTGACAAGGAACGTTACGTTTGTTGCACACACTCGTTCCCAGGCGAACCAACTCCTCTGTTCAGTGGGTCAACACCATAGAACTGTCAAATTAATTGTGACGTTTCGACTACTGGAAACAAAATAATCAACAGTGTTTTCTTTGTCGTAAAATTCTAAGTGATTATACATTAAAATATATTTTTTTTACTGGTTTATTATAGCAATCGATATTAAAAGATAAGCACAGCCGGCAGTAGTGAAGATTTTGTAAAAAACTAAACTTATGTGTTAAAAGGTTAACCTACACTAGAAAAGAAACTAACTAAAATTGATGGAATTCGAATAAACGATATATCTAAACGACAATTATGGTATGCAGCATGAATTGTGAACTATTTTGACACTTGTCATTTGACTAATTGCAAGTTTAACTCTTACAGGAAGCTTATTAGAATTCCATGTACACTAAAACTACATATAACAATTACAGTATATACCATAGATGGCTAAAAATTTACGGTCCGTTTACAACAAAAGTTCATAATTACCACCACGTTCAATTTAACTCAGTCCTTTTGTAGTGGAACTATACTGAAGGAGCGGATAAAGTCGCACCAGGAAAATCACCATCCGTAAACATTCTTGCAGTAGCCTCTACCAAAAATTTATTCAGACGATCCGACTCGCTAGCAGCACCAGCAAACAATCAAATTTCCGGAATTTTCGGTACTCCACTGACCACCGACCAGTCGCCACGTGGCCTCCAAAATTAAGTGCCGGAATCCTCAATATTTCATGAGTAGCTCGCCACCGTAATATCAGTATCCTTCTTACTGAGAGGACAATGCAGGAACGTGTGAAAATAAATTACTTTTGTTTGAATTCAATTGCAATAATTTTTTTTTTTTTTTTTTTTTTTTTACTAACAAGTATTGAATTCGCTTTATAACTGTAACCGTTCCACACTCAAATTTCCAACAATGGTTATTACGAATTGTCCACGCTCTTTCTCTCGTCCTCACCTAACCAGCGACCAAACCCAAAAAGACCCTTCTTTTTTTTTTCTTCTTTTTTCGAACCTCGTCGAATCCGTGAAGTCACCCCCTCCTTTTTTTCACATCCTCAAGTTCCTCTAACCTCATGTCTGTCAGTGTTACCATCTGTATCTTCCTTTTTGACACTAAAAAACTAACTGTCACTTTGGGATGATAACCTAACTGACACTTTACTGACACTGCAATGTTTATTTGTTTTACAGTTTTTTTTTTTTTTTTTAATACTTTTTTTTTTTGTTTTAGGTTTACTTCATGGATCCTAATACAATTATTAATACCATTATAATACAATTACAAAAATGAGTTATATCTGTATTGTTATATATTTGGATGACAATAAAGTCAATAAAAGTAGTACGTGAGGTTTAATTTTTTTGTTTTTGTGTATCCTTAGCAAGACAACAAAAGTAAGTGACTCGCGTAGGTTGGTTAAAGCGAATAGAATAAGAGAGCATTGCAAAAAAACGTAACAAGGTTCTTAGGCCATTATATAATAATGTTATGGTAAAAAATCCATATAATCTATGTTATCTTAATAAAGTTAATTCTGTTTTTTTACCACAAAAAACAAACTGCTAATCCAAATTTGCTGAAAACTTTCTCCGATCTTCATTTTTTGATTAAGCATCTAATGAAATTAGTCCGGAGTTGATATCATCATTTGTTCTCGAGATATGCGAGACGAAAAAAAATTCACGAACGAACTAACGAACGCACGCACAGACATCACACTAAAAACGATGGATTCGGATTCTAGTGACTTTGAAACGTGGAAATATGTCAAAATTAGCGATTCGTAAAATCGGACCCATTACAATAACTTCCTATGGGAAGTTAATAATAAATACCGTTAATTTGTAGCTCAATTAAGATTAATAAATTGTTAATATAATATAACAAATAATAAATTGATTATTATTACAAATAAAATTATTTAAATTAAAAAAGATTGTTTAAACGTATAGGGTTGACCGGGGTAATTGTGAATGGATTTTCATGAGTTGAGATAAAAACGTTGTTTAAGTATTTTTTATTTTATATATCACATTATGGTTGATTTATTTTTAATTCTACATTATTCAGGATGCACCACACAAATTTTGAGCAAATTCGTATGAAAAACAAAAATTTTATAAGCCATTCACATTTTTCCGGTGCGGTTTTGCAAATCTTATGAATTTCGGGGTAAAAGTGAATGTCATCAGAAAAATTATTTAGAATGGATTACAAGAGAAGTGTAGTACGTCAGAATAAAGCCCAGCTCAAATTCTTCACATTTACTCCACTTTCAAATTTTTCATCGTACTTTAGCGGTCACAATTTCTCTTTGCGGTTTAATGCAAGTTACGCATACCTCAAATTTCTACAAAAAATCAAGGTTAAAGAAAAATAACAAAAATTGTAGAAACAAATTTATTACAAGCTAGAAATGATATTTTGATGATATTTTGTCTTTTTATCATATAAAAAATCAAAAAATTCCATGTATTCACACAAAAACAAGGAAAATAAGACTTTTTCAAGGAAATACATTTAGTTTACATGAATAAAAAACAACAATTTTTTTTTTGTATTGTTTATACAACGGAAACTTGTACAATAAGGTCACCAGCAGCTTCATCAACATTTTCAGCTCTGAAAAGGACACTACTGAAATTTTTGACCGAATGGGGGACATTTGTGATTGACATTCACAATTACCCAAACAATTTTAAAATCATGGGGTCCAGTTTCTTTAGCAATTAGTAAGGAACCCTCTCAGGACATAGACCACTTCTTTAAAAGCACTTTTAACCATTTCTTACCTTTTAAAAAAAATGTATTTAAAAAAAATTTTTTTTTGAGGATTGGTCGAAGTAAGATACATAAAATTTTGCAAGGGATTTTTCAAAATCAAAAAAAAAGATACTAATACTTGGAGAATTGTTATGAAATTTTAATAGCATATTAAGAAAGGACAGAAAAACATATTAAGAGTTGATTTTTAACAATATTAATGTTATTTTAGAAATTATAGGCGCCGTTCACAATTGCCATAATTCACAATTATCCCAGTCAACCCCACTTAAATACATAACCGGTTTATTGGTATTTACTTGTATATGTCAGATAGAACCGAAGGCGTTTAGAGTCCCTATAATAAATAGAGTTGTGACGTGATCCATTTTCTGTCCAAAAAAGGGCGAGAAACTTCAAAATTAATTATCACGTCATGTTTGAGTAAATATTTTTGAGTACTTAATTATTGTTAATAAGTTATGAATTAATGAACAATTAAAAATTTTTTAGTTAATTATTCTTTCTAGATTGAACTAAATGATTTTTGTTAATATTTATTTTCAATGTATTTTACGCAAACTTTGGACAAAAAATGCCGAAACCAATCAGCGTTCAGCACACATGTCACGATTCTATTTATTATAGTGACTTTAAAGGCGCTAGACATTACTCACAAGGAAAGCTTCCCAGATGTCCGCCAGATGTCCCAGATTTCTGAACGGGAGACTCCATGCTTTCCAAAATTTGTGTTACTTAAAACAGGTCTACAATAACTCGAATTAAAGATTATGAACCCTACTTTTTGCTTATCGGCTGATCATTAATTGCATCGCGCGGTTGGAAAAGGTCGACCCAACCCTAAAATTGTAATTCAACACATAAAGGGAAATACACGAAGTGCATTCCGCGGTCAATATTTTATTGCTTTGTACAAATATGTACATGCATACAATTTATTCATTATTTTATATAAAATAATTTACTAAAAATGATTACATCTTTTTGCTTATAATTCGCAAATAAAAATTTTGAAGACACAGCACATGCGATTAACAGAACCACTCTGCCACTATAAGATTTTCTCATTGAGAAATTTTTCCTTTTTTAAGGATATTTTATTGTACCTACATTAAGCAAAGCTTCATTAAATTAAAAAAATTTGGGTTTGGACCATTAAAATAGCCATTAAATTTTGAATGACATGACTCACAACTATTTGTTGCCCTGAAAATCGGTGAAAAAAAATTCTGCCCACATTGAAGGTTGAAAATCAGCTTAAATATTTTTTCAGAAATACTGAGTTTTAAATGTGACATTATTTCGTCCCCAACTTGTGACTTTCCAATCACAAGTTGAAAAATTGAAAACAAAAATTAGAAATGCACTTGGTAAGAACACTCAAATTACATCGACTCAACAACCACACTCAATTTAAAAACATAGCTACTCACTACAAAACCCTAACTTAATGCGGGTCCAGCACGTACTTGGTGTTTTTTCATTAAAATACTTCATTAAAGAACTTAAGTAAAATAAAATAAACTTAAATAAAACAAAAATTTGAATGATTTCGGAAAAAATTATTTTTGAAAATTATTTTGTATAAAAAAATAAAGAATAAATTTTATGTATGTAAGTATTTGTAATCAACTACACTTTCAAAAGCAATAAAATATTGACCACGGGTTGCAATTCGTATGTTTGATTTTGATTCGTGTGTTTTTTTTATGGCACCTTGGGGAGACTAAATATTATACTGACCGCCGGATGCAATTCGTGTTTAGCGATTTTATCGTAGGTTAATATTCATAAAAAATCTATAAAAGCCAAATTATTTAGTCCAAATTGCTTATTGAAAAATTAGAAATTTTAAAGTCCACTGTAGATAATTATTACAAACAACTGCTGTTGTTAGCAGCTGACTATCCTATGTATTATTAAAATTATTGCTATTGCATTAACTGTAATTTTTCATAACCATTTCAACACATTTTTATAATATAATATTAACTTTTAGTTAAGTTACATATAAATCCATACAGAACTAACTTTTTTTAACACAATTTAAAAATATTGAAAAATTTAAGAACATACAATAATTTTTACCAAAATAAGTCATAAAATTTATTACGGTCTCTGAAAGGATGAATTTTTTTTATAGCACTTTTATAATGCGGATCCACCAGAAACCTACAAGCCCTCAGTATATGCATAGAGAATTAATATGTTTGTTGGATAAATTACGACGATGCCAAAGTATTTACTATAAAAAATTTTTGATGGTATAATGTACATGGACAGGCTGTTTGAAAGTATGCATACATGATCGTATGAAAAGTAGTAGGTGTCAACATCTATCAGTTACTATAGAAAACAATGACATAGAATAATTCAAGTTTACAATTTTTTCTACTAGCATGTCACAAGGTAACTACCTTAAATGGAATATTATAGTCATTCAGATCTTTACAGGTTTATAGTATGTACTTGTTCAATAGGACCCACACATTTCAAAAAGATTAATATACAGAATGCTTTAGTTTATTTTAAAATTGTTGCCAATTCTGAGAATTTTCTTTGGTAAGAGTTGATAAAATTAAATATTTTCTAAATTCTATGTAAATATTATCTAAAAGGAAAACTCTTGAAACGAATTCTTTAGTCAATTTAACGTTAATACATAGAGAAAATTATATTTGACAAAGAAAGAACATGTTCCGTATATAGATACCGTACAATATGCTTAGACACACAAGTAAATATACGTGCCTTTAATACAAGTGCATTTTTCTGTATCTAAATTTAAAAAAAAAATTTAAAAAAATGTCATTTAACGTTGCACCGACGAATACAATAAATATTGTCTAATTTTAATGGTCTGTGACTGAGATCGTGTACTGAACGTTTCAAAATTAAAAAGAATGACTTTGCTCAAGCTGACTGTCAGTAACCATAAAAGGTAGAAGAGGGTGATTTTGTTGTTCCAGTTCTTTCTTTACACTTTAGAATGAATCATACCCTAGAATTGTCGGCACACAACAACAGAGAGATTGACTAACAGATAAAAAAAAATAATCTAGCATCCCTAATTTGAAAAGAATTAAATACAGAATAGAAAGTAAAAATAACAAAATTAAAAAAGAAAAAGAAACTTAGGAACTTAAAACATCCTAATTACCCAGCTACCTACGAGAGTAAACCCAAAAAAAAGAAAATTATTTGTATTAGGTTAACCGTTTATAAAGCTTAGAGAAATCATCACACAAAGCATGTGTTCCTGGTTAAAACACGTCCGCGGTGGCACCACACACATCTAGTGTGATCGGACTGTAAATTGTTAAAAATACAATGTTGTACTAAATAAAGTATTTTTCTCTGTTCCCTATGATTTTTGACGTAATCAAACCAAATCAATTATAAAATTATATGTAATCAATTTATGACCTTTTGTGATATGTTAAGTTCAGATACGTGGGAGTGGTATTTTACTTCAAAATAAAAATTCTAAAATAAGACACGTTTAATCTAAGTAAAACTAGTGACATGGTATGACCATTAATAATATTTTCGTACAATTCATGTGATAAACATAAGGAAGCAATAATAAGAATGTTTAATTTTATAGTCTTTTCACTGAAAGCTTAAGTACCTACACTCTAAGAAAAAAATGTACCGTTTTACTACTATTATAGGAGGCAATTAAATGCCTTCTATAATGACAGTAACATTACAAACCGTAATGTACGAAGGTGAAAATTACACCATCATGGTGTAATTATTACTCACTCATATGTGTAGTTTTACACATGTCGTACGTAAAATTACGGTCCAGGTGTGTAATAGATTACGTTTTATTTGTGTATTAACTACACAAAAAGATGTAATTTTACACATTCAGTTCGCAATAGTGCGCAGCTAAACGTGAAATTACATCATATTAATGTATTTTTAAACCACGCTTGTACACCTGAAAATGTAATTTTACACACTTATATAGTAATGTTTACACCCAGAAAAGTGTAATATTAATCCAACTGAATCACTCATTCTGATTCAGTTCAACTGAATCAGTATGTGTGATTCAATTGTGCTGAAAAAAATAAACTGATTCAACTTAATTGAAAATAACGAATCAAAAAAGATTATTGATGGTTTTTTTACATAAATATTTATAATAATATGAAGTATAGAATAATTTGTAATTATATTCAAAAGGATTCGAGATGTTAAATATTTTGCTTATTATGTCTAAATTTCTATATAAGTGTGTCGTATGATAAAATAATAATTTTTTTGGTAAATTTTAAAATAAACACTCCAAAAAAGTAAGATTATAAAAGTTTTATTATGAACGTTTACTTGCTTTCATGAACATAGGTAATCTTTATTTTGCAGTGTAACTGCCAATTAAACTAGACAAAATTTTGAGATATGACTTTTTTTACAATGTTTACGTTTTGCAGACACAATTATTTAAGCAATATCTTATAAAAAATTTAATTGTAATTAGATTACAATGATAATATTAAAAACTTATGGATTAAAATTATAGTTACATCATATCAAAAATATAGTTTAAGAAAATTAACTAAACAATACTTAAATATAAGAAAACAATATTCTGCTGACTCTTGCCATTCTTAGAACTTCGCAGAAAATGTACGCTGTGGTTTTATAGATGTCTTCGCCAATTCCAGTTTCTAAACAAATCAGAAAATAAGGGTTACTTAATTTTATAACCATTTTTGATTATTTATTTTTTTTTTAATAACTATTTCACAGCAATTTAAAATTAAGAAAATTTCGCTTTCGCTACAAAATTACTTCTAGGCTATTTTAATGAATGTACAGATATTAGATTTTTGATTAAAAAACTCACCAGCAAAGTGACCCGGTGTGCTTATGGCACTGGCACTTCCAAATTGGTAGACGGAGGGTTTGAATTCCGTAGCCGGTTATATGCTGGCGAAAGTTTTCTGCTATTTCCCATCATAATTCCAGATGAATATCGACATTATTCTTCAGAAGATGGTTGCAAACAGACACCTACCAAACCCTTATACCGCTTTTCTTGTCCTCCGCCCAATATTCTGCTGACTCTCGCCATTACTAGAACTTCAGGGAAAATGTAGGCTGCGGTTTCACATATGTCTTCACCAATTCCTTTTCCTAAACAAATCAAAAAATAAGGATTACTTAATTTTATAACCATTTTTGTTTATTTATTTTATCTTTTTTCAATAAATATTTCACAGCAATTTAAAATTAAGAAAATTTCGCTTTCGCTACAAAATTACTTCTAGGCTATTTTAATGAATGTACAGATATTAGATTTTTGATTAAAAAACTCACCAGCAAAGTAACCCGGCGTGCTTAGGCACTGGCACTTCCGAACTGGTAGACTGAGGGTTTGAATTCCGTAACCGGTTATATGCTGGTGAAAGTTTTCTGCTATTTCCCACCGCAATTCCAGATGAATATCGACATCGTCCTTAAGAAGACGGTTGTAGACGGACACCTGCCAAATCTTTATACCGCTTTGCTTGTTCTCCGCCCATATCATCATGAAAAAGTTGAGAAATAATGATGTGAGTGACGTCCGTTACATACCATTGTCTAAAAAACGAACGTTAAATTCCATTATTATTATTACCATTGTTATTATTACTTAAAAAACTCGATTTCCATACGTCGTTTCAATTTAAACCTGTTATGAATTTATATTACTGTAAAGCAAAAAAAAAGAAAAAAAAAATTCGTTAAGTGCGTGTTCTTGACACGCACTAAGTAATGCCATCTCAGTGAAAGTGTTAATTTATGATTTTTTGTTAACTCTATAGTTGTTTGTTAACTTTATAGTTAGTAGCCCTCTTGCGTTTATTCAATATGGATGTACAACTCAATAATTATTCAATCACGTGTTCAATTCAATCACACAACGATATTAATACGTCATCTTCGATGACATAAAAACGAAATATTATATACCTACATTAATTAGGGTTTCTGTTGATTAAAATTTGATAAATAGTTGTAGGTATTTTGTTTCCCAAGTCAATAAATTTTAGTAAAAAAAATATGTACAATTCTTTTATCACTACAGATTTTACCAATTTACAAGCATTATATAATTTTTTAGACATATCTGAATGAAAGATATCTGAATTGTAGATAATGTTTTGATTTTCACAGAAATTGAGAGCCCCAGAAAATAAATTATTAGTCAAATTGTAAAATAAACTTTTATCAAATTACATAACTATTTGTATGAAGCAAAATTAAAAAAATTAACTTACCTGAAATATTTTAAATGTATCATCAGGACAGCATTTTGGAAACAAACAAATTTATATTACAGTATTTTTTGCACATTATTCCAGAAGCCTTTTTGCACAATGCATATAAAAACAAAACACCAGTACACCACTATAACACTGTTTTTGTAACATATTTAAAGATTAATTTATCATACACGTTATAATTATATTAACTATATATCCTATCAAAAAATACTTTTGTTTAATTCAGCTAATTTGAAAACATAATTTTTAACCTTTAAGAATATTACTTATGTACGTATAAATGATACAGCAATCCAATAACAGATAATTTTAAAATACATAAAATCATATGCGCGCGCATGGATTTTGCTATTTTGTGGTGTAAAAATAAACTAAAAACGTTGTAAAAATCCAAAGTTACACCTTTATTTGTGTAATATTAAAAAAAAGAGTAATTATACACAAATTATATAAAAATACACCAATTTTTTCATATTACACAAATAATAGTGCATATTTTCAGAGCGAGGAGTAATTTTGCTCTAAATTTAAGTTATTTTACACGTTTTTGACCCTTTTTTCTTAGAGTGTAGGTATAAAATAAAGTAAAAGTGGAAAATAGTTGTTACAATTTATTTTGAATTTAACCTAAGTTGTAATATATTTATGTATCTTGTCATCGTCTTCGTGGAAAAACTTGATCACACAGAATTAAATCTTTCTCAGCACTATTGTATTGTTTTTGACATTACAGATATATTCTGTAAATTGAGTATACAGAGAGAATCATTTGACTTCAGTTCCTTTGCATTTCTAAGATTAATAATTTGACTCAAAAATCCGCATTTAGGTCTCGAGCTGGTTTAGTAATATAATTTATTAGTGACATAACTCCTGTGCTTACTATGTAGATTCTGAGCTTAGAACTACCTGGGGACGTTCCTAAGTCATACTGATTGTATTCCAATTAATTTACAATAATTAAACTATAAATGGTTTACCAAAACGGAGTTGAACGTGACTTCAGTTTATACCCAATCATTGAAATTTTAAAGTTTGCTTTACAAACATTCGTATGAACATCATCTTCAATGCCACTTCCATCCACATCCAATTTCGTAAAAATATTCTTTATTTCTGTCTGTTTTCAAAAAGTCAACGTGTTCTTAAAGTATTCAAATGACGCCCTCCGGGTCGCAACCTGATTCACTATTTTCCCACATGAACGATATTTATACTCTAAACTAAATTAATCATATTTATATATCTAATTTTCTAATATTTTGTTGAGATCCGTCCACCTGTTTAATTTGGGTTTTTTGGGGGACTCAGGGCCGTGAGTGATTAGCTTGAGCTAAGGCTACTTTTAAATGAAATATTCCCAAATTCTGTACAAAACAGTATCTCATTCTTATGTCACCGAAGGATGACATATTAATCTCGTTGTGTGATTATAGTGGGGGAAAAATTAATAATAATAATAATAATAATAATAATATACAATATAATAATTATAGAGTTGTACATGCATATATTGAATAAACGCAAGAGGGCTGTATTCTCACTGTACTTAAAAAACAAGCCAAAAAATCATAAATTAACACTTTCACTGAGGTGAAATTACTTAGTGCGTGTCAAAAACACGCACTTGACGAATTTTTTGTTTAAATAATACAGTTATCTGACAGTAGTTGTTTATTCCTTTTGTTTCGTGTATTTGTTCGTGTGTCCGTTATTTTATAGAACCGAATAAATAATTTTGCTTACGTTTAATTTTCTTAAAAATAATGCTAAACTTTGATGATCTTTGAGGATTCCTAACTATTACTGATCCTTAGTCATAATTTTACAGTATTTTCGCCTTTTTGAAACACTATATATATAAAATCATGTATCTACATTCACTGATAAGTAGTGGAAAGTACAAAGCGAAAACATAAATGTTATTATGTAGGTAGACCGTGCAGAGAAATAGAGAATATTGTATAGTTGTAAACGAACATTAATTTAGTTCACTGTTTGAAGTTCAAAACGCTGTTATAATAAAACTCGTTGAAACGGACAGGCGTAGCGCTGGTACACGTACTATATAACGTTTGAGTTAAACGAACGAAAAGAAGGCGAAAACGAACGTTAGCTTGGCACTCCACTAACACTAGCATCAGCTGCGAGTAGCCCAGTAATGACAGTATACGGTCGTGTACTAGTTAAATTGTTCTAAATAAAACCGTCACTCACCTATGTACATATCTATTCCTGTATGTAAAATAAAAATACAGGAGCGGATATTACGATAAAAAACTAAACAGACAATCTTTAACTCTGGAATCTGGATGCCAAAGGGGGTCTAGCTTAACGCACCGGGGCTTAATTTTATAAATATAATACGAACAATATAATTTTTGTTCTCAACACTACAAGTGTTGACCATGTTGCATCTATACAACCATTACTTGAAAAAGACTAAAAAAAAATATTCTAAATGGTTTGTTTTTTTCATATTGATTAAGTAATTTATTTATACCTCTTTTCAGATAAAACTGATCATGAGTTTTCGTTAAGAAATTAAATAATTCTTATATTCGAAACAAATCGATCTTCTATTCTTTTCTAAAAATAAACTGCAAATTTAAAATTTACATAAATGCAATAATAAAAGAGATAAAGCCAAGAAAACGGAAATTATTTAAATTCAAAGTTAGGAAGCATGGTTAAATTTAACTGAAATGAACAATATTTATTTACCTTGATAAATCATCATTAAACCACATTATTGTTATTATTATGTATTAATATTTTTGTACCCCTTTCCCACAAAAAATTGTTTTTTCTTATTTTCTTCGTTTTTCTTACTATAGTAAGAAAAAGTGTACTTCCATTTTAGACTCTCCTTAGAGCACCAAGCTTTACTTCGTTGTTGTATTAGTAAGAGATATAAAAGTCAATATTCTTGAATATTGCACGTGTAATTTTATATACCTAAATCATACTGTATTCTGTATACCCTGTCTGTTCAACTCATCCAGATTAGCCACTGTTTATTTCGCTTCGTATGTACGATAAATATAATTTTAGATACAAAAAGAATATTAAGTATGCCCTTTTTGAAATCATGAAATATATACGTAAAATAGAAACTCATCAAATAGGATTCGTCAAATGGAACATTCTAAATGAAAAGTTGCATTTGTTTTTTAGATTATCCTAATAACAGTTTTCAACGAAACAATTTATATTATGTACATAAAAAATTACAAAATATTTTGTAATAGGGAAAATTATGCAATTACTGTATAAAATACTCCGGGAGCTCGTGTTTATATATTATCAAATGTGACAGCTTGTCTTAGAAAATGTTGATAACTGTTAACTAGAAAATTAAATGAAATAAGATAGGTAATAAAAATACGTTTGTAATATTTTTTAACTAGCTGTTACCCGCGGCTTCGCTGGCGTGAATTTCATAATTTAGTAAAGGTAATTCCTGGTGGGCAGTTCGCTAAAATTTTTGCCCCTATTTTCTTATCATAAGTTTTGATAAGCTTATTTATTTATCTGAATTGCCTTTGGCTAGTTATCTAGGAACAACTGGAAATTTTCAAAAAGTAATTTGTCATTTCTTCAAACATAGATATAACATAGACTAAAAATCTAAAGTAAGCCTATCAAGGAGATGTTAACGAATTTGGTATAGAAGTAAAAAAAGTATGTTGACTTAAAATACTCAAATATTATATATTTTTAAAATAGATATTTGTACACTTTACTCGAAATAAGTATCCTCCCTTATCCTACTGGAAAATTGAAATCCTCCTAAGTTTGCTTGCATTATGCTTGAATATTTCCTAAAATAACTCACTCATTGTTGGAGACGCCAGAACAGTAGGCGTTAAAAATGTAAACTTTGAGTTCCTTCGATTTTTTTGCGTTTATTCCTTATTTTGCTCTTTCGAGGATTTATTTTCAAAAAGTGTTGAAACATGTATTCATTAATTTATTTCTGACAACTATGCCCTCCAGTTTCATTCGTGTAAAATTATGTTAACTGTGAGTAATAAGCTACTAATTAGTTATTCCGAAACAAACCAGAAAAATTTAATTCAAAATTAGTTCTTTAAAGTGCTTCGCTTCGCTCGTCAAACAGTTCTATAAAAGGTTATAAAATTCTATAAAAGGTTAATTCCATATAATGCTTCGCTCCGTTCGGCAAACGACTCGAAAACAACCATATTAATATATTTAATTTTCAGACTTTGAAATCCTTTCATAGATTCCCATATTTATGATTTTAGAATTAATTGAATTTTGGATTCTTTTCGAGATCCGAAAACTTTGGTGGATTTTTCAAAATTATGTTCAGTTCGTTCGTAATTAGGCTTTACTACAATCCTTTTCTAAAGTGAAATTTTAATAAAAAAGTTCTGAAGTTAACGTTCAAATTTTTGAATATTATTTTTATCGTAACCTGGGTAGTCTATTGTTTTTCTTTCTTTTGTTTTCGTTTATAAATGAGTATTTTTGATAGGTATTTCAACTTTTGTCGTGAATATATCAACCTCCATAAAGAATATCGTGAAGATTCTGACTGGAGATGTTGAGATGATGAAGCATTAAAGGAATAAATTTACAATGTTTCACTAAAATCTGTCCAGTGGTTTTTGTGTTAACCGTGCCCATGGAAAACCTAACTTATCATTTTATTATATAAATTCGATGTAACTTCCAAAATATCAGTTTTAGGTGAAAGAATATCTGATATTAATAGATAAAGTTTACATTTTTTGACATAGTTATAATAAAAAATATAGGTGGTTCATTTAAAGAAAAGTTTTTCACAATAAACAAAAAAATAATTAAAAATGCTTCATTTGACTACCCGGTATCATGTCAAGGAACCTGAAATGCCACTGTCAGATAGACTATTAATAACAATTCCCAGCGAATTCAAATTTGTTGTTAAAAATAATTAAAATAGCAAAGTTGGTGTCAACTTCCGGTATAACCGGAAGTGGTAGCAAGTTAGAAATATTTTAATTAAAATTTTCATATTTGGAAACTTCTAACACCAAATTTTCAAAAATCTACTTTAGTTAGAAGACCATAAACATTTAATGGAGATTCTTTTTGAATCATTCTGTACATAACCATTTGGAAGATTGCATTAAAATGTGGTTAAGATTGATCGGGAGGTTAATATCTACATTCCCTGTAAATTTGAACTCAATAGCTTCAGTAGTTTTTGAGTTAAATCGGTTCGTACAAACAGACAGACAAAAACTTTTAAGTTAGATTTGCTATATATGTCGAATTTGCTTACTGGAAAACATATTTATACCTAAAAATTCGAAAATCACAGACAGACCCTTCTATTTTATTTATAGGTATTGATTATTTTTTTTTTTTTTTTTTGTAAATTGATAAAACGAAATTTCATATTTCAAAATAAAAATAAACTAACTTTTCAGGAACACGTCATAAACGATTTTGAAAATGTGTTTACTGTTAGGGAGCTAAGCTATTTCAGATAGATACAAGTTGTTATATGAGGTCTCTCAGTGTCCAGCGGTCCCATAAGCGTCAAAAATATAACTACCCAGCCGATTTTGAATTTTTTTCACCTTCTAAATGTTAAATTCTTTTAAATTAATATATGCTATAAGATATGAGATTCGTCAGGGTGCTGGGGGCCCAAAAGCGCTAAAAATTAACTACTTAACCGATTTTGAAAATTTTTTCACAGTTAGAGAGCTGAACTATTTTAGATGGATACAGGTTGTTGTATGAGATTCACCAGTGTTTAATCTTTGGAAATTCACTATGTTATGCAGATGCTACGACAGGGGTATTTTTTTCAACAACTATTAGGATGTCGATAAAAGCCGATTTTTCCTGTAATGTATAACTGAAGGATACTTTAGAAACCTAGAAGATCTAGGGGAATGATCATTTTTTATACATTTTAATATATATCATTAAAACCCCTGGACTATAAATTATAACAAAATAATTTTTAGGATCCTTAGAACTTTTGCTAATGATACTTCGCAGGATATAATTAATTAAAACTTTTTTTTGGACCTAATTAACCTCCCCTTTTAATCCCAAAATCTTTTTTCTAACATTATGCTAAATTTCAAATTTCTAAGTTACGTAGTTTTCGAGAAAAACCTCTGCGACAGATGGGCAGACGGACACGAGGGTGATCTTATAAAGGCTCAAGTTTTCTTGTAAAGATACGAGAGCCTGAAAGCCACTTCCCATAATAAAAATTAATTTTCCCTCTTGCATTTATATTTTATCTGTTGCGCCTCTTTCTGTCGTGCGCCCTGGAGCGACTTCTTCATTTGCTCCATTCTAGTTATGCCTCTGTCTAGATGTGCGGCATTGTTTAGATTTTAGTCTGATGAATGTTCTAAATTAAGAAACTGATTGACAGAATAACAGTAAAAAGTTAAAATTTATTACGTTATTGAATATATTTCACAGATATTTTAATAATCTTTCGAGTAAAATTAACCTTTTGCAGAGCAATACCGTGGAAATTAAAAAGAACTATTTTTAAAAGGAAAGGAATTATATTACACAAAATTGAAGAAATATCTGAAAATTTTTAGTTTTGGTACAAAATATTGTAATCAGATTTGTGTATGAAGTGTCATTTTAAAATATTTTTATAAATTCTTTTAATTTAAGGGGGACCACTAGTGTGATATCTTTAAAAAAATTGGATAATTTTTTGCATGTTTCGATAGTCTATGCCTTCAAAAATAACATATTAAAATTTAAAGTGTATATCTCAAACAGTTTTTGAGTTACAGTCATCTGAAGAGCGGATTCTGATTTTCATTGTCTGACGGTGGATAGTTCGGGAGTTTCTGAACGCGGCTGCCAGTCACATGTTGTGGAGCAGCTAGAACTTGGCACATTTAAATGACTATCTAGTTTTACTATGACCGTTATAGTGAGTACATCGTAAATAATTTTAGTAAAAATTCTCAGTGATTAAAACTAAAAGGTAAGGTAAAGAAAAACTACATTTTTCAAATTTGCTGCAGTTATAACTCGAAGACAAATCATCCGATCGATTTAATTCCTATTGCAGCTTCATTTATATATATATATATATATATATATATATATATATATATATATATATATATATATATATGTATATACATATATATACATATATATATATATATATATATATATATATATATATATATATATATATATATATATATATATATATATAATTATATATGTTTCTTCGTACCATGAACCTCCAGTTTTCAGATCGAATAAAAATTTTATCCTGAAATTATTATATATCAACGAATATATCCTTAAAATATTAAAACATTCAAAACAGTAGTTTTCTTTAAAAAAATTCCCAAAAATCACCTTTTTTTAGGCGGTCACACTAGTGGTCCCCCTTAAATGAAGTTTTGTGAAGAACTACAATCCTATGTATTTTTTTTACCGTTTTGATAAAATTCTCAATCATAGAAAAAAATAAAACAATTTATTTCTTTTAAATCTCATAACAATAAAATAAGAGGTGAGTAAGACGGCTCTTTTTTCAAATCTGTTTTTCTATTCTAAATTGCACTTACTGCTTATAGATAGCGTGAAAATCGAAAAAAACGATACAAATATGTATTTTCAAATCGTTTTGAAACATATCTATTCTTCACTCGGCATACATTTATGTCTGTGTATTTCGCTACCAGTCGTAAGCATTTGCTATAAAACGTATAGTCGGAAAATACTGTTATTTTGTGTCGACAATGATTTCACTCTTTTCATTTCAACATTTTTCTAACCCTCCCCTACTCGTCATTGCCGTCATCCGTCTCTTTCATTTTCATCCATATTTCGATGGTTCTATACAAAGTGTTGAAACGATGAAATATTCAAAAGAAAATTTCACATTAGTTTTTACTGTTATTATTATTATTACTATTATTATTATTGTGTAGATGGCATTGATGTTTTTCGTTGTTACTGTTCTGTAACGGGAAATAACCAATAAATTGTTTTCTCGTTTCCAAGAGTGGATTTACTATGTGGAAAATTTCTTATCATAGTTTTTTTTTTCACTTGTTTGGAGTAGATGTATTAATTTCAATCCAATAAGCGACTACAGTTTAAAAAACAAAGTGAAAATATGTTGGAAACAAGAAATCGAAAAATATGATAATAACTCACGATAACGAAAAATATTATTTCGATAAACTCAATTTATGGCACCTGAAGCAAATTTAATCTGTAAATGAATATTAAATTTTTAAGCGTTATTTGTAATTAAAACATGGAAAACGGATTATATTTTAGTTTATACTTAATGATGATACTATATATATATATATATATATATATATATATATATATATATATATATATATATATATATATAAATCACGTGACAAAGAGTGTTTAGATAAATTTTGATCGTAATTTGCAAAAATACTCTACTAATACGAATTTTTTCTTTCAAAATGTACTGAAATTTTAGCAATTGTCCAGAAAGTTTGAGTTTACGAAAGAAATCTCGTGATGATCAATGATTTACTCTAGCTTTGAGAGTGCCCTCGTGTATTCTATAATTTTTACATAAAAAAAGAATGAAAAAGGAGATTTTTCATAAAACGGCCGTTGTCGTCAACATATATCGTGAAATGCATAAGGATCTCGCTAATGAAGTTCATACCTGCTAGAGAAGCAGAATGTTAATTCTGTTATTATTATTTCAAATTGAAAGTGAAATTTAATGTCGCTAATGCATACGAATAATTAATTCAATTTAAACGATGTCTGTCTTATACCATCTCTAACAAGGAGTTGCATCCAGAATGAAATTCGCAATTTTGATAAAACTTTGCTGGTGTGTAGAATGGGCAAAAATAAGAGACCCGCATTTTTTTTTACTCGTCATCTTTCACGTTTACGGGATGAAACCAACCCCTAAAGTTTGGGGTTCAAATCGTATTTCTTAAGATATCTCGAAAATTATAAGAGATAAACTTTAAATAGACAAAATGTTGCTCTCTGAAAAAGCTATTCACATGTATAGGTTAAACCAAGGCCGAGTTCATAAGAGGGGCTGGAGTAGTGAAAATGGGGTAAATATTCTCGTGCAACCTGAGTGGTACAACGTATCAAATTTTTATTATCATAAATAGACAGAGGACCAAAAATTAGAAATATGTGAGGTATCCAAAACATATAAGGAAGAAAAAAATAGGGTAGATTATGTATACTGAATTATTATTAATTGCAAATTTTTGTCCTTTGTAAATGTAAATTTTTATTTTCCAATAATGATTCATGTTTTTTTGAATACTTACTTAAATGGTAATTTGGCCATGTGCACTTATATTTGGTTATTAATATTTTCTATTTTGTATACCCATTTCTGCGGAAGTTCTCTGGTCTACCTGTGTTAATTAATCCTCAACAAGAAGCAGTAATCTCTTTATTATTATCTCAAAATATTACGAGAAATTTTTTGACTAATAATAATTGAGACCACACCTGTAGAACATACATCCAATGTATCGAAAGAAATATAAATTATGGACGTGTGAGTTCCGAAATTTATTTTTTGGATAATTAAAAAATCCATAACAGAATTTTATTAAATTCAACATATAGGTAATTTTTATTTTTATTTTAAATACTCACGGTGGCAATTTCTATTTGTGCACCCTGTATAACAAAATGGCTGTGTATTCTATCTGTACATTCATCATAAGCCGACATTTCCTATACCATATTATTTTCCGGTTATTTTCATTTCATATATTTCTTCTTCTCTCGGTGTAATACGAGTTATACACACATATGTATTTCTCTTCTTATACAGTCATTGACTATTGAATTTTTTTAATTATTATGTTAATTGTCTTCCTTATATCAAGATTATTACGAAAATTGTCCATCATGGTAATGTTTTGCTATTCTCTTTTTCAAAACATTTGTATGTTAAAATAATTTTACTTGAAACAAAATTTTCAAGAGAACTTGACTTTCTTAACATTCTTAACATGTCAATGCTAGTTGTTGAATACAAACTGGACGTCAGTGCCACAGTTTTTATGTCATCGTAGTATTAGAAAAAGTTCAATATATATTGTAGGTATAGTTAGCGAGAGCATTATTCATTATATGGACGTACATATTTTAGATGTCAAAGAACTGTAGGCCAACATTTATGTAACTTAGTTCCATCCGAACCGATTAGCACAATTTTATCTCACATTAACGTAACAAAACATGGATATTTGATATATTAAAAATAAGAAACAAAAAGAAAAACAACAAATATTATATTAAAAGAAAAATATAAACTGTAGGAATTTTATAGACTTTGACAAAAATGAAAATAGTTAGTACTCCAATTTGAGACACTAATGGTCCCTAATTTGACATAGATGAAATGCTATTTAAAAAATTGTTATCCTTTGCACATTGAACACAAAAAATGTTCACCATTTAATTTTTCATAATCTTCGTATGCCCAAGTATAACATTACCTAGATATACGAAGATTACGAGTAGTTAAGTGTTATGAGTCTGATATCTCGACATGACACCTTAATCTATATCTACATATAATAAAACTGTAACGAAACCATTTCTATACATGGAATATTTTTTGAAAATTTTAGGTAGGTACTGGTACTGAAATAGTTATTGATGTAGATATAAAAACAGCGATTTTTAAAATTTTTGTCTGTCTGTCTGTTCACGCATCACGCAAAAACTACTGAACAGATTTTAATGAAATTTAATGTGATGATAACTTGTTACCTGGCTCAACATTTAAGATACTTTTTACTCCGAGAAAATGTCTCATTCCCACGGGAAAATAGAAAAACCATTTCTAGCATGTGCACATATTACGCAAAGACTATTACACGGATTTTTATTAAATTTGGTATGGTATTAACTTATTACCTGGGTCAACATACAAGATACTTTTTATTACGGTTAAATGCCTCCTTACCTTGGGAAAATATAAAAATAATTTTGAACATGTGCATACATTACGCAAAAATTATTGTTCTATGCAAGTTCTGTATAATTTAATAATTACACTTCTCATTACTTCTCATTGATTTTATAACAATGCGTAGCGCGAACGAGGTCGGGGGTACAGCTAGTCTGTAATGTCTTTCTCCCACCGTATAAAGTTTATTTTGGAAATTTAAAGCTGTTTTGCCCAACAAATAATTCATGGCTTTCTAGTCTCATTACTTGGAGGTCTTTTGAGACATCAAGAAATTTAGAAACCTTAAGGTAACCAATTTCTTTCGCCACAGTCTAAAAAACTGAGACGCAGTAGTTTGAAAAGCTGTTTAATTAGTGTTTGTTTAAATAAGTTCAGTATAAAAATAACAGTAAAGTAATATATCTAAGATTCCAAATACGATATATAGTATGTACTGTCTAGCGGAAAGTCAGAAACCCTTCCATTTCACTCACCTTTTATGTATTTGTGTATAACCACGGAAGAAAAAAACGGGTTTTCATAAGGGTATTACTGTAGAATGTGTAGATATAGCCTAAGGTTATGGATTCCAAATTTGAGACATAATCTCAAATTAGGAATCCCTTACTATCTCAAATTAGACACTTTTTAGAATTCAAAATAAAAATAAAAAATTTTAATGGTCAGAATTATTATAAAGTATAGTTTTAAGCAGGATAAATTAGTTTAAACTTAAAAAAGACAATAGTAACTAATAGAGAAATTAAATAAGACACTCACCTTAGTATTTTAACACAGTTTTAAAATATTCATTTGAACTTTGTAAACAATAAATAATATCTTCTCTAGTTTAGTAACTAAACCGCTAACATAATTGTCAAAGAGGCCATTTTCCGAAAGTTTTAGACATAAGAGACTGTGTTTTCTTGAATTTTATACGCGTATCTGTTCCTTTTCGTAGGTTACATACACCGAACATAGGTCGTGTATATTGCAAAACTATACAGCCTATACATACAAATATAAAGTGTTTAAGGCACTAAAACTGACATTTTTAAAAAGAGATCAGAAATATTTTAATTTTTTATGACAAAACAATAAACTTACTGTAGCGACCGGACTCCGAACACCCAACGAACAGACCGCATACCAACGAACAGACTACATACCAACGAATAGACTACATACCAACGAACAGACCACATACCAACAAACAGACCACATACAAACAAACAGACCATATACAAACAAACGAACACATACTACGGTAATGGCAGAGGAATTTTCGGAAGAGGACATAGAGTAACAGCGACGCCACGCCGTTGAGTACAACCACCCGCGAATTTTTATCCAGCAAAATCTTTAATTTATATTGTTATTCTTATAATTTTGTTTTTATCTCGAAATAACGTGTTAACATAAGTGTACGCTTTTTATTTTTCGGGGTTAGTAACCAACAAACCAACAGTGGAGACCCCGAAGTGATCTTGAATCAAGTGTTTTAAGCGTGAAAGAATATCCAAACAACTCAACTTCTACGCGAGGATGTTTCCCGAAAACGCTCCCGGTGAACCACAAAATACGCCGTTGTGGTTTCCGCTAAAAACCCGACATCGAATTTTCTCACGATCCTCACAAAGCTTGATCTATGACACGTAGTGTATCGGACCAAGTAAAATGTTTGATACGCTGAAAACAATAGTAATGGTATTGAGAGAGCTGAAAAATGAAGATATAACGCAAAGCAAAGTTACTGCCTTTCGTGGAAACATATTTCTCTCCGTTGCCGCTGTCGGTAACATTAAGAGAGAGTACTGTAAAGTTTAACTACGAAGTTGAACAAGATACAGAAAGCTATAAGTATGTTTTTCTACAATCTTAGTGGAAAGATGGCTTTTGCGCTCTGTGAAGAGAGCATAAAATGTGTGTTTGCCGAAGACTCTCGTTGCCGAGCAACAAAATACTACTATACGCTTTAATTAAAGCGGAAAAGTAATACTTTGTCGCTGGCTCAACGTATATTTAATTACAAATCGGGTAGGCGTTGTTTATATTTTCTATGGTAACAAATAAACAGATTCTAAAGTCATTATTTTTATGGTAATCAAGTGAAATATTAATAATTTTTTATTACTCATGCGGGAGAAGTACTAACTTGGCGCACACATTTCTGTACGCAAAATAGCTGTTTACCCACTGAACTCTTCCCGCATACTTTTTTGCGTGTGGAAAGTTACTTTAAGTTAATAAATATTTCATAATTATTTCTATAGAAACCACCAACAAAGTAATTTAAACAAAAATTAATTCAGAAAAAAATGTACACTTAAAAATATTATTTTAAAAAGTAATAAAAATGTCAAAAATTGTGATAATAATAGAGAAAAGTATGTGAAATTCGTAATAAAAAATAGTATTGCAACTCGTGTGGGATTGTCGATGGCCCTACTCAAGCGAATGAGCGTACTCACTACGTTCGTGCGCTTAATTTCGCTTTCGTGGGCAATCGACAATTTCCCGCACTTATTGCACAATATACTATTATTAAATTTGAAAATAACTACAAAATATTAATTAAAAAAAAATATATAACTATAATTAATAAATAATAAGAATAAAAAATTTAAAAAAATCTATATATAATGGAAATATATAATAGTGACAGTGATTTCTCAAAAACACCTCCAGATATTTCTGAAGCTGCAAAAATTATATAATTAAAGTAAATATTAACGTCCATTATTATTTTTTCAAGTAACGTAAAAGCCCCCATTATTGAACGGTATCTAATGCTGGAGTTTTGACATTTACAAATTTATTTCTTTAATTAAGTAAGGAAACATTAAATGTGAGGTGAATTTAAATTGAAAAACAATCATTCTATTAATAATAATTTTCGTTATCAAACGTTTCTTTCAGAAATAACTTCATTAATATGTAAATGTCAAAACTGTTCCAGTATTAGATACCGTTCCATAATGGGGGCTTTTATATTATCTTTTAAATAAAAAATACTTTTTTTAAGATTGTAGAAAAAATTTTGTGTGTAATTAGAGCACAACCATACGAATAACGCGTTCCGCCTGGCGGCGTCGCGCGTCAACATTTTCAATCGAGCGACAATGTACCATTTTGTGCTCTTAATACACAAATAATTATTATTTCCAAACTCAAGTTGAAGCGTCATTTTCTTCGAAAGAATTACAGTGATGTTGGTGTTGATATCGATATAGCGCATTTCATATTAATTCACCATTATATTTCTAATTATTGGAAATGATGACTATTCGTATATTTTAATGCGCAATCAAAGTAATATTTTTAATTACAAAGTTTTTGAGAGTCACTGATTAAAAATACAAATTATTGTACACAAATGTGCACGTCAATGCTGATTGAATGATCTGTCTCTCTTAATAAAAAGTAATTAAAACTCAATCATATTCTAAAAATAGCGGCAAAAAAAGTTTATTAAATTTATATCGAATACAAATTTGTTATTCAAATTTAGTTTTATTAAAAAACATCTTGACTATTTTATTTATGAATTGTTGATTATAAAAACGTAAATATACGAGGTTTGTAATTTGTATATACGTTCCACTTTTAATTATTTTATACATAAATCTAAATTCCACTGTCATGTAAATTTCTTTCATTTCTGTATTCTTTTTACTCAGTCAATTTTATTAACAGAAGTAGGTTAAAGAATAATTAAATGAATTTCAATTATCCATCGGATAAATATTTTCTAATGTACTCTTATAATATTCAAATTACAGTGTGTATGCAAATACTTATAGTTTATAAATTATTTACAGAATTGTGCCATGTAATGTAAAAAACCAGTTTTTTTTTTATATTTTTACGTAAATAATTATAAAATATGTAAAAAACTGTAAAGAACCGTAAAAATTGTAGAAAATTGTAAAAAATGTAAAATACTTAAATCACTTGTCATTTCACTGACAGACAATATTTATTTTGACCGTTATTACTTGTTTATAAGTTCACATAAAAAACCGTGTAAACAAATTGTCCACACAGAAATGATTTTCTGCTGGTGGAAGGCCATCCGCAACTGACTACAAAGCTTTAAATTTCCAAGTTAACAAATTCAGTTTTGACAGATCAAAAAAACTACTATATGTTTATTTCTCTTTAAATTATAATAACACTAAAATCACTGACGATAGTAATGATGAAGATGAGATGCCTTTAATAAAATTTAACTGAATAAATAAAAATCTTTTTAATATTGAATTCTTAAATAAACTATTCTATCAAAACTAATCTCTTTTTTTCCTGTTTGTACCCATTTATATTTTTAGTTTTCAAATTACTTAATTATTAAGTTTTATTTTGCAAATATAGCAAATACTTCAATAGCAAATATATGGAATACCATCAGTAACGCTTACATTTATTAAATATAAAAAAATTCGTTTTTTACGTTTTTTACATTTTTTTATCAAAAGAAGTATATATGTAAATTACATGTAAAAAACTGTGTAATTTACCTGAAGTAAATTATACGCACAACTCTGATTATTTATCACGTATTACAATTTTACCAATTTTTCTTATTGTACCAATATATAATTTGGTCCAAGCAGTACCACGAAAATATGCGAAAAAAATTAAAGAACTAGGGGCAGCTAAAAATATAACCATTTTGCGTTTTCTGTAACGTTATAGTTACATTCTGAGCATATTTTTCAGAAATTTGTTTACAAATAGATAATATTCTCATAGTTTTGTAAATAATAAAGCACAAGATTCAATAAATCAAAAGAAGATGATCCATTATTTTAACTTTTCTACTTATTAAATTTAGCGTAAACAGTTATAAGCCACTTTTATTATAATCGAAAGTTAAATATTACATTCTAGGTAAACGATGTTTCCTCATTCTTTATACATGCCCATACCAAAAAACTGTATTTTTCTATAGTTTCTATGATATTTTCCTTATTTGCTACCCCCATGAGTTCCTTTATTTTTTGGCTCTGAACAATGCCACGTCTGGATATATATATATATATATATATATATATATATATATATATATATATATATATATATATATATATATATGTATATAATATATATATATATCTATATATATATATATATATATATATATATATATATATATATATATATATATATATATATCTATATATATCTATATATATATATATATATATATATAGATATATATAGATATATATATAAATATATATATATGTATATATATATATATATATATATATATATATATATATATATATATATATATATATATAGATATCTATATATATATAGATATCTATATATATATAGATATATATATATATATATATATATATATATATATATATATATATATATATATATATATATATATATATCAAGGTATTTGACATTATTTTCTTGACATTTGAGGTTCCCGTAATGACATCACCATTATCTAGCTTTAGATCTTGTAGCTCGCTATGGATACATAGATAAGATGTCTTTTCTGGGTCGTCTTGTTTCTGTGCAGTTACAACCTGGTCATTTGTAAAATAGAATGTATATAGATGTGGAGCTTATTTTCAAAAAGCAGTTACTAACAAAATGCAATTTTCGAGTAAAATGAGATTTTCTATATCTAACGCCAGCAAAATTTTTACGGAATTTTTACCAGTGAATAACAAAGTTGGGATACTACAGAGAAGAACCTCACAAGGAGAGTGCACAGTCTTGGGGTCGGCGATTTGGCTGAAATTTTTTTTGGTGATAGAGTACACTTAATATGTTAATATATTAAAATAATAACGCGCACTATTCAAAAAAACCGGTAAAAAAATAATTAGAAGATTTGAACGCAGCTGGTGTACTTAATATACTTGAAGAAGAAGGATGTACATAACAACATCGCTGGTGCAGTGGAGCCGGCGTTTGACTGTTAATAGAATGGTCCTGCGTTCGCAACCGACTCTGTTCAACAAAACTTTTTTCGTGTTAATTTTTTTTTGTATTAATAAATGTCTTATTTATTTATAAAACATTTTATTTAAAATATGTATTTGTAACAAATCTTTAAATAGATAAATCTGTAAATAGGTAGGATAAAATGAAATTAATTATAAAACTTTTAAAGTAACATTTATTTAATTGTAAATTATTATTATTATCTTTACACACAAGACCCAGAGTGATAGTCAAAAACATACAAAACAATAATTTTTGACGTCTGATATGCGTCAAAACTATTTTATGAAAGGAACATTTTCATGAATGTGAATCAAGTATGATTTCACTAGATGTTTTACAGATACCCTAAAATTGAAGAGGTGGATTCCAAAAGGCGCTAAGTTATTTTCTGTCTAATGTGAGATTTTAGTTGATGCAGAATGTTCAAGTCCAGCTCTACACGATTTTCGTAGTGCCACTCTTCAAAATGAGCTTAGTCTACTGTAAAATGAATGATGCAAAATGTAATGATTTCCAAAAAAGTGCTAAGTCAGTAACAGTTTTATTTCAAAACGCTCTAAGTCAAATTTACTCGTAAACCACTGCATTTTTGTCCAATAATAGCTGATATTTTTTTCCAAATTTGCTTGTAGACAGATTTTCTGTTATGTCAAACACATGAAATAGCTAATGATGCACTGTTTAAAATGTTTCTTTAGTAAAATATATCTGTATTTAAACAAACTAGGTTTATTTTAACCAACTCAACCCAACATTTTAAAGGTTTTTTTTTTCAATATAAGCTATTGAAAATTATATGTATAAATAAGAACAAATAATTAACATCAATAATAATTATTATCTAAGAACTTGAAAATAATTTCAACAGATTACTACATTTGCCTACCTAGATAGTTTTTTACATTTCCTGAAAAATTTCAAAAAGTAACTTAGCGCGTTTTGGAATCCACCTCTGCAATTGTAAAAGACATGCATTCATATGTTGTGTAAATTATAATAATAATTATTGTTTTGTATGGTTTTATGACAATTATCACTCTGGGTCTTGTGTGCAAAGTATAATAATAATTTACAATTAAATAAATGTTACTTTAAAAGTTTTATAATTAACTTTATTTTATCCTACCTATTTACAGATTTACCTATTTAACGAATTGTTACAAATGCATATTTTAAATAAAATGTTTTTATTAAATAAGACTTTTATTAATTTAAAAAAATAAATAAATAACACAAAAAAGTTTTGTTGTACGGAGTCGGTTGCGAACGCAGGACCATTCTATTACCAGTCTAACGCCGACTCCACTACACCAACGATGCTGTTATGTACACTTTTCTTCTTTAGGTATATTAAGTACACCAGCTGCGCTTAGATTTTTTAATTAAATTTTTTACGGGATTTTCTGAATAGTGCGCCCTATTATTTTAATATATTAACATATTAAGTGTACTCTATCACCAAAAAAATTTTCAGCCAAATCGCCGACCCCAAAGCTGTGCACTCTCCGTGTCAGTCAGTATAAAAATCTAATTTAAATTAATCCCCTTAAAAATGTGTTCTCAAAAAAAAGAAAATTAATTTGGGAATAAAACTTGAAAACAAAATTACAAAAAAGTAATAAATTCATTGCCTAAAATGAAAATAAAAATAAATAATATTCCATATTTTTCCCAGGCAATTAGTATTACATACCTTAAATCTTAACCCCACAGGCTTCCCCAATGCAGTCATATTCTGCCGCTTTTTTTCATCTTCAACTTGATTTTCGTATTTCTTTTTTTGTTATGACTTTCTAAAAATTGTTTGTAAAAATTAAATTTTAGAAATTTTTTTCTACCTTCTTATAAATAAAGACATCTTGCTTTGTTTGAAAATGGGCTTTTTAGCTTGAAACAATTGTCACAATTAAAAAATAAACGTGATTTTTTTACTAACAAGGAAAGGTATCCAACTGTATCTATCAAAAATTTTTGAAACTTTGGTGGATTGTAGATCACGATCCATATTTCGTTCGTGCCCCTAGGGGTTTGAGGGGGGAAACTCACCACTGAAAACTTGAGTTTTTTTTAATTTTCTTAAATATCTTGGAAATGGCAAGAGTTTTGGTAGAGAAACTATATACCAGGTGTCCCATTTGGATGTCTACATACGATTTACATGTTAATTTTTAACATTGGATTCCCATAAGGAAAAAGTTATGTCACAAGAGTGCTTTGAACAAACTAATAATATTAATTTAATATTATAACTACTGTTACTATAGCTTTAACAATAATAATACAGTAAAATAAAGAACTGAATGTCACAATTTTTAAGTAATTCACATTTTTTTCATAATAAATATTTGTGTCATCTGCACGAAGAGAAAAATCATATAATTTTTGTAGCAAAATTTCAGAAACATTACCATGCTCTATTATAATGCGTGCGCGATCGACGACGAAAATAAAAAATATGTGCTAACATGGCAAAATTGAAAGTGCTAACACAACTTTTATCACACTCTTATGCATATATGTTATAGTTTAATTTTTGTTGTCGTACTCTTTCATTTGCGCATTTGACCCGCAACTTTATGTTGCTTGGGCGGTACCTGTAAAAACTTCGAACCTGTAAGAACTTTATGATGCATACAAAAATGATTGCCAACAATATATTCTAATACTAAAGATAGTGAAGTAACAAAATGATGAATCAAACGGTGACATCCCCGTCCTCTAACACAATGTAATGAATACTACTTGCTGCTCGTAACACAGTCAAATGGATCAAGGTCCTTGGTCCGATCCGTCCGACCAAGTTGGTCGTCCAAACCTATGGTTGGCTATGTGACTTGCTATGAGTGAGGTACATTTCAACAGTGTTCACAACAAACACAACCTTCTTTCTATTTTCTTCTTTCTACTATTAGCAGATAGCATTTCAAATATTATAATAAAACATGGTAATTTTTGTAAGAGAAACAATTAAAAAATATTTTTTTGTCGGCAATGGAACTCTTTACTGTGCTGTTTTACAAATTTTACGAAACTAATATTACGGAAACAATATTCTATCCTTTAAATTTTCTATGATTAATTATAATTTTTATATTTTTACCGTACAAAATTGAATATGTTCGCCCTTTACACGTCGATTGTAGTGCTGAGCACAGTAATTTTTATATGAATTATCTCTCCGTGTGTTGTAAATTAAAAAAACGCCGTGGGAAGCGGAGCCCCATCACGGAAGTCGAATTTTTCCTTTCATCTTCGGTATTGAGTGTCTACAAGCGAAATGTAATTGAAAGTCCACAAGCGATTTGTCATTTTGGTGGTTTCAAAACTGATGATGAGTGTCCGGTTGATCGGGGCTTTAAAAAAAGGTTTTAAGTTTTTAAGGGCTGGATCTCAGTAAATTTCAATTTTGTGCCGATAGCAGTTAACAGGGAAAAAGCCAACACAATTCGTACGAGGGCATTCCTACCCATGCTTATCCGCCAATTGCCTTTGTGTTTTATTTTTAAATATTAAAAAAGGAACTTAAATGGTAAACTGGAAGGCTTTTATGAAGATATTTTTTCTTTCCAAAAAAATCCAAAATTTCTATTTTATAAATAATAAAAATCCAAAATTCCTAATTTATAAATAAATAGTGACTTCAATAACATTTTTAGATTATACTTAATATATATGTCAGGTAGACATTTCATATTACACGACCGAAAATATGCTTAAAATGTATCGACATTTATTTTGATTATCTAATCAACCAAGTGGTCGGAAAACGATGTTTCATATTACACGACCTAATGGTATTCTGACTAACGATGAAAATGATTCCAGACTAAAAGAAATCTACTTAAAGTTAAAGAATTGTTTTTAAACATTTTACATAAAATGTCTTTAAACATAAAGTGTCGACATGCGGATTAATCCACTTTGGGGCCCTACCCTGGACATTTTCTTATTCCTTTTTTCATTTTTTCTGAATTTTTGGGGAGGCCCGGGCCTACCCGGCCTACTCGCTAAAATCGCCACTCAAACTTATTGACAACAACGATATTCAGTTAAATAATACAGGTATTATTAAACTGAATATCGTTGTTGTCAATAAGTTTGTCCGAGTATCCATTTTTAATTATGAGACTTTCCTACATACCTAATTATGTTTCTCTGAAAAATTTATTTCAAACTATTGAATTCACTGAATTTACTTTAAATCAGTAATTTAAATATAATCTTATGATGAGTTAACTACTAGAAAGCTAGTTCGTTACAAGAAACGTTTAGTTCAATCAGCCCCGGATCTACGATTTTTTAGAACCGGGGCAGAAGCTTGAAAATGGCACCCCCCTCTCCAACGTTTAACATAAATTGTCAAAAAAACTCATAAGTATATATCCTTTATAAAACTCCAATTTTTCCCGTTGCGGCAATGATAAAAATTGAGGATTCTATAAAGGATTAATATAGGTACAAGTTGATTTTTTATTTTAATAAATCTACTCCGAAAGCACTACAAGTTGTGCAAAATTCAAATTTTTATCATCAGCTCCATCAGAGATACGGGGGCGCGAAATTCCAAAATTTGGAAAAAAGTCAGTTTTGGGAAGTTTGTAAAAGTTAAAGGATACAAGTTTCACAATTGAAATAGTGTGTATTTGTTTCATTATGGGTAGTTGTACTCGTATAGCTGTTCTCATAAAAAAGACTAAGCGAGGTTTAAAACATTCCTTCTATAAGAAAATATGTTCTGAAAGTGAATTTTGCTAAATTTTTATATCCAAATTTAGGTAAAGTTTTTATGGAAGGGACAAAAATATGTTAAATATGTACATCACTTGAAATAAAGAGACATTTATTACCTTTAAAATGGTTTTCATTTCAACCTTTTAGGATGAACGGTTTATGAAATTTGTGCATTGGCATAAATAGCTGCAAACAAAAAAATCAGCGAAAATTGGAAAACAAAAATGGCTACCACGCTTAAGCGGTTCAAGATAATTTTTTTAAGAACTGTTCTCAATACTTCGAATATAAGAGAAACAACTGGAAGAACATTAATTTTTTCTAAAATGGTTGAGCAACCAACTTTTTTTAGACCATTTAATATAGACCGACCTAGTATGATTGTGGCGCCCCCTGAAACTGACGCCCGGGGCAGGGGCCCCGGTTTGCCTCCCCTTAGATCCGGGCCTGAGTTCAATGAAAAGTGACAAAGCACAGTTATTTTCATATTTTGTAATTTTAACTAAGTATTCAAATTAAGCTTGGCAAAAAATTATTCAATATTGTTGAATTCTAATGAAAATTGGCTTTATTGATCATATAGAAATATTATCCCTATCAACATAAAAGTAATACAGTTCTGAAAATTAATTAATTTTTTTTTTTAATCGAAATATAAAAAATTTTCAAAACTCATTTCGTCAGATTAAAAACGAAACGTAATACACATAGTGCTTCTATACTTATTATCAGAATTATTAAAATTTTAATTAGATTTTTCTATAAATTAAAACTCGTGGTCATTTTTATAAAATTGACATGCTTTATCAAAATTTCTCGTATATAGATAGCTAGCTATTCGTCATTCATTCACATACCTACCTGCATAATTTCTGTTGATCCAAGTATACCTATTTCGAAAAGTCTATATGCACTGTAAGAACACTTCTCCAAAGCACGTTTCAACGTATGCCTGCATAATGCCAGCAAGTATTTGTATGTTTTTCATGGTTGAATAATATTAACTACACACACGTCAAGAAAGTGTGAAGACATCCTTTTCCAAATTGGAAAACATCAAAAGGAAAAAGAATGAAAAAACGGAAATTGCTTATTTCTAGACCTGAGATGAAAATTTGTGTTATATCAATCGACTGAATTCCAAATACAATTTTTTTTTTACATAGCGGAAAACTTTTATCCTCTGCAAAAGTTTTTTCCCTTCAACTACAAATATGATAATTAATATCTATAATTAGTTTTTTATCTAGGGAAATGGTAAAATATTAATGGTATTAATGTACATTTTAGAAATCTAGATAGTACTGCATTACACTATTCCATATCCAGAACATGATAGTTGTCTGAAATTAAAAGCTATCCTAAATACCTTGTTATTATTATTTTTTTAGCGAATTTCCAAAACTGGAAATTCAGCTTTTACGCCAGGTGTCATGGTGCGACCTAAGCCCGGGACCATATCAGAAATATGTTTTGAGGTCCCTAGAATACGAAAATGATATTCACTAAAATTTATATATATATATATATATATATATATATATATATATATATATATATATATATATATATATATATATATATATATATATATATATATATATATATGTATCCGCGCGATAACTCTCGAATGAAACGTCTAACGCTTATGAAATTTTGTGTGCGGACTGGATTCTGAATTGGCTTGGCTAAGTTCGTTAGCCAGACACGTCGGATGCCCAGAAGTAGGTTTTCTGGCCATTTTTTATCATTCGATCCTATCATAAGGCAGTTCGATTTTTACATCGTTGAAAAGGAAAAAAAAAATTATGAAGAAAATATTCTTATAATTTTCTTTCTATTTTAAGTATTTTTCGAGAAAATGTAAATTTTCACTTTTATTCTTTCTTTGTTAGTCTAATAAGTAATTTATATTTATATCTCAGTTCTTTATAAAGTATAAAAATATTTCACTTTTTTATTAAAGAATTTTGTGAGAACAAGTGAAAACTATTCACATATATGTGTAATAACACACATACATGTATAGAGTTTTGTTTCTCATTTATTGCATTATAATTAGCATGGTTCTATCCCATGTTAAAAAATGTAAATTAAACAGATTTTCTAAGCTAATGTAATGAAGAATTTTTTTTTTTTTTATTGAATTTTTAAGTAAACAAGAAATTGAAGATTATGTTATGATATAAATATTAAATATAAAACAAAACAAAATATGTACAATGTAGATATGTATGTACGGAAAAATATTTTGAATCGATTTTGAAAATTTTTCCACTAATAATTAATAATGTTAAAAAATTAAACCATTTCAAATGGATTTAAGGTATTTTATGTGAGGTCAAGGTTTTCGGGACCTAAAAAGGCCAGAAATTAATTAACCAATCGATTTTAAAAATTTTTTCACAGTTAGTAAGTTAAAGTATTTGAATTAATTAATTAAATGATGTCCGCAAGAAGCTTACGGACTGCCATAAGTTATATGAGATCCTTAGAACCCTTTTCTTGCTGTTAGAGTACTAGATTTGTATGAGTTTCGCCAGGATTTACTGATCCCATAATTGTAAAAAATAAACTAAACGACCAATTTTAAAAATTTCTTCACTGTTACAGAGCTAAACTATTTTAGATAGATTTAGAATACATTATGTAAGGTCCGTCAGGGTCCACAGGACCCAAAAGTGTCAAAAATAAACTAACTGACCGATTTTGAAAATTTTTTCACTGTTACAGAGCTAAACTATTTTAGATAAATATCGATTACGTTATGTAAAGTCCGCCTGGGTCCATAGGACCCAAAAGTGTCAAAAATAAACTGCCTGATCGATTTTGAAAATTTTTTCACTGTTACAGAGCTAAACTGTTTTAGATAAATATAGATTCCGTTATGTAAGGTCTGCCAGGGTCCATAGGATCCAGAAGTGTCAAAAATAAACTAACTGACCGATTTTGAAAATTTTTTCACTGTTACAGAGCTAAACTATTTTAGATAAATATAAATTACGTTATGTAAGGTCCACCAAGGTCCATAGAACCCAAAAGTGTCAAAAATAAACTAACTGACCGATTTTGAAAATTTTTTCACTGTTACAGAGCTAAACTATTTTAGATAAGTATAGATTACGTTATGTAAGGTCTGCCAGGGTCCATAGGATCCAGAAGTGTCAAAACTAAACTAACTGACCGATTTTGAAAATTTTTTCACTGTTACAGAGCTAAACTATTTTAGATAAATATAGATTACGTTATGTAAGGTCTGCCAGGGTCCATGGGATCCAAAAGTGTCAAAAATAAACTAACCGACCGATTTTGAAAATTTTTTCACTGTTGGGGAACTAACTATTTTAGATAGACATACATTACGTTATTTAGGGTCCGCCAGGTTCCATGGGACCCAAAAGTGGTAAAAATAAACTAACCGACCGATTTTGAAAATTTTTTCACTGTTACAGAGCTAAACTATTTTAGATAAATATAGATTACGTTATGTAAAGTCTGCCAGGGTCCATCGGATCCAAAAGCGTCAAAAATAAACTAGCCGACCGATTTTGAAAATTTTTTCACTGTTGGGGAGCTAAGCTATTTTAGATACATATAGATTACGTTATGTAAGGTCTGAAGTGTCAGTAGGACCTAAAAGTGCCAAAAATAAAATAACTGACCGATTTTGAAACCTGTTTACTATTACCGGGGTAAACTATTTTAGATAGGTACAGGTTGTGTTATCTGAGATCCACAACTGTCCTGCGGATGCAAATGCGGCGTAGAATGCTACACAACGGGTTTTGAATATATATATATATATATATATATATATATATATATATATATATATATATATATATATATATATATATATATATATATATATGTATATATATACATATATATATATATATATATATATATATATATATATATATATATATATATATATATATATATTACATAAAGTCCGCCTAGAATATACGGTCGAGCTGATTTTTTAATGAGGTCCACCGGGATCTTGCAGATCCGAAAACGCCAGTAATAAGCTATCGAACCGATGCTAAAAAATTTCTCACTGCTAGAGAACTAAATTATTTTAGATGGATACAACTATGCTGCACAAAATTCGTTCGGGTTCTTGGGTCCCCAAAAATACCAAAACTAATTACCCAGCCGATTTTAAAAATTCTTTTACTCTTAGAAAGCTAAACTATTTTAAATAGGTACAGGTCTTAGATGAGATCCGCCAGTGCCCAAGATTTGGAAATTCGCTATGTTATGCAGATGCTGCGACAGGGGTATTTTTTTAACTTCCCAGTGGATGTTATTGTAATGGGTCCGATTATATGAATCGCTAGATCACTAGAATCCGAATCCATCGTTTTTAGCGTAATGTCTGTGTGTGCGTTTGTTAGTTTGTTCGTTCGTTCGTGAATTTTTTTTCGTCTCGAATATCTCGAGAACAAATGATAGTATCAATTTCGGACTAGTTTCATTAGATGTGTAATTGAATAATGAAGACCGGATAAAATTTTCAGTCTACTCGGATTGGCGGCTTGTTTTTTATAATAAAAAAACGGAACTTGATTAACACAAAATAGATTTTTTACCATGACGTTATTATATAATGGCCTAAAAACCTAATTGATGTTTTTTTTTTTTTTTTTAATAAAATTGGGGTACTGCTGCCGGTGGATGGCGCGGTCAGCAGCACCCGGCGGCATCGCCTACTAAGGGCATGCGCCGCCAAAACTCAGTAAAAATAAAAACAACACATAAAGACAGGAACACATAAATGCTATAGACAATGGACAACATACACATATTAAAATTCAACGATGAGCCCTGCCATCCCAAGGTCTAAAAAGTACGGACAGTCCTTGGTGGCGGTACGCTAAGGGCTAGCCAGAGCGTCCGGTCACCAAGGTCTGAAATCCAACGATGAATCTCCGAGGTGTAAAGGGCCTCGGAGTGGAAAATACTGACTAGAAATATCACAGGAAAATCGAAATCTTATTACGTCACTGGGGAGCCACAGGCCGACCAGTGCCGCAATAAGTAGTTAAAAACGATACCGCTGAAGGATCACAACAGCAAGCCTACAGCGGCACGACAAAATATCACAGATAAGAACAACAACTGATGTACCACCTCGGGTGGAAAAGGCCCTCAGTGGTACATCGTTAAAATAAAACAAATTAAAATCTTATTAAAAAACAAAAACAACAATATCACAGTTTTCAAAATTTCTTGCTCTGTGACACGATTCCGCTCCCCATAGTCTCGACAATTCCGAAATGGCTTCGTCAACACCTAGGAACTCACACGTGTAGGGACAGTGACATCTGATTACTGAGCAACATGTACTGTTCTGTCAGATAACTGATTACTGGGTACATGTGCCGTTCTGTCAGGTGTCGGGGTCAACCTATACGGGAGACCGGTACGATGACTAGGCCACGTTCGTCCGGGTCGAGGTTACAGAGAACGGGACAATGCCACAGAGTATCACAAAGCCAACATCTGACCTGTGTTCGTATCACTTCGACGGGGCGGAAGCCGCCATATCAACGCTCACGAACGCATCCGTACGAGGGATGACGACGTCTCCTTACTGGGCGAGCTCGCTCAAGCTGTTCGGGCAGACGTTGACTCGTACGTGTGGCCGATGAGAACGAGTGCGTCGGAAGCCGCATTCCTACCCATCGAAATGACAAGAACAAGGCCAGGGAAACATCACAGTAACAATTAAAAAGTACCATCGCAGGCATGAGAACCCAAGGTGGCATAACAACTATCACAGACACAGATCACAATTTTTACATAAATCACAGACGCAATATCACCTTTTCGACACATCCGAACGGTATGGTCGGACTCCGAAGATCACGCCCACTGGAGTATGCAGTACTGGCGACGCGTTGAATTCCGGTCAAGGTACCAATTAAACCAAATCAAACTGACGCAGGCATAACACTCACTCGGGGGATACAACATCGTCCCCTCCACACGATCATTCTTGTCGAAACACAGTACCAGAGCCTCGTCAGCCTGCTAGCCGAAGCTAACAGTTGCCCGCCGGGCACGAACGGGGACGTGAAGGTTGGATTTTAGCCCAGCCTAATTGATGTTAAAAACGCCAGTATAATTATTATTAAAAAAAAAGAAAGAAATAAAAACTCTTTATGAAATAATTTTTGTCTGGCATATCTTCAGAACAAATGATTCATTAATTTGATAAGGGTCCCCACCCTTAAGTACAGAGGGCGAAGTCCCCGGTGTGGTGCAAGGGGCAAGCCACTATCGCGGGGCCCAGAGAAGTAACCCCCTGAAATGAAAAAATAATTATTTATGTACAGTCTCTAGTCTTTAAGGACACCCAATGGGAAGTTGACACTGTGGGTAGACCTGTCCCCCAAATTTTGTTTGATAAATTTTGTAACTGTGTCTCATTGTAGTGACGTCATAATTTGACGGAAATGTCAATCTTTTTAACCTCCAAATTTTAATTATATTCATAACTGTCAGAGCATAAGCGAGCATTTATTATTTAAATTTTGGTCGATGATCATTACTGAATATTCAAGTTAATATAAATATTGAAAATAAAACATAAATTACCTTTGCCAATGGAAGTTATCAGAATCAACATATTTGTTTTGAAGTAATACTGTGTTTTGAATCGTTGTTCGAAATAGACGATTCTTGAAATAAAATTTCTAGATAATTACTAAATACTTTTGTGTTTCATTATGTGGGCTTTAAGAATATTTGTTGTACAGAAAGAGAGAAGTGTAAGGACAAGTATTCCAATTTAAATAGTCCGTGGAAAAATAACGCTAATTATAAATGTGACTATTCCACGGTATATGTACAAACGTCAAATATTTGTTTGCATTATTTCAAACCGAACTTCTGGAATAAATCATTTTATGGCAAACAGGCTATAAATAAATTAATCTTAAAAAATATCAAAAAAAATTATTTATGGATATTTCAATCGAACTATTAAACTGGGACATATTTTACTTCTTATGAGTTCTAGTTTTAATCTAATGGGTTTTTGACAAGAAAGAGGATGGTTGTGTTTCCTCTCCGTCGATAACTAGCGCGTACTGAGAAATAACAGGCATCATAAATATTCAAAACTTGAAAAATATTTACTTCAAATGTCTTTATTAGTAGGAAACTCGTCGAAACATAGTTCTTGAACTGTAAGTGTCGATATAACTCTTATTAAAATTTGGTAGACATTATTTTTATTGACTTCTATTATTACTGATACTGATGAGTGTCGCATGTCGAATTCATACTTAAATATAAATTCTTAAATTAAAAATTATAGTTACATCAACCTTCAATGTCGTGTGTTCCTTAGCATCATAGGTTTATGGTAATATTCAACTTTCACTAGTGGCTTATTATGTTGAGATATGATACCGTGAGACACAGTCGTTTTAAAAAATTAAATGCTTTAAGATAATTCCACATTTTATTAAATTTGTGTATATATTTAGCATTCAACTCTATGAACTTTTGCTACCTACGTAAAAACCGCATTGGTATCCACTGTATATCACTGGTATCCACATACATATACACCCACATCTACGAATACATTACACTGTTCCATGTCTATTCTATGTTGTTCAGATGACCTACCTTTATTTCAACATACCTCATATCTGCTCATATAGAAATATATTTCTAATTAGTAACTTTCTGGAACACATAGACATAACAATTTCAATAATTAATATAGTTCTAGTATTTCGTATAAAATTACTAGTTTTACACAGTTTGTTTCAATGTTATAACACTATAATATTATTAAATTTATATTATGTTACCTTAAAATAGTAGAGTTGTGGATACTAATAGTGCTGAATGCTGCTGAAACTACTAGAAGAGTTTTTTGGTCGAATTGTTATTATTACTAACTACGTACCGATGTTACGTAAATACAACCACCCGAAATGTATGTAGGTACCTTTTAATATAGCAAACAACTTCACATATAGAAGGCACCTGTTTATATACCCTAATGTGAAAATTTAAATTATTTTAATGAATAGATGAGTAAAATAAATTTTTAGAGGAATAATTATTATAATTAAAATACGAGATATCTCATTTTCATAATTTGAATAGTGTATAATATATATATATATATATATATATATATATATATATACATATATATATATATATACCAGGTTGTTCAATAAGTTTTGTCGTTCGATAAGAAAAACGCGATTTAAAGGTTTGAAGTACATTTTAAAGTACATTTTATTATTCAATATAATCTCCCTGGACCTCAATACATTTTTCCCAGCGATGTTCTAATTTATGGATTCCATCCCTGAAGTGAGAATCCGGAAGACTGTTGAAATAAGCTTCCACGGCTATTGTTACCTCTTCGTTTGATGAAAATCGTTTCCCACGCATGAATTTTTTCATATGTGAGAACAGCCAGAAGTCAGAGGGTGCCAAATCTGGCGAATACGGTGGATGTGGCAACAGTTCGTACTTTAATTCACTAATTTTTACGATGGTTTTTTGAGCTGTGTGAGAGCGTGCGTTATCTTGATAAAACATGATTTTTTTCTTTTGTAAACCAGGTCTTTTCTCACGAATTTTTAGATCCAGCTGGTCCAGAAGGTTGCAATAATAAGCCGAGCACAGAGGACAGAGGTACAATACGTATCTCTCCACTACTGGAATCAGTGTAACCAGTAAGAAGATATAAAATATGTTAGATACGTGGACGGTGTTTACTTTGTATTGGCGCGCTAAACTGTGTATGTATGCGTACAACACAACCAACATTACAATCAATTCCATTATTGTTTGACTGATCTACACTCGGTGAATGCCACTGAGACACTGACTACCTACGAGCCTAAGGTACACAAAAATGCACACTGCAGATTTCATGATAGAGATAGTTGCTGTGTCTTCATGACTCCGTGAATCCGAGTTTATTGTTTTGCCAGTCTGGAGGTAATCCACGAACAAATTTCCTTTGGCATCCCAAAAAACTGATGCTAAGACCTTCTTGGCCGATTTCTGGACCCCAACTCGCTTCGGAACCGAAGTGCCGGGTTCGCACCACTCCTTAGCCTCTTGCTTTGATTCAGGTGGTAGACCTCATCCATAGTGATACAACAACGCACAAAATCCTTTTTATCCTTTCTAAAATGGTCCAAATATTGCTGAGAAAGTCGTATTTGAATGTGTTTTTGTTCCATTGTGAGTAAATGTGGCACCCATTTTGCTCACAGCTTTCTGAAACCCAAAACTTCAGCCAGAATATTACTTATACAGCCTAATGGGATCCCTAAAACTTCTACTAAATCTCTCTCACAAGGGGATTCACCCAGAGCGAATTTCGGGATTTTGATGAAACTTCGCTGGTGTGTAGAACAGGCCAAAATAAGGGACTCTTATTTTTTTATCGGCCATCGTCCACGTTTACGGGGTGAAACCAGCCCCTAAAGTTAGGGTTTCAAATTGTATTTCTTAAGATATCTCGAAAATTATAAGAGACAGAGGAAAACTTTAAATTGACGAAATGTTACTCTTTAAAAGATCTATTCAACTATATAGGTTAAACCAGGGCCGGGTTCATAAGAGGGTCTGGAGGGGTGAACATGGGGGTAAATTTTCTTGTACAGTCTGAGTGGTTCAATGTATCAAATTTTTGCTATCATAAATAGAAAGAGCACCAAAAATTAGAGGATACGTGGTTTTGGGTTTTTTTGTAATATGTGTGGTATCCAAGCCATATAAGGAAGAAAAAAATATGGTCGATTATGTTGCATTATTATTGATTGCAAACACGTTTTATATTTTTTTATTTTATGTTTATTTTCATCATGAAGATGTAAATTTTTCATTTCCGATAATGATTCATATATTTTTCAGTATTTATTTAATTGGTAATTTAGCCATTTATACATTTAGTTATTCATATTCGATATTTTTTATACCTATTACTATACCAAAGTTTTCTGGTCTGCAAGTGTTAATAAATGCTGGGTAAGAAGCAATAATCTTCCGTTCAACAACTGCCTTTACCTTCTTACAAATTCGTTTTTAACCAAGTAAACGCGCTTTATTTTTTTTAAAAATTCAAACTATTTTTCTTATTCTGGAAATATTTTTCTTCTAAAGGAAAAAAAGATTGATGTTTGAATAATAATGAAAATTATAATATTTTCCAGGCTTTTAATTTACAATTCAATTTGTAATTCCTAACAAATCTAATTAATATGATAATAAGAATATTTTTTTTTTATTATTTTAATAAAAAAAATTTTTTAGTTTTTTAAAAAAAATAGTTATAATAATAATAATAAAATTAAATAAATACAGTAGTACCTCATAACAACAAAGTAGAATAAAATAATGTTCACATATTTTTGTGTGTAGACAAAAAATTTTCAAAAAATTGATATTTTTCCAACGAAATGAAAGCGTCATGTTTTTCATATTAAATTATTATTATATTATAATTTCCGCAACATTGAATTTTATATTTGTAAAACAAAAATCTGTACTGAATGATACAAATTCAACAATTTTTACTTTGCCATAAAATCTTGAGTATAGTATGTCGGTACCTATATATTTTTGTCACATTTTAGGCCGCAAAATGAGGGTGCGTACAGGGCCGGCGAGACAAATAGTAGGCCCCCGGATACAAAAAAAAATTTCAAACATTTTTCTCCAAAAAAACAATTCACGAACAAAAAAAATTCTCTCGCTTTCTTCGGACCCTTAATCGAGGCTGCGGCCCCCTTCTTAGACCCGGGCCCCCGGGAATTGCCCCACCTGCCCCACCCTCTCACCGGCTCTGGGTGCGTATTATACCCGTGTATAGAAAAGTCTCGAAAAGAAGAAAATGATTAATGAAACGGATAAGACTGACTAGGACTGACAGTTTGATAATATTGTTTATTAAATGCTTTTTTCCTACCGAATTTGATATTTTTGTTTCTGTTTATTAACCCCTTTAGGACTAACAACGAGCTCAGTTCGTCATACTAATTTTGAGAAAAAATTCAACTGAAGAGTGTGCATTGTCTTATATCGGTAACTGGAGGCTGTATAGAATTGATTGGAACTGGAGGCTAAAGAGCGGTCATATTGTAAATAAATTAAGCAAAACCTACCAAACTTGCAATTATACTTATAGAGATATTAAATTTTTTATCTAAAATATTGGAATATACGGCGGTACTAAAAGAGTTAAAAATTTTAATTACCTGTGTTAATAAATATTTGTACAATTTTTAAATAAAATATCGGAAAGTTATGGGTACATATTTTAACCAAATTTTAATTTTCTCAGTAAATTTTCCCGTATACAGCTAAGTTGCTCAGGGGACCAGACGGGAAATGAAAGAGCTGAAAAATAAATAAACTTGACGAGCAAAAAAATGGTAATTAGTCAATTATAATAGTTACTTGGCCAAAATGTTCCTAAAGGGAAGGGGGAGAGTTACGCACACAAGAAATTCACTTGATGGTAAAAAAAAATTCAAAATTAAATAATATCTAACATGTTTTCAATTCTCGGAGTGGAGATGGGGATTATGACCTCTTTGGCTTGATAGGCGCCTGTCAACAATGTCTTTCAAGGTCTGAATTTCTTTAATTAAAATATCGTGTGTTACAGAAAAATAGCTACCAACATTCTACCAAAAGTTCAATTTTGTCATAGTGTTGTTTCTAATTAAAAAAAAAAGGTAAAAGACAAGATGTTTCTTGCTACATTTGTCCAATACCGCGAAACAGTTTAATGATTATTACAAAAAGAAGAGCTATTTTATTGTAGAATGTTTTGCAACTGATTTTTAATCTGATCAGTTATAAATATACGTACTTAAAATTTAGTTTTGAATTTAAGATCAGCAAGTTTCACATTTGGTTTATGAAATATTGCCAACAACTCTATCGCACACAATCTACATAACGCAAAAAATGTTATTATATTAAACAATTTTATAAAACATTTGATGCATAATAAAAATGAAATTAAAAAAATATAGGTATTACGTATTATTAATAGTTATAAAAAATATTTCAACATCGTAGGTATTTCAATTTGATAAAGATAATTCCTTACTTACCCTAATTCTTATTTTATTAGAGTAAGACATATTTTTTCTCCTTTTCATTAATTATTTTACAAACAAAGATGTATTACTTTTACTTTCTACATTATATAATGTGAGGGGTATAAAAGCAAAGTCTGCAATCTCCACCTGCACCATATTTCGGGTAATCATCTTTTTTAAATTTTGATCCTTTTCAATTCATAACCAATAAACTGTTGTTACTAGTTGGTGACAAAACATTTATTAAAGTTGTTGTTTTATGCCTGACTAGTATTAGTAAAGTAATTTAAGAGTAAAATCAAATTTATTGATGGAGGTTGCTGGCTTTGCTTTGGACGTAAGGAGGTTGTAGTGTTTGCTTTGAAGATACAAGGAGATTGTGTCTTTTGCATTGTTTGGTAAATGAAGGAACTATTAAACATTATTTTATAAAAGTTGGTAGTAGGTAAATATTTTTAAGACAAAAAAAATGTAATTAAAAAGAAATATTTTTATTAAATCAAAGTAAATACAAATCTATCTACTTAATAAATTTCTAACACAAACTGACTGACTGACAGATAACGCACAGCCTAAACCGTTGGGTTTATAAGAATTAAATTTTGCATAGGAGTTCCTTATGTAACGTAGATGAGTACTAAGAAAGGATTTTTGAAAATTCGTCCCCTAAGTGGGTTTAATAGGGGATGAAAATTTGTATGTAAATTCGTTATTTTTGAAGTTAGTGGTATATGAAAATATGTTACTATGGCTATTAAGATAAATAATATATTATTGAATAAATATTTAATACTGACTGACAGACAACGCCGAGCCTAAACTGTTGGGTTTAGAAGGACGAAATTTAGCACAGGAGATATGAAAATTTACGTTTAGGCTTCTATTTATAAATAAAAGTCAGTTGTGTAAACGTTTCTGGAAATTTGTTCCCTAAGGGGTTAAAACAGGAAATGAAAGTTCGTATGGGAAGTTCGTCATTTTTGAAGCTAGAAACGTGGATATTGATTTAGGCTTTTGAAAAACATTAAAAGTAAGCAGAAAGTGAGTACCTAATAAAAAGATGTTGTCGATGGGAAGTCCCATCGGGTATACGGCTAGTATCAAATATAATCATACATCATTAAATCAGGAGCCTCAACCAAAATTTCACATAGAAGATTTTTCTCTGCTGGATTGTCTTCCACAGTGGTATCATTATTGAGTACATTGTGCCTAGAGAACACTCTTTTGTAATATGCAAGCTCTGGTTTAGCAGACTATTCTTCCCCAAAATGTTTCTTGAGTAAGTTGTTGTAACTTAGTTTTGCCGCATTGACTTGTACTTCATTAATTTTTATTTTTTCCAGCTGTACGTTTTTTATACTTTTGCCACTTTTGAGAACGATTATGTCAACTCCGCAGTCATTTTTATAGAAACGTTTCCCTTTAATTAATACAGAAATTTTTGTACCATTTCATTTAATATAAAATCGTTTCGTCGGTTGAACCTCAAAATGCCAGTTACCACATTTTTTTTCATAATAGCATCTGATACTTTTTTCAGTCGAGAACTTCGCATTCGGATCCAAGTTTTACTACAGTGGCATGATTTTTTATAATTTTTACGTAATCAGCAGAAGAAACTCTTGTTTCGTGACGTCTAATTTTTTTTCATAGTTTCCGAAAACTATCAGGGGGAATGAAAAAATGTCCGGCCACAGGAAAAATCAATTCTATGTTTTTGACATGAAGGTATGAATGACTCCAAAGACAAAAGTACTTTATAAAGTGTTTGTTCATAACAATAAAATTTTTGGGTCCTTAAGGGGAAAAATTTTATTATGTATAATCCAGCCCACAGTATGGCTCAATATAGTGATAAAAATGGAGATTGCGTAGTTTGCTTTAAACATTTGAGTGGAGAATGCTGAGATTGCTTTGAACCGTGATATTTAAATGAATTTTTCTATTGGAGTTTGAGGTATTTGTCATGAATTTAATATTTGCATATGCATATTAGCCTATGAGTTGTTGCCTATGATACCATTAACTCATTTTCGTTAAAAAGTGGATATTGCAGACTTTGCTTTTATACCCCTCAATTGCCTAGATATATGTACCGCAAGTGGCAAGTCCCATTTGGATGTATACATACGATTTACATGTTAATTTTTAACATTGGATTCCCATAAGGAAAAAGTTATGTCACGAGAGTACGTTGAACAAACTAATAATACTAATTTAATATTATAACTACTGTTACTATAACTTTAGCAATAATAATGCAGTAAAATAAAGAAATGAATGTCGCAATTTTCAAGCAATTCACATTTTTACATAATAAATATTTGTGTCATCTGCTGTAAATTCAAAAAGGCATTTTTTTTATTTTCTTGAAAATAAATATTAAAATAATAAAAATACCAAAACAACATTCTGTTGAAGAAATAGTGCAGATAAATATTTGTGTCATATGTTGTAAATTCAAAAAGGCATTTTTTATATTTTCTTGAAAATAAATATTAAAATAATAAAAATACCAAAAATATATTCTGTTGAACAAATAGTGCAGATAATTTGGTGGAAAAAAATTTTTATAAAAGAAAATTACCAAAAATAGGAATATGTTTATCCAAAGCACTCTTGTGACATAACTATTTCCTTGTAAATATGTAAATCGTATGTATACATCCGGCAGGGATACCCAGTATACATAAAGTAGTATATATTAAAATATATTAGTCAAGTTTGTCTGGTCAAGTCTTCTATAACGTAATTAATTCATACTGCGTTACATGGAAACCACGTTATATTAGGAGACTCAGAATTAATTGATATCAGTATGAATTCTATGCAAAACCGAACTGTGGGAATCATGAAAATAAAATACCCCTGTCGCAGCGTCTGCATAACATAGCGAATTTCCAAATATTGGGCACTGGCGGATCTCATATAAGACTTGTACCCATTTAAAATAGTTTAGCTTTCTAAGAGTAAAAGAATTTTTATAATCGGCTGGATAATTTATTTTTGGTATTTTTGGGACCCAAGAACCTGAACGGACTTTGTGCAGCATAGTTGCTATCCATTTAAAATAATTTAGTTCTCTAGCAGTGAGAAAATTTTCGGAATCGGTTCGGACGCTTATTTCTGGTGTTTTCGGATCTGCAAGATCCCGGTGAACCTCATTAAAAAATCAGCTCGACCGTATATTCTGGGCGGACCTTATGTAATATAACCTATATATACGTATAGATAGCGGAAGGTGTGTTACCTTGGACCTATTTTTGCTTTTTAAATTTTTATTTTAATATAGCTAGTTAAAAAGCAACAAAAGTCAGCGTTCAGTAATCATTGATTCTTAATAAATATAATTTATTTTTTAAGGGGCTCAATATTAATTTCTTTTATCACTTTTTCTATAATAAAAAAAAAATACTACATTAAGACCAAGGTACAGTGCCTATGTTGTACCTCGGACCTAGGTATGTTGTATCTTGGACCATCTTTTTAACGTAGAAAAAGAAATTTAAGGTATAACGACAAAGATATGGACGGTCAGACATACATATATTTAACAGCCTTTTGAAAACTATACTTTTTACGTGAAAATAGTTTAAAATAGCTTAGCTAAACATTTCTATAGTCAACAAATTTCTAGTGTTCCGTAATTATATTCTTTTTTCATAAATACGTTTTAAAAGATTATAAAATGAAACATCAGAATATGAAACACTTTCAACATAGAGTATTTTAAAACAGGTTATGTTTTTGACCGGTCCATGGTACTACGTCATTGGTACAGCACTCGGCCATTTTGTATAATCATATCTACAGCAAGTTTCAAGTTAGCTTAAACATGATTTGAAACATATCAAAATATAGCTAAAATAATTTTTCATAAGACAGAAATATTATCTTAGTATAAAACGAACACAACTAGTTTAGGAAAACAAAAATGTAAAGACAAAAATAGTTACTTTTTAGTGATGAAAATTTGTTTAGTTTTTCTTTATAACAATAGTTAACATTTTTCAACCCAAACACAGTAAAATGGACCGTTGCCGCAAAGAGTATAAACTAGTATTGTTAGTTCCTTTTACATTTCACAGGTAGAACTGAAATCAACATAGGTTCAAGGTACACATATCTCCAAGGTACAACACATAAGATATTTTTCCATTTTAACAGTAAAAGTATTTTCAAAACCCCTTGTGTAGTCTTTTATGCCGCCTTTGCATCCGCAGGACAATTGTGGATCTCAGATAACACAACCTGTACCTATCTAAAATAGTTTACCCCTGTAATAGTGAAAAAATTTTCAAAATCGGTCAGTTATTTTATTTTTGACACTTTTGGGTCCCATTGAGTCTGTCGGACCTTACATAACGTAATCTACAGTGGCCATCCAATGGTACGTACTCCGATTTTACGTAGTGACGTCAGCGATTTAGTGGGGTTCTCCTCTCACAGATATGTTGTTATTTGTCTGTGTTGGTGAAAATTTATGTACCAAGCCCGAGTCAGGGCCGTAGGTAATATTGTCTGAGGGTCTCGTAGCCTTTAAAAATTTTAAAATTTCACTGAAGATATATATGCACATATTCTGTATACGTAATATGCAAAATGCAAATGCAAAATAAGTAACGTAAAATTCTAGAATATTCTAATCATCAACTAGCAGAGATATCAAAAAACAAACTTCACCGTTGAATTGGTTATTAAAAATGAGATTAAACAGTGTAGTTTGACAAAAATTCTAGAATGTTCTATTTGTCAACTAGCAAAGATATTGAAAAATCAATTGTATCATTTAATTGTCCATTGAAAAAGAGATCAAATTACACATTTTGACAAATGTTCTGGAATATTCTATTCGTGAACTAGTAAAGATATTAAAAAACAGATGTCGCCATTGAATTGGCTACCAAAAAAGAGACCAAATAACACATTTTGAGAAATGTTCTAGAATATTCTATTTGTCAGCTAACAAAGATATTGGAAAATCTACTGCACCACTTAACTGTCTAACCGAAATTAAACTAATGTAAACCAAATGTCCGATTGACAAAGAATTTTTGCTATCTGACGAATAGAATATTCTAGAACATTTATGAAAATGTGCTATTCCATCTTTTATTCGATGACCAATTAAATGGTACAATCGATTTTTCGATATCTTTGTTAGTTGACGAATAGAACATTCTAGAATTTTTGTCAAAATGCGCTGCTTAATCTAATTTTTAGTGCGCAATTCAATAGTGAAGTTTGTTTTTTGGTATCTTTGCCAGTTCACGAGTAGAATATTCTAGAATTTTTGTCAGCTTCCGCTATTTAGCGTCTTTTACGCTGATGAATGCGATAGTGAAGTTGATTTTTGGACAGTTTTCTAAAAGTTGTCACTCATATTCATTAGTATAACATTCGATTTCCTTTGTCTACACAACCGAATTTTAAGTGTAAATTGTCTCTTAAGATAATATTGTTTTAAATAAATTCAGATAAATAATATTTACCAACCCCCCAAAACAAAAGTTTACTGACGCCCCTGATCTTCCGATTTTACGTACTTCCCCTTAAATTTGCACCGACCACTACGTAAAATCGGATTTGTGGTGTATATCTATTTAAAATAGTTTAGGATTAGCTCTCTAACAGTGAAAAATTTTAAAAATCGGTCGGTTAGTTTTTTTTTACATTTTTCGGTTCCATGAACCCTAGCGGGTCTTACATAACGTAATCTATATCTATCTAACATCGCTTACCCCTCTAACAGTGAAAAAATTTTCAAAATCGGTCGGTTAGTTTATTTTTGACACTTTTGGGTCCTATGGACTCTGGCGGACCTTACATAACGTAATCTGTTTCTATCTAAAATAGTTTTGCTCTCTAACAGTGAAAAAATTTTCAAAATTGGTCGGTTAGTTTATTTTTTACAATTATGGGATCAGTAAATCCTGGCGGAACTCATACAATATAATCTTTATTCATATAAAATAATTTTAGTAAAAAGTTTACCTCTCTAACAGTAAAAAAAGGTCTTAAGGATCTCATGTGACTTATGGCGGTCCGTGAGGTTCTTGCGGACATCATTTAATAACTTAATTAATTCAAATACTTTAACTCACTAACGGTGAAAAAATTTTCAAAATCGATTGGTTTGTTTATATTTGGCTTTTTTACGTCCCCAACACCCTGACGGATCTCACATAAGAAATCTTAAATCCATTTAAAATTGTTTAACTTTCTAACATTAATAATTATTAGCGAAAAATTTTTAAAATTGATCCAGTTCTTTAAAATTTTTTTCCAGACATACAAACGTTGTTATTTCTTTATAATATTTAATAATATTATATCATGACATAACTTTCAATATATTGCTCATTTAAAATTTAATAAAACAAAATATCTTTATTACATAAGCTTAAAAAATTTGGTCAATTTTAATTTTAAAGAGGGCATTAGTAACCCAAAATGAAAAAAAATTACAATTTTCTCGAAAACTACTTAACCTAGAAAGAAAATTATAAGAACATTTTCTTCAAATTTTTTTTCAACGATGTAAAAAAAAGAGCTGTCTAATGACAAAAAATGGCCAGAAAACCTACTTGTGGGCATCCAACGTATCTGGCTAACGAACTTAGCCGAGCCAATCCGGATTCTAGTTCGCAAACAAAACTTCATAAGCATTAGACGTTTCATTCGAGAGTTATCGTGGGAACACCCACCCACCCACACACACACACATTATATATCTATATACAAATATAAATACAAATCTAAAATATCTATCTATCTATCTATCTATATATATATATATATATATATATATATATATATATATATATATATATATATATATATATATATATATATATATATTTCTGTCAGGGGTATATATATATATATATATATATATATATATATATATATATATATATATATATATATATATATATATATATATATATACCCCTGACAGAAAGTTTAAGACCACTTAAAATTTTTTTTTAAATGGTTTTATCTATGCCATGAAAGCTTTAATTTAAATAACGTTATGTATAGGATTTGATTACACATTGAGCTTCAATTCCATGTACTTGTTGAGATTATTTAGGCATTTCTTTAACGATCACGTCACATCAAAAAGTGAAAGTGAATATTCTCTTTTTTTAAATTGAAATATTATTTTTTTAATAGATAAAAATTGTTTTCCCTTAACTAACGTTTCTATCATATTAAACAACACATTTTTAGCTTTCTAACGACGACCGAAACATTTCCGTACGATGATTAGTTACGAAGTTACGAACAGTCAAAGTTTAGTATGTGCTCTACTCTTTGAATTACTCTAACTCGGTTAAAAATTATCGCACAGCGATGAAAGAAAACGAAATTAAAGGAAAAGAAGTGATCTTTTTGAATATAATATTAAAATTAATAGAAAAAAATTCTTCGTACTAATAGTGAGCTTTGAACGTAAAAATTCCATTTTAAATTCTTATATCAAGTTTTTTTTTATGACCATAAATCAAAAGCAGTGAAACATAAAAAAAAATTTTAAGGATAGATTCTGAAAGTAGAAACTCTAAACTTTCATTCTGTTTTTAAATCAACGCTCTCGTTTTTAGCGAATTTCGAAAACTCGAAATTCAGCTATTACAGTAGGTGTCATGACGCAATCTGAGTCCGGGACTATGGCAGAAATCTGTTTTGAGGTCCCTAGAATACGAAAATGATATTCACTAAAATTTATATATATATATATATATATATATATATATATATATATATATATATATATATATATATATTTATGTGTTCCCACGATAACTCTCGAACGAAACGTCTAACGCTTATGAAATTTTGTGTGCGGACTGGATTCTGAATTGGCTTGGCTAAGTTCGTTAGCCAGACACGTCGGATGCCCAGAAGTAGGTTTTCTGGCCATTATTTATCATTCGATCCTATCATAAGGCAGTTCAATTTTTACATCGTCGAAAAGGAAAAAAAAAATTATGAAGAAAATATTCTTATAATTTTCTTTCTATTTTAAGTATTTTTCGAGAAAATGTAAATTTTCACTTTTATTCTTTCTTTCTTAGTCTAATAAGTAATTTATATTTATATCTCAGTTCTTTATTAAGTATAAAAATATTTCACTTTTTTATTAAGGAATTTTGTGAGAACAAGTGAAAACTATTCACATATATGTGATATAACACACATACATGTATAGAGTTTTGTTTCTCATTTATTGCATTATAATTAGCATGGTTCTATCCCATGTTAAAAAATGTAAATTAAACAGATTTTCTAAGCTAATGTAATGAAGAATTTTTTTTTTTTTTTATTGAATTTTTAAGTAAACAAGAAATTGAAGATTATGTTATGATATAAATATTATTAAATATGAAACAAAACAAAATATGTACAATGTACATATGTATGTACGGAAAAATATTTTGAATCGATTTTGAAAATTTTTCCACTAATAATTAATAATGTTAAAAAATTAAACCATTTCAAATGGATTTAAGGTATTTTATGTGAGGTCAAGGTTTTCGGGACCTAAAAAGGCCAGAAATTAATTAACCAATCGATTTTAAAAATTTTTTCACAGTTAGTAAGTTAAAGTATTTGAATTAATTAATTAAATGATGTCCGCAAGAAGCTTACGGACTGCCATAAGTTATATGAGATCCTTAGAACCCTTTTCTTGCTGTTAGAGTACTAGATTTGTATGAGTTTCGCCAGGATTTACTGATCCCATAATTGTAAAAAATAAACTAAACGACCAATTTTAAAAATTTCTTCACTGTTACAGAGCTAAACTATTTTAGATAGATTTAGAATACATTATGTAAGGTCCGTCAGGGTCCACAGGACCCAAAAGTGTCAAAAATAAACTAACTGACCGATTTTGAAAATTTTTTCACTGTTACAGAGCTAAACTATTTTAGATAAATATCGATTACGTTATGTAAAGTCCGCCTGGGTCCATAGGACCCAAAAGTGTCAAAAATAAACTGCCTGATCGATTTTGAAAATTTTTTCACTGTTACAGAGCTAAACTGTTTTAGATAAATATAGATTCCGTTATGTAAGGTCTGCCAGAGTCCATAGGATCCAGAAGTGTCAAAAATAAACTAACTGACCGATTTTGAAAATTTTTTCACTGTTACAGAGCTAAACTATTTTAGATAAATATAAATTACGTTATGTAAGGTCCACCAAGGTCCATAGAACCCAAAAGTGTCAAAAATAAACTAACTGACCAATTTTGAAAATTTTTTCACTGTTACAGAGCTAAACTATTTTAGATAAATATAGATTACGTTATGTAAGGTCTGCCAGGGTCCATGGGATCCAAAAGTGTCAAAAATAAACTAACCGACCGATTTTGAATATTTTTTCACTGTTACAGAGCTAAACTATTTTAGATAAATATAGATTACGTTATGTAAGGTCTGCCAGGGTCCATGGGTCCAAAAGTGTCAAAAATAAACTAACCGACCGATTTTGAAAATTTTTTCATTGTTGGGGAACTAACTATTTTAGATAGACATACATTACGTTATTTAGGGTCCGCCAGGGTCCATGGTACCCAAAAGTGGTAAAAATAAACTAACCGACCAATTTTGAAAATTTTTTCACTCTTACAGAGCTAAACTATTTTAGATAAATGTAGATTACGTTATGTAAAGTCTGCCAGGGTCCATCGGATCCAAAAGCGTCAAAAATAAACTAGCCGACCGATTTTGAAAATTGTTTCACTGTTGGGGAGCTAAGCTATTTTAGATACATATAGATTACGTTATGTAAGGTCTGAAGTGTCAGTACACGGTAAAAAGTTCCAGTGTAAAATTACAGCAAATATCATTGGTTACTTTTGTACATAAAAAGTACTGTAAATTCACAGACGACTGTAATTTTACATAATTCGTGTAATATTTATCTGTAATTTTACACAATTTTTTACATAAAAATGCATGTAATTTTACACTAATATTTAGGTAATTCAAGGGGGAGTATGTAAATAAAAAACTGTAATTTTACAGTAAAGTTTATGTATATTTACACAGTAAATTTTAAAATTACATTGTATTTATACAAAATTACACTGTGTTTTTACAAAATTACATGGTGTTTTTACAAATTTACATTGTATGTTTACAAAAGTACATATGAAATCTGTAAGTTTACATAGTATTATTACACTAGTATATTGTAATATTACAGTATTTTTTGTAATATTACAATGTATTATCTATAGATGTACCAGTAACAATTAGATACTTGTTTCCAGTATTAGATTACTTTTACAATTAACGATTGTTAATTATAAATAGAAGTGTAATAACTTTTGTAAATGTAATATTTTTTGTAAAATAATACAAAAATATAAACAATTAACAATAATAAATTATTTACGTGTTTGAAAACATAGAAATTTATCACCTTAATATTTTAAGGTCACATTACTTCAGAAAAATATTTTCTCAAATATTTTCGAAATGATTATAACGCCAGATACTCTAATGGGTATTATACACTTTGTCAAAACTGAATTTGAATTTCTGGAAACAAAATTTTTGTGCGGCGTGCACGATAACATAAAACTATTTTACCGATCGATTCAAAATTTTAATATTTTCTTCTAAACAACAGTACCCATAAAATGGACTAGAATAAAAGGAATTGGACAATTTTTTGTTCAATTGTTTACGGTTTTTTTACGGAAAAAGATGCTACATCTGAAATCATCAAATCATAATCTGTTCTGTGATTGTTGTGATGCAGAAAAAAAATTAAAATTTTCAGGCCGATCAGTTAACTGCTTTTCAAGCTGTAATATATTTTGATTAAAAAAAATTTACAAGCGTAATTTTGAAAATGCTTGCAATTTTTCTCTGAAACTTTCAAAAAATATTATTAAAGTATATAATTCCAAGAGTATACTTTACATGTATAAAATGTCCGACTTCTCCGACCCGAAAAAATGTAATATCGCCATAAATGTCTCATGATTTTGATAAATAATATTTGAAACATGTGATTTTAAAATACATACCTAACTTAAAAGATTCTATAGTTCCTGTATATACAGATTTATAATTATTATTTATTTTATTTTATTTTTATTAAATTCTTATAGGTACATAAACACCGATTTGGTTCCAGATGTAATTATTTTGGTCTTGAATTAATTTTGAAATGGATTTTTGTACATATTTTCGCAGACCAATCTTTCGTAATTTAAAAGTGTTTTATAACATTTTTGCTTGCATAAATCTGAACATAATTTTCCACTGATCTCATTACGAGGTAGAGAAAAATCAGCCCATTATTTTCTAAAATACTTTAGCCTATAAATATATATGCCATTTTTTGAAAATTTATTAAATTGAATTCCGTGTATGTACCTACTTAAATTATTTATAGCTGTTAAAATATTTACTTTTAAAAATTGTTTCGATTTTATGTCTGTAACGTACAAAGACGCTAACAAGCTCAGTTTCTCATCTCATCAACTCCTTTACCTTTGTAGATATCCTCAATTATCTTGAACTTCTTTAAGGGGGTATCTTAGTCTAGAAATTCAAAAAATCGATTTTCTCTTTTTAATATTTTCAAAGCTCAGACCTTTAAGAATAAGCCTCTAAAAGGGTTTACGGAAATTATTTTCGGAGTTATGGTTATTTTTTCCCTGTGTACTGTGTATCTTTCCAGTGTTAAATTAAAATCTTTATATAAATCACTCGAAACTACTTTTTTCGATACGGTTGACATGATATCTCAAATTTTAATGCACCAATTTACTTGAAATTTGGTACAGACCTTCTTAATACTATCCAAATTAATCCGATGTAGGGGATTTTGGGATTATTTTTTACTATTTTTAAAAAATTTTCAAAGTTGAAAAAAGGAGATGAAAAAATTATTTTATTTTCAATAGACTCCATCTTGTGAAAAAATTTATTTCTCCAAATTGGTTACGTCCAACTAACTATACATCCTTGTTTATTAAGAATTAACTAAAATTTTATGTTTTAGATCACCAGGGGAGTTGGAATCACGTCAACCAAGAGACACCTTTTTTTTCATTCCCCACTTTGCCGGCATGTACCGATTTCAATTTTGAATTTTTTTAAAAATTGTTATACATTTTTATACTTTTTAAATATCAATAAAAAACTGGTAAAAAATGAGTCCTAAAAATGTTTACTGTTTTTTTTTTTTTTTTTTTTTTTTGATTACGCCCGTAAAATCACCTTAAAATCGAACCTCTAGAGTAGAATACCCCCTTAATATACATACAGTTTGTGAATTTTCTTTATGTGTATCATTAAAACAATTTATTGTTAACATTGCAGTAACTTATCTTAATTTTAACACATAATTAAGTTATAATTTTTACATCAGCTAATAAGGTTAGGTATATACTTTTGAGGAGAAAATTTAAATTTAGAAATTGAACAAGGAAATTCCTTAAAAATAATAACAATAATAACCAATAATACACATATTTGAAATAACCAAAGTCACTTTTATATTATTTTATTTTACACATAAACACAAAACATCACTAATTTTTTTACCACAGATTCATGCCATATTTCAACAAAGAAAAATGCACATTCACGGACACACAACCTACAATTTTTACACAATTTTTTTTTTTATACACAAATTTATAAGTTTATTCTTTTAATTTATTATTTATTTAAAAAATTGTAATTTTTTTAAGCAGTGTATTAATCAAACATAAATGTATATAATTACTATTAATTACATTAATTTAAACAGTTAGAAAACAATTTTTATAATACACGTAGATATATTCGAGGACGCCATACAGAATAAACATGATGAATAATAAAATGCGCATGATCATGACGTCGTAAATACACAAAAGTTATGTAATTTTACACAAATATTGTATTATTACGTAATCATTGTGTAAATTTACATTTTTAACGGTTAATTTTGTAATTTCAGATTTTAAAAATGTATTTTTCCTTACAAAAAATGTAAAACTACACAAAAATGGAATTTTAAGTTGGAAATTTCCATACTTTTACAGAATTTTTGTAAAAATTCAGTAAATTTTATGTAGCGAATATTTTTACATTAAAATTACCTTATTTTTACCTTATTTTTTATGTAAAAGTAATGTAAATTTACCCCCATTTTTATCAGTGTAGGACCTAAAAGTGTCAAAAATAAAATAACTGACCGATTTTGAAACCTTTTTACTATTACCAAGGTAAACTATTTTAGATAGGTACAGGTTGTGTTATCTGAGATCCACAACTGTCCTGCGGATGCAAATGCGGCGTAGAATGCTACACAACGGGTTTTGAATATATATATATATATATATATATATATATATATATATATATATATATATATATATATATTACATAAAGTCCGCCTAGAATATACGGTCGAGCTGATTTTTTAATGAGGTCCACCGGGATCTTGCAGATCCGAAAACGCCAGTAATAAGCTATCGAACCGATGCTAAAAAATTTCTCACTGCTAGAGAACTAAATTATTTTAGATGGATACAACTATGCTGCACAAAATTCGTTCGGGTTCTTGGGTCCCCAAAAATACCAAAACTAATTACCCAACCGATTTTAAAAATTCTTTTACTCTTAGAAAGCTAAACTATTTTAAATAGGTACAGGTCTTAGATGAGATCCGCCAGTGCCCAAGATTTGGAAATTCGCTATGTTATGCAGATGCTGCGACAGGGGTATTTTTTTTTTTTTTGCTGAATCTGTAGGTACTTAAACATGAAACACTATTTTTATAAAGACATGTAAAATCGCCAAAAATTAGTATATGTAGTACTATTCGATATGGTGCTAAACTTTTTGGCGATTTTACATGTCTTAAAATAGTGTTTTATGTTTAAGTCCCTGCAAATTCGGCAAAAAAATGAGAGAGCGTTGATCTTAAAACAGAATTAAAGCTTAAAATTTCTATTTTCAGGATCTTTCCTTAAATTTTTTTTTTATGTTTTACTGTTTCTGATTTATGATAAAAAAACTATACACTAATTTCTCGTTGTAAGCAACTTGAAATAGAATCGTATATCTTACTCTTTTTAGATAATAAAATTCGCATATACATAAAAAGAGTAAGGCATATGATTCTATTTCAATTTCGATGTTGCTTACAACGAGAAACCATGGTATATAAGAATTTAAAATGGAATTTTTACGTTCAAAGCTTACTTGAACCAATGGCTTTCTTTAGTCATGCTTTTCATAGAATTTTCTTATATCCTCTTAATAAGCTTAATTTTTGTCACGAACTTGCAACAATTATCTACATTGATAGACAAAATGGTTATGGTGGATTTTCTATTTAGATTGTTTGCTAAATATTTTAATAAATATATTGATTCTCTTATTTTAACCAATTTAACGAATACAAAAGATCATGTGATATCGAAATATGCTTCCATTCCGTTTCTTTCTAACCAATCCAATGTTTTTCGTAAAGTAACGTAACGTAAAATAACGTAGAAATGAAATTCTCGAATTCAAAATTCAGTTTGAGCAACATTGGAGAGGGGGTGAGTCACCCTCTTAAATTACATACTAGTTTACATACACTAATTTTTGCTATTTACATACTGACAGTGGATAATAATGTCACAATAAGTGGTTCTGAAGTTGGACTATCGTACGTAAGGTTTTTATTAGGTTTGTTTTTTAATGGATATTATCGTTTTCGTTATCGAAAATTATCGATGACGAAAATAGCCATATTTTCAAAATGAATGGAAACCTAATAAAAACCTTACATACAATAGTCCAACTTCAGAAACATTTATTATGACATTATTACCCACTGTCAGTGTGTTAATAGCAAAAATTAGTGTATGTAAACTAGTATGTAATTTAAGAGGGTGACTCACCCCCTCTCCAATGTTAAATGAATGAATGCTGTAGGTGGGTCGGGATTCAGAGCTCCCGTTGCACGTAGGCCACCAAATACGGGCCCATTGTACCCCACGGCATCCAAGGGGGACTAGCTAGTGCCCAGTCCCTCATAGAAACTCACTATTGCACTACAGTCTGCAGTCCTGATGTCCTCGGAACTCAGAATTGGAGATCCCAGATACTTGCATCTCAAGGATGACAATGCTTCACAAGAGCATAGAACATGGGACGAAGATTCGTCCTCCAAGCCGCACGCCTCTCCAGTGTTGCTCAAACTGAATTTTGAATTCGAGAATTTCATTTCTACGTTATTCTAATTGTCTTAAACTATTTTTCGTGAAGAAGAACTTCTTGAACTACCGCTGTTCGACACAGACACCCCTTGGTTAACCACCCGTAGACTTAATATTAGGACATTGAGCAAGAACAGGTCAATTGGATTTTTTGACGTAGATTTCAAATCTGTAAACAAAATTTTTATATTGTTTATTTTTTACCCCGTTTTTACAAAATTAACCCCCAAATTTTAACCCCCAACCACCCCTGTTGATGTAATTTGAACAAATTTAATATCTGTAAATAATAAACAAATACTTTTCGTTGCAAAATACCACGTTTATTTTTGAAACTGTGCCAACATTGTTTCGAACCGTTAGTTCATTTTCAAACAGAATAAGAATTGTATTCGATACATGCCCTTATATCCAAAATTTTTTCTACCTATATTTATGAATGGGAGTGGTATACGGTGTGGAAGTGGAAGGGGCGGGGGTAGTGGGAGAATCCGAAAAACAAGAAAAATAAGATTACATTACATGTGACAAATGCAAGCAAACACGTAACAGAAGATTGAAAAAAAGATTGAAACAAACAATATTACAGAAAAATACAATTTTAAGGGTTTAATTAAATTATAATATTCAAAATAAAGTTGAACTGTAGATATCGGTGTAGTCATTTAAAAGGTGATCGAAGTTATGTTTATTTATTTCTATTGCTTCTAGGATTGTTAACTTCTGTCCTTTGTTTGCCTCGTGTAGCACGGTAATTTCCCGTTCTGGTGTGTGTCCGGTGTCAATTAAATGCCTCGCAAAAGCAGAGTCGGATTTCTTATTCCTATAAGATCTGAAATGATCTGCTCTCCGGGTTTCAAAGTTTCTGCCAGTTTGACCGATGTAAAAACTATTAGTCTTGGCAGTTTAGTTTGTAGATACCCGATTTTTTAAGTTTATCAATTTTTGTTTTATTGTTGTATATTAAGTTTCCTAGATTAAAGCCTGATTTAATTGCTATATTTATGTTTGATTTTTCTAGAATTTTTTTTAATTTCTTAAAAAAAATTTCGCATTTGCGAGGCAGGTATTTGTTTATTATTTAAAAATATGGAATACCATAAAGTAACGCTCAAATCTATTAATATTAAATTGCATATCAATAGATAGCTCTTTAAAAAAGGGCAATATCGCCAATTTAAACTTTTGCTCTATCTCTTACTATTTTCGAGATATTTGAAAAATTAAATTTTTACCTCAATTTTTGAAGGGCGATTTCACCCCTTCAAACCGTTTTTCCGCCGATAAAAAAAAAATACGTGTCCCTTAGATTTCGACGTAGAATAACACATTTCAACGGCACTGAAATCGGAGGCGGCCACCTGGGAACCTTTCCTTGTTAGATAGCTCTTTAAAAAGAGCAATATCGCCAATTTAAACTTTTGCTCTATCTCTTACTGTTTTCAAGATATTTTAAAAATTAAATATTTACCCCAATTTTTGGAGGGCGATTTCACCCATTCAAACTGTTTTTCCGCCGATAAAAAAAATAGGTGTCCCTTAGATTTCGACGTAGAATAACATATTTCAGCGGCACTGATATCGCAGGCGGACACCTGGGAACCTTTCCTTGTAAGATAAGCACTTACAAATATTGTATAAAATATATTGTATTATAAATACTTGGTTTTTGTGAATATCCCCTGTGTCTATATTGTAGTTTTGAAGTAATTAATTTTATAATAAACAATTACGAATCATACGTTGGGGCGGGACGTATTTCAGTTTTCCCATTGTACGTAGTTTTGGGTAATGTAGCCCACTATATATAAAGGTAAAGTGACCCAGTGAATCCAGTGGTGGTACCACTGTATGACCGGAATCAAAACCAGAAGATGGCTGGATACGATGTACGATATGCAAAAGATGTGCCCATGAAGTCTGCTCTGGTTACAATGAGGAAGATGAAGATTTGACTTATAAGTTTTGTCTTAAAAATGAATAGTTACCATCTGAGTACTTTGGATAATTAAAAATTGTTCTTATAATTACTAATTAGTAGCGAATTGTAATATTTTTGAGTAAAAATTGTAATTTCATCTAAAAATTAAAAAGTCAATTTTATCAATGTTAACTTTTAATATTATTAATGCTATGCCACTTTACCTACCCAAAGTGGGTAATCCAGTCATTTTGTCACTTACGAAATAATTGATAATTTTTTATTACTGTGAATATGTGAACCGTATGTATGTTATAAAATAAAGACTTTTAATTATAAATTTGCAATTGTATTATGTCAAGAAATATCAATTTATTAAAACCGTTTAGAAAATATATCAATTCAAACCTTAGGGTGGCCACATTGCCCTACCTTCCGCTATCTATCTATCTATGTAGATTTTTACAGACTTATATAAAAGTTTGAAAATATTGTTATTTTCGTTAGACATTGATAATTTTCGATAATTAAAACTACATTTTAATAGTCGGGATATATCTGGAATACCCACAATTTGCTTCCCTTAAGTCTTCAAAAATTTCGTTATTTTTTCGCTACGACACACTGTATAAGGGATATTTACGATTAAATTTTCCAATAATGGAAATTAGCGAAAAGTATTATTTTTTAAAAATGTTCTATTACTGACCAGATCAATGGGACTAATTTTAATAGTCGCAATACGTTTGGAATACCTACAACTTGTTTCGAAATGAGCAGTTAAGGTCGAAAAAATTTTCACAATTAAAAAATAAAGGTGGTATTTTTTGCTAAATAAAAAATTAAATTTGTTTTATTATTGGCATTACCTTAAAATCAAAATGAGCTAATAAGGAAGGACATTATCAACTTCTCACTCACGAAAAATACAAATCTAAAATTTTTAAATATTTATGTTCTTGGAGATATTTATCAGAAAGAAATTATTTATTATGTGAATATGACATGACAGCGTCAGCAATATGCAATTTAATACTGTCATTAAATTGTGACTGGAAACAAGAAAACACACTGAAACTTTTTACTGGGGAAAGTAAAATCTGTCATTTTATTCTGCCGTATCTCATTCGATAATCTCCTCTATATTTAAATTTGTTTCATCATATGGGTTTCTTCCGTAAAAAGTTCAGTGAATTATTAACGCTTACTTAGATCGACTGCACGTGTTGCAATATAAAAAGCATAAACTTGCAAGTACTATCGTCCACATTGTCTTAAACCTAACCGATGACGCAACTAAAATATGACTTGTTCAATTACTATTAATAATATTCAATATTGGATACTATATCCTAGGCTTTAATTATTAAATAAGCTCTTTTTTTTTAGCCATAAAATTTCGAAAAAAGATCGGTATTTATTAATACATTTTTGATTAAATTAAAATTTTAATCAATGTTAATTGTACATATTTCAAATTGATATAAATAATGAGCACATCTAAGTGTATTTACAATAGTATATTATTCAACGAGCTAGTAATGATAGCTATTACTCACGAAGATGAAATTGCGACACGAACCGAGCTTGCGAGGCGAGTGTCGTAATGCATCTGACTGAGTAATTGCCATTGCAAGCGAGTTGAATACGATATTTTTTCTACGAATTTTTTCATTTTGATTTAAATAAAATTGAATATAAATTTTAAATCAAATTTTTAATCTATTTCTAATTTCATTAAAAATTTGTATAATATTATGTATAAAACGATCAAAACAAAACATAAACTACTTTATTTCCTTGAACGTTACTAGGCAACATATATTAAATTAAAACTTGATACATACACATATACACAAAACAATTGCAAACCCATGGAATAATGATTAATACTGTGATTTCATTGGTCAAGAGGGTATTGAGTAATGAACACTCCACACCTTTGAATTATGCCTAACTTTCTCAACAATTAACAGATATGTAATGAGTGTGTTCTTCAACAGGAGTAGAAAATAGTATATTGTGCAATAAGTTCGGGAAATTGTCGATTGCCCACGAAAGCGAAGTTGAGCGCACGAACGTAGTGAGTGCGCTCATTCGCTTGAGTGGCGCAATCGACAATCCCGCACGAGTTGCACATACTATTTTTTATTACGAATTTCACATACTTTTTTCTATTATTATCACTATTTTGGCATTTTTATTACTTTTTAAAATAATATTTTTAAGTGTTCGTCTTTTTTTTCTGAATTAATTATCGTTTAAATTACTTTGTTGGTGGTTTCTATAGAAATAATTATGAAATATTTATTAAATGAAAAATTAAGAGGCGGCTTTGTGTGTTTTGATTAAATTTTGCGTGTTTTATTGTCAATTTGCGTGTGGAAAGTTACTTTCCACACGCAAAAAAGTATGCGGGAAGAGTACAGTGGGCGTACAGAAATGTGTGCGCCAAGTTAGTACTTCTCCCGCATGAGTAATAAAATAGTATTTTACAATATAAGTTCGGTAAGTTGCTTTTACTGATCGAGAAAATGATCGAGAAAACGAGACCCGCAGGGTCGAGTTTTTGCAATTTTCGAGATCAGTAAATGCACTTAACGCATCGTGTATTGTATAATATTTTTTGCACGATCGATTTAAAATACTTAAAGATTAAAAATGTGTTAAATAAAAGATAAAATTCAGATAATATAGATGAAACTTATATTTCTATGTTATGACATAGAATGCCATGAATAAATATTATAAATATTCATAGCAACTAATATGAATCTTTGTAGTGACAATTGACAACTATATTTGTAAATAAAAAATTAAGTGTCAATATTTCACTGGCGTGAATATTTTTTTTGAATTTTCTATTAAAAAAAATTGAGGAAAATAGTTTGTTAAACTATATTATTAGTGAGAATAATGAAATTGATGAAGCATTTTATTTTTGACTGCAAATTTATTCTCGGAAAATGAAAGGAAGATTATGAAAGCCACAGAAAATCTTAATGATTGAACGACCTTTTGAAATGTCAATAAAATAAGAAGACTGATGCCAACAATAATAATAATAATAATGTGCAAACTAGTGAAAATTTTGATACTATTAATGGATTTATTTTTCTAATTGTTCAAATTGTACTTTTAATTTCAATATAAATAATTAAAAACAATCATTTTTGAGCTAATTTAACTTACCACACTCCTATTTACTTACCACGCATCTATTTCACTTACCGCACTGTTATTTTTTGGTTTCCATGGATATAAACAAACGTTCGGGAAATGTAACTTACCAGCATTGTCAACAGCCTCGGTAAATGCATGAAAATACACGATCGTGCAAAAAATACATTTTCTTATATTAGTGGAAAAAATTATGTTCATCTCGTTATAAAAGAAACTCATATATTTCGAAATGAAAATTTTATTTTTTAATATTTACAAACAGAATATATAATTTTTACAACAAAGGTGTAATACAATTAACAGGCTGAATTTATATAGCAGTTTTTTTATGACCACTCTAGATATGGGGAAATCCAAGGCGAGGTTACCAGTAAATATAAAGCATTTTAGATAAACCTAGAAAAGGTCGAAAAATATAATAAGGCGCGATATACAGTAAAACGTCACTCTCGATTTATTTTCGGTTCGATAAAATATTCTTATACAGAAGAAATAATAAGCCTATAACGTTCCAACACTGAAATTTCTGGAAAAATATTTTACCGGAGTAAGACCAGATTTGATTATGACGTACCATGATAGGTGAATACGTTTTCGATCTAACACAATGCACTATGATCAAATTTTCTATTAATTAACATAGAATACATTATGAGTAAGTTAAGAGGAATGAAAAATTGTGGTCCCTTGAAAAAGTAATTAAGTGTCATTGGTTAATCAATTATTTCTCCTATATGCTTCATATTTTAATTCAAATTCTGATAGAGAATGCTAGACAACATATTCTAGACTTACCAATTTTTAAATTTTTATTACAGTAGATTCCCGATTACCCGAACCCCGGTTAACTGAGCCTCCAGGTTAACCGAGTTAGTCATCCGAAAACAAAAATGAAGCTCCTAATATCATGATAATTAATGAGCCTACTGTATTTTCATCTATATTCGATTGTCTCTATTTACATCTAACTCGTAACATTCTTAAACAAGACTGAAATATATCTGAAACGCGAACAGCAATGTGAATATAAGATTTTATTAAGCCGAGAGCGTATCGGGAGCTAAATCGAGTGTGCAAGTAATGCTGGTTGAGTGTGTAAAAGAGCAATAATATCTGTTAATTACTTTTTACTATACTATTACTACGCCACTTTAACCCCCTTTAAAACTACTATCTATTTCATTTTTCTGAACTATTTAACATCCTATTTTACTTAATATTAGAAATTTTATATCTTAAAGTATTTCTTATTTCAGACATCACTTTAATAATTTGATAAGGCGCGAAATTCAAGATAAGAAACAGTTTGAGCACGGAATCACTTTAAACATTGTATAAAAATCTGTTACGAGTACGAGAAAGCTGTGGGCTGCAGCGTATTTTTCAACTGATTCTACAACATTAGAATTACCAAGACAGTAGGTGTATACATATCATGGAACATAGTAAGTCTAAAAGATAAATTAGCATTAAATTTTGATTTTAGCCTTTTTCGTTTATTTAAATTTAAGTATATGTTGTTAGATGGAATTAAACTAGCAAACCGCATGAATTGAATAGGTTCGCCCTATACCATATCGATGTTAAATAAATGGTTAAAATAGAACGGATGATAAAAAGCATGTTTTGCTCTACGTTCAATATGTTTATAAAATTAATTTTAAATATGAATGACTGATTACATAAAATTCATAATACTTCGTTCGTTTGAAATATGTTCCATCAGTGGTTTTTATAGATAATTCTTTTTATTACTAATACATTTTATGTACGTAATTAATTAAAATTTTTAAAAATACATATTATACATAGGTGTAGGGTATAGGTAGCAACAGTACAATTATATCTATTATTAAATTTTTTTTAATAAATATGTCAGCGAGTATATTAATAAAATTAACCTGTATATACGATTTACAGGTTAATTTTTAACACTGGATTCCCATAAGGAAAAAGTTATGCCACAAGAGTGCTTTGGGTAAACATATTCCTATTTTTGGTAATTTTCTTTTAATTTTTTTCCATCAAATTATCTGCACTATTTCTTCAACAGAATGTTTTTTTTGGTATTTTTATTATTTTAATATTTTATTTTCAAGAAAATAAAAGAAATGGCTTTTTGAATTTACAGCAGATGACACAAATATTTATTATGTAAAAATGTGAATTGCTTGAAAATTGCGACATTCATTTCTTTATTTTATTGCATTATTATTGTTAAAGCCATAGTAACAGTAGTTATAATATTAAATTAGTATTATTAGTTTGCTCAAAGCACTCTTGTGGGAATCCAATGTTAAAGTTAACATGTAAATTGTATGTATACATCCAAATGGGACACCTGTTATATATATATATATATATATATATATATATATATATATATATATATATATATATATATATATATATATATATATATATAGAAGCCGTCATAAAAGTAAACGGTGGTCTTACCAAATATTAATCAGGTTGTTATTAATATTTACTAATAAAGATATGAAGTGCACGTATATTTTCGTGTGTTTTGTTGTTAAGTGGAACCACTAGTGTGACATTTTGAAAAAATTTGAAAATTTTTTTTACATGGTTCGATAGTCTATACTCGATACCTTTAAAAATAACATACTAAAATTTCAAGTGCATATCTCAAACAGTTTTTGAGTTACAGCCATCTGGAGAGCGGATCCTGATTTTCATGGTTAACTTTGAGGTACTGAGAAATGTATGAAGGTTGATAGTTCGGGAGTTTTTGTACGTGGCTGCCAGTCACATGTTGTGAAGCAGCTAGACCCTGGCACATTTAAACGACTCATCTAGTTTTATTATAACCGTTATAGTGAGTACATCGTAAATAATTTTAGTAAAAATTCTCAATGATTAAAACTAAAACGTAAGGTAAAGAAAAACTACATTTTTCAAATTTGCTGGTTATAACTCGAAGACAAATCATCCGATCGATTTGATTCTTATTGCAGCTTCTTTTATATATGTATGTTTCTTTGTACCATAAACCTTTAGTTTTCCGATCGAATAAAAAATGTAATTTTTGCAGGCCAAAAATCATAAAATTTTGGTGCAAAATTTGAAACCTTTTTTAAAAAACTCCGCCATTTTGTTAAATTTCAACTTTTTTTTCGATTGAGGTTCATGGCACGGGCAATACCTTCTATTAATAATTTAATTTAATTTAATAGTTTAATAGGCTTTTTGGTTTTTTTGATTTCAGGCGCTGTGAAGGTCGCTATCACTGCAGCAGTGGGGGGACTTTTTTTGGAGCCTTGGAAGATCGCGAATAACTCACTGAATTTTCAATTTTTTGGTTCAACAATTTTATCATGAATTTATTATATATCAACGAATATATCCTTAAAATATTAAAACATTCCATATAGTAGTTTTCTTTAAAAAAATCCCCAAAAATCACTTTTTTTTCACAATAGTGGTTCCCCTTAATAAAATTGATCTTTTTGTTACAAAATTTCTATTTATCGACATTTTTGCTTTGTTTCTTTTAAATAAATAGTTTAATGGTGGATAAGTTGATTAATCTCCTCGTTCCAAACGTCGACTTTACTCGACATAAAATAATACATAATTTTTTAATATATGAGGGTTAATATGCTATTATGTATATCCAGAGACGAAAATAAGATATTTGTTTAAAATGTTTCATGAGTTTGATTGTCATTAGTACAGTGACTTTATAATATACTTGATAATAGTGTGGCCATTAGTAGGTCTAGTTTTTTATTGGTTGACGCCATTAACAGGCCAAATGCATTGAATTTGTATACCTTGTTTATTCTGTTACTACGGTTACTCACTTCAAATTTGGCCTGAATATGGCGGATATGGTTCCAATGGCCACACTGTTATAAAGAATATTATACAGTCACTGTAGTCATTAGTAGCGCCAGAAACTATTAAATGTCTACTATAGTCGAAATCCAGTTTAAAAAAGGAAATATATATTAAAAGTGTATTTGGATTGAGGAGGTTAAAGTTTGTAAAATATATCGCAATAAATTTATTATTCGATAACTAATGTTTTACTTGAATGTACGTAGACTTTCGTGAATAACTGTATATTGTATAGTATGCCAAATTGTATTATTATGCTGACCACATTTAGCTGGCAAGATAACTTAACTGCCGTTAAAATAATTTTCTCGCCGTTAAAATATTTTTTAACGAATAATTTTGCTGTTAATTAAACTGAATTACTGCTCAAATAATTTATTCCCTTTTTGTTTCATTACTTAAGTCAAAATATTGTGAACATTCACAGATCAAATTTTCTCCCATCTAAAATTTTAATCTTAATATTCAATTTTACACAAAGGATTTACATTAAAAATATATGTTTAATTGTATTGGACACTAATTATTATAAATTTAACCAAAATACTCATGAAACCCGCTCATATCATGGTTATACAAAGAGGGAGCGGGGCCACTGAAATAAAATGAAACTGATGGTATACGATTATGGGTTTCTCACTATTTAGTGGTATTTAGTGGTAATATTTAGGCAATGTAATGAAACGTGCGGTCAAATCATTATTTCAGTGAATGACTCGTAATAATGGCCAAGAGGTTTACACAACTATACTATCACAATCTCCCTCAAACATCCTCCTACCCGTTCTATGATGACTGTAATGTATTTGTGTATATAAATGAAGTTCATCCCATATTTGTTTTTACGATCAAAAATGTATTATAATTACAACTGGCATATGTGGCTGTTTAATTTGGCAATAAAAAATTTTACTACCGCTAATTTTTTGTGTATGACAATAAACGTGTGTATTCATTTTATCCAAAAACAGACCAAAATAAAAATTAATTAAGTAGTTAGTAACATTTGAATATTCATCTATCTTGTTTGTATCTATCTTGCAACAAACAGTGTTTCAATGTGCCCAAAATATTTTAATTTCGGTTCATTATCTAGATGGATTTGTGATATTACTAGGATATCATAACTTTCATTTTCATGATTTTTTAGCTATGGACATCACTTTCTACTTCTTATTTAATTTTTAAGGAGTTAATATGTAATACCCACTATGCCCGGGTTTAACATCTCTAACGTACTCATTCTCACTAGGATTAGACGAAAAAAGGTAAATTTTTAACATAATTATGTAGTTAATTAGACCTCTATTATAGCCATAAGCCTATAATAAATTTAACGATAATCGTAGGAATTAAAATTGCGAACCTTTGCACGGCAGTCGCTGATGTTATTAAAGGAAATATATTGTTTATATGATAAATTTTATCTGAATTTAGAAGGTAAATTTTTGACCTTTTTCGTAAAAAATCTGAAAACATAGAAAAGACAATTAAAACAGTGAAATGGGAATACCATGTACCTAAGTTTTTCAATCTTTAGATGTTGCTAAAATTTTTCAGCGAGAAGTTTCTGATAAGACAAGATAATTACATAAAAGTTATAAAAATTTTAGTTACTGTTTTATCTGACTTAAGGTAATAAAATTTTATTGATTTTATTAAACAATTACAGATACCTCCCTTCTTAAGTGTTGCCCAGCAACTTCTGCTATTTCGGTTCCAAAATAGGAACTTAACTATTTAAACTAAAAATAAATATCTTTCATGACATAAAATCTCTCTCCAAACCTACTATGATTGTAGTCTGACCTAAGGAAGTGAAATACGGTTTATTGTTTTGTTCTCTTAAGTCAATGTTTTTAAGCGACTTATATGTATAAAAATGTTTGTATCTATATGTCCACGATGATGATATGTATATATATAAAATATATGTCCACGATTTTCTTTAAAACTATTAGATGCATTTGAATGAAATTCTAATGTAGAATTTTTGTAAAATTTTAGTAGAAAGTTTGTATCGTAAAGAAGAATCACAACCAAATTTTGCCCAGCCGTGACTCCCAAGCTTTTCACAAACTATAGGACTGATTTAAATGCAACTTTTTTAGCGGAAGGCGTCTATTTATAGAAAAAATACTGGCTAAGATTTTTTTTATTTTGTCACTCTATGTTTTTATCTGATTCCTAACGTCTTTTTTTAATGATACAACAAGAACTAAAAAGCGGATAATAATTAAAAAAATTAAGATATAACTTCAAAATCTCTAAATCTCAGTTAGTCTAATAGTTAAGTTTCTTTTGAGTCAAATAAATCTGTGCTCAATCTCGTATGCTTTATTTTTAAATACACATATTATATTAAAAGGATTTTTAAACCGGTACACATATATTAAGTAGAGCTTGAAACTTTTATATTTCTTTTTTATTCGAAATATCTTTTTTGTTTTGTTTTATGACAAATTTTATTACTTTATAGAAAACCACTGAAAGCATTAAAAGTTTTGTTTTAAATGATGTGTATATGTACTCGAAATGTATGAAACGGTATATAAAAATACTTACATGTAGATATGTGTATTTTCCTCTTAATATATTAAAAAAAAATTTATTACGAACTGTAAACGAAATCTTATGTCATTAATCTAAAAGCAGATGAATGAAACTACATTTAGCATATTTATGGATTTTGAAAATGAAAATATTACTTATGTTTATTCTTAAATATACAGCGCGATTTTTGGAAAGATTTTTTATTATTTTTTTTATTTTTTTTTAGTCATATCTGATACAAACTATTTAAATGTTAGGGGAAGGTAGCCTAGAGCAAAGAACTAAATTCCAAGAAGAGACTTGTGGCTTCAATAAATATAGGTAGTTCCTACATTATTAGATAGAATATTTATGGAATTTTGAAATACGCATTGTGTAAGGAATTTTTATACGAGCTTAGTGTTCAATAAAGAAAATAAAAAACCTATGCAAAATCCGCTTTGCTCGTACAGGCAGCCTAAAGTGAGTAAGCTCTTTGTGCAAAACGGGTAAATACAATATTAATAGAAAAACATGGGATCGTTGCTTTGTCACTTTTCACAGCAAAATCATAGAAAAACACGAGTCGACTTTCGACTTTTACACCATCCTCAGGTGAAAAACATAACTAAAAATTGTTCTTTTAGGCGAAAACTATTGTTAATAGTTTTAAATAATAGTTAATAGTTTTCGCCTAAAAGAACAATTTTTAGTTATGTTTTTCACCAGAGGATGGTGTAAAAGCCGAAAGTCGACTAGTGTTTTTCTATGATTTTGCTGTGAAAAGTGACAAAGCAACGATCCCATGTTTTAATATGGATTTTCACAAAGTAAACCTGTCTAGTATTAATTATTTGAATATTAATAGATTTGAGCGTTACTTTATGGTATTCCATATTTGTAAATAATAAACAAATATTTTACGGGTAAATACAATATAATATGTCATACTTCAAGGAGCAAGTACATAAAGAAGTTATGTGACATTTTTATAATTTTACAGTATAAGCGTTTGATAATAAATTTTTTATTACTCATGCGGGATAAGTAGTAACTTGGCGCACACATTTCTGTACGCAAAATAGCGGTTTGCCCACTGTACTCTTCCCACCTATTTTTTTGCGTGCAGAAAGTAACTTTTCACAGGAAAATTGACAATAAAACACGCAAAGCCGCCTCTTGATTTTTCATTTAATAAATAAGGTACCTAAGGCAATTAAGGCCCACCTAAGCAAAATATGCTTATTATTTATATATCTTATAAAATATCAAAAATATAGTATTTAATTGTAAAAATTTACTTATTTTTTGATAAAAATTCCTAAAAAAATTAATGAGTTTGTAATTATACAAGTCAAAAATTTGGTTCTAAAAAGTGTCTGCAATTGGGCCTTATTTCCGTCTGGTGTAGAAAATAAGGCCCACCTATTACAACTGCCTGAAATAGTACATTTATTATTTTTTTTTAAAGTAATTGGTGGATTTTAATTACTTTAAGAATAACTTGAACTTGAAAATACTTTAAGAATAACTTGAATTTGAAAATACTTTAAGAATAACTTGAACTTATATATCAAAATATTTTTTTATTTTTACACGTTCAAAAAAGTTTCGAAAATCCTTGAATCCCGCTTGACTTCGTGACTGCTATTGAAAACAACACTAAAAAAAATTACCTAAGTCATTATTTTTAATTTTTAATTTTTTTATCATATTTTTCGAATAAGTCAAGTACTAGGTGTTTGAATGTATGTCGAAATAAATAAATATTAAATCTAAGAGTTCTTCTTAGAATTCCGAATCTCCTTGCAACCTCTCTTTGATTGCCATGTTGAGTGACATAGCTTAAGGCTGATTCCAGTGCTTCCTCAGACTACAACGCTCTCTTCTTTTTATCAGCCATACTTCCAAACACTAAGGAATAAAAATAAAAATTCGACCAAACCAACTAAAACTGATCTGGCATCATTAAACAAATGCAACAAATAAATCAAAATTAAATGTACTTAGTTTTTTGTCCTTTTTCCTTTTTGTTATTTTTATATTAGAGTAACTATAGTAATTTAAGGTTGTGCGTCTAATTTTGCTTCATTTGTTAATGACTTCAGACCTGTTTTAATTGATTTGACTTTGCAGTGTTTGATTTTAATTGTGTTGGTAATAAAGCCCAAACAAAATTTGCATGGGCCTTATTATCAACATGTCAATATTTATGCTTATATACATTTTATATAAATACTTTAGAAATAAACTAAATTAATTGATGTAAAACTTAAAGAATATTAATTTTTTTCAATTTTGATAACAATTTGAAAGAAACATACCTTTAAAAAATCATTAATATAACACTCACAAATGTGCACAATTTTTATATCAACGAATGAAAATGTAACCTCTAAATTTGTTTGTTAAAATATGACATGAGTTTGTTACTCTGAGTAGCTCAACTTTTGTATCTGGTTTTGAAATGATTGAAAGTTCATTTTAAACTTGTTGATAAGTTAGAGAACTTTTCTTGGTAAGAAATATAGCTAATGGGCCTTATTACCCGCTGGGCCTTAAATGCCTTAAGTACCTTATTTCATAATTATTTCTATAGAAACCACCAACAAACTAATTTAAACAATAATTAATTCAGAAAAAAAAGACGAACACTTAAAAATATGATTTTAAAAAGTAATAAAAATGTCAAAAATAGTAATAATAATAGAAAAAAGTATGTGAAATTCGTAATGAAAAATAGGATGTGCAACTCGTGCGGGATTGTCGATTTCCCGCACTTAGTGCACAATATACTATGTATTTACATATACTTCCTATGCAATATAGCCCATGTTTATAATTGAATTTCTACGAAACTGTTGGACATTATGAAATTAAATTTTAATATATGATACTTCAGTATAATGTCTTTCTAAATTTTACAAAATATTTTGAATTACTAATTAGTAATTACCCTTACCAAGTTTTATGAACCAATTATATTTAATATTCAAATTTGATTCAGTCTTCTTTTATATGGCTCCATAATGAATTCAATCCCAGACATAATATATTTTACCGAACTTTTTCTGTTTTCTTAATTTTCTCAGTGTTTCTTATTTTTCTCGATCTTTTAACTATTTGAAAAATTTTGAAATTTTGACCGGACAGTGAAATTGGTTTTGTTTCAAATTTGATTCACACGGGCTTAAATAGAATATCTTTTTTGCTACATTTTCCATTTATTTTTATTTATTAATTCAGTAGTCAAAATTGTAGCGAATTTAAAGTTTATATTCAGTTTTATATATTCAGCTATTATACTCACTCAGACTCAGCAATTGCATCTTCGTGAGTAATAGCTATCATTATCCGTCAATTGAATGATATAGTATTCTTTTGTTATATTAAAATAAACATTGATAAAAATTTTATTTTGAAACCGGGAGCATCCAATAAAAACGAAAAGCGAATAAGATCAGATAAAACGATACTATATTATATGCACTGAAAAATGATAAATTATTCCTTATACGTACACAATTTTATTGGTAAAATACAATTTAAAAAATTTCTGATAGCTATAAAACTTCTGTAATATATTCGCTTACATCTATGTATATTTTAATCTGTTTGTAAATCATTAAATGTAAAAAATATTCAAAATAACATATTTCGTACATTTTCATTTTTTCCACATCATAAAATATAATTTTAAATATTCTGCATCAATCGTACATATTTAACTTCATATATATCTGTATAAAAAGGGAAATGGGTACACACTCATCGATGAAAATAAAAGCTTATTAAATAAAATACAGAATTTAAATGAAAAAGTTAACAAAAATTTTATAATATATACCTACCAGTACAAAATATTCACTAATTGATCATTGTCTAAAAAAATTTTGAACTTTTAAAAAATAATGAGGCGAAAATGAGGATAACAAAGGTAAGACTCAGCCTTTGTAAAATGTAATTACCAGGTATCGGATTTTTATCGGATCAGACAGATTGTCTTTAGTATATGCAGGGTATATATATATTGCACTCAATGTGACATGTGCACTCAAAAGTTCAAAATATTTTCATAAAAACAACGTACACCAGTTACATACACACATACATATGTGTATCAAAATATTATTTATACGTATTTGATGTAAACATCCTTTTTTTCTTTTATTTATTACCTGCACAATTGAAAAGTGCCACTGTAATTTTAATTGACTATCAAAAGTATTTTTGTTTATATTATGTATGTGATTTATGTGACATGTCATTTAAATTAAATAAATACATCTTTTTAGTCGAATTTTCTCCGAAAAATTAGACTTATACAGTCTATACGATAAGAGCTGCGAGAGGCGAGAGTAGGGGCGCTATCCGTTTTCGGACCCGTAGAACACGAATATGTAGAAAAAAAAATGTCTGATATATATATATATATATATATATATATATTTTCCCGCCACCTTTTAATTTGTGTAGGGCCCCCCTATGGAAGTTAAGAGATGAAATTTGGTAAATGGGGCTCATTTTCGAGGCACCTCATACTATCAAAGTGGGGTCAAATTTTGGGCAAATTTTTTTTCTGACCCGACCTTTAAGGCGGTGGTGGGGGGCGGAAAAGCAATAAAACTTTTTCAAACCGGTTTTAAATAATGTTTCGGTCAATTATCTACAACATATCCAAAATTCAGCTTGCTAGGATGATATGGTGGGAGTAGAGGGGGGAAAAACGATTTTCGCTGGATCTAACAGGCTCCCAGCCCCCCAGAATTAACGTAGAGGGTTGAAATTTGGTGTGTTAATAAAGTTTGTACCTAGGTTGTGCTTTTTGGAGGTTTTAATATTTTACCCCCACCCCCCTCATTTTTAAGCTACAATTTCATGCATTTTCGACGTTTTCGAAGTTTGTACCACTCGCACAGGTCACCCGAATAAACCTAGAGGGCTGAAATTTTGTATTCGGATTGAGTTAGTATCAAGGGGGTGCCTTTTGGGGGTCTCGACTTTTAACCCCTACCCCCACCATTTTTATACCCAAAAGAACATGATTTTTCTTGTTTTTTAACAGTTTCGTTCGGGTCAAAATCTCCCCAAATAAACCTAGAGGGCTGAAATTTGGTGTACAGGTTAAGCTAATAGCCAGACACTGTTTTTTGGAGGTTTCAACTTTTAACCCTTACCCCCACGATTTTTACGCCAATATTTCCTTAATTTTTTTGCTTGTTTTCTAACACGTCTAGAGACTCCATAAGGAAACCTAGAGGGCTGAAATTTTGTACGTGTATTCAGTTAGTATCCAGCTAGTACCTTGTAGGGAGTCCACATCACTTTTCCCCCCACTTCTCCCATTTTTACATCGGAATTGAATGCTATTGTTAAATGTGTTTTAAAAGCATTATGTTTATTCTAAATACAAGTAGGTGAATAGTAATTTTAAAAACTTTAAAAAAAAGTGAACTTACTTTTATGACAAATGAAATACATACATATTAAGTAATTTAAAATGTTATTAAAGTCACTGTTTATTTATAAATTAGGAATTTTGAATTTTTAGTATTTATAAAATAGAAATTTTGGATTTTTTTGGAAAGAAAAAATATCTTTATAAAGGCCTTCCAGTTTACTATTTAAGGTCCTCTTTTAATATTTAAAACTAAAACATAAAGGCAATTAGCGGATAAACATGGGCAGGAATGTCCTCGTACGAATTGTGTTGGCTTTTTTTCTGCTACCTGTTTTCGGCACAAAATTGAAATTTACTGAGATACAGCCCTTAAATACTTAAAACCTTTTTTTAAAGCCTCGATCAGCCGAACACGCATCACCAGTTTTGAAACCAACAAAATGACAATTCGGTTGTAGACTTTCAATCACATTTCGCTTGTAGACATTCAATACCGAAGATGAAGGGGAAAATTCGACTACCGTGATGGGGCCCCGCTGCTCACGGCGTTTTTTTATTGTTTTCAATTGTGAGAGATAGAAGCAGAGAACAAAGAGAACGAACACTACTATGTCTATATTAGGGAAACGAGCGTAACCACAAAGGATAGAAAATAAACCCCTACTATGTTATATATGTGCACGCGGAGTTGTGTGTGTTAGTCCGTTGAATGTTGTGTGTATGGGTGTCTTGCATACATATATACATAATATGTACGTGGTGGTGGTACGTATGATGTACGTATACCACGTACATATACCGTGTTAATACGAGAGGTAACAATATGACAACAATTGAAACATACCCATTGAGTGTTGGCGAATGAATGAGGACTAAGTAGCCTAAGATGCACATAAATGCCCATAAGTGATTGCAGAAAAGAGATAGATGTATTCGTTCTATTTGTTCTGTGGATAGAAGTATAGTTGCTTGTTAAAAATTTGTTTTTCAATAATAAAAAATCTTAGTAAATACGTACGTCTGAGCTATTATAGTGGATTGTATAAATATTCAACAACTTTTCAATATATTTTACAAAAATTTTTTCCGATTTTTTGAATTTTCTTACTTTCGTCAAATAATAAATGCTGTTAGTATTCTAAATGGTGAAAAATGTAATTGTTGACCAATTTTATTCATTCAAATGTACATAATTTAATGTAATTTAGTTGCGAAATTTTATTGAAATAGGTACGGTCCTGACCTGTCCGAAGAAACCCGGTACCTAGTAATTACATATTTGAAAAGTTGAGGGGTAACAGAAATCATTTCTTTTTTTTGTAATATAGTTATAGCGTGTTTTAGAATTTTATATTGCGGAATGCTTATGTCCAAGTAATTACAGTTTGGCAAACTCATTAAATAAATTGGATATCATATGGGTCCATTTTGATTTCTCTAATTGCTGAATTTCTTATACTACATACTATAATTTTACTGAATTTATTAATTGTGCATTTAAGTTAGAACCAGGTAGTAGCTTGAATTTCTTTTACCTAAATTATATTTTATTTTTACATTTTTTAGAGTATCTAAATAATTTTTACGTTATCTCTGAGTGTACACTAAGGTTGTTGTGGACATCTGTACTCACATCCGCCAATACAGAACATCTGCATCAATTTTTTACATCAACATTCTCATCTACGTCGGCACCATTCTTAAAATTACTAAAATTCATAAAATTCCAGTACTTGTCTTTTGGACATCACAGTTCGCACTTTCTAATCCTCGTAAATAATCTAATTAAATAAATATTTGGATAATGTAGTTTTTATTTTTGAAACAATAAATATAATTTTTACATTAACTGAATTGTTATTATTTATTACCAGTGAAAATCGACATTAATAAATTATAGTGAAGATAAATTGACACTGAAAGAATATACTAAAAAAATACATTTTTGGGTGATAACCCTCAAACAAAAGAATTGATTAACTGATGACGGCAACTGCATAACAATCTGCCCAATAACTCAAATGATCACTACATTAACGGGTCGTGAGTTTACCTTCCGCAATCACTTAACACAATTTTAGATACATCACGGTATCATTTGTTCATCATCTAAAATCGCTTAACACCCCGGTACACTTTCGAAAATATGCTACGATGCCACAATAGAAATTCAGTAAAACGTTTATTACCTTGGCATCGTTCCGTTGTTATTAATATTAAAATGTAACTTATATGCCTCTATTTCCGTTTCAAAATATTTCTATTTTGATTCTCATTATGCTATACCATATACTGCTTCTGTTTGCATAGACGTGTACTTTACAATACTTTACACTCATAAAATACATATTTAATGCTGAGAAAGTTTGACAAGAAGTTAAAGCTTTGTACTAATTTTAAATGTAATCTATATCTGAAGTAATATCGTTATAACATCGCTTTTTAATAATTGGATTTTAATAATTGGTATTGTAGTGAATCCGGCGTCATAGGTATCCTGAGATATTTCGGACATCGATCTAGAAGATTCTGGGTATATAACACCTATGTGTAGGGTATATAACACCTATGTGTAGGGACTTCAGTTAGCAATAAATTTATTATTCAATTAATTAATTTAAAAATACAAATTTCCACTCCGTAAAAATTCTACGTTTCTCCTTCTTTCTTTTTTTTTGAATCTTGTTTGTCTGGGAAATAATATTCGAATAGTGAACAAATAAAATTACAGTAAACAAAAGCATCCAAAAGCATCATTCTTCATCACTCACTGTAAAAATAAACAAGAAACATCTAGTCATCGAGTGAATGAGTCAAAAAAAAAAAAAAACATATATACATAGGTACTTAAATATAATATTATTGAAAAACTATTAATGTGATAAATAGAGAATAATATAAAGCAAAATCGAACCGATGCTGCCTGATTCAATCTGTTTGCTTATGTGTTCATTCATCTCCACTTTACCCACCTCCAACGCCACCCTAAAACCTTCCGCCATAATATTTGTGTTTGTTTTCATTCTCATGACTTTTTTATGGTTCCTTTTTTGTACACATCTACTTTAAATCTCAAACGCGCTGTTGTGTTGTTATGTTATAAGTCGCTTCTATTGTTATATGTTATTTCATTGTTTATCCTTGATGGTCCTTTTAAAAGAACATTTTAGTTTATCTCAAAGGAACGAGAGACAAATGTGAAAGATATGTAAGTATGTATATATACACATATACATATACATACACATTTACGCATATAGATAGATAGAACAAACAATACAAGATTAAATTACTGCTGTTTCCTGTGCGTGCGTCCGGTACGATAAATATGTTGTTGACAAGTAAATTTAATTCAATAAGAGTATTACTGTTAAATTATAAATTTTAATCTAGGAACTAGCTGGAATTTACTGAAATATTATTTTTGGAACGACTTTATTATTGCATACTTGCTGAATATTAAATTACCTAGGATTTTCCAAGAACTATTTCTTCGAATATATGGCCTTGGCCAAAACATTTACGTTATTTTGTTGGGTTAACGTATTTCAAAAATTAATAAACAAGTACAGCTTGTTTATTTCTACTTGGCGGCTGGACTTTGAACCTCACGCATATCTGTATATGTGTTAGTGTGTATCAGCATATACACAGAATGTAAGTACACAAATACTACCACAATACTACAACACTACTTACACGAATAGGTTTCTGCGCCGATTCTGTGACCCGCCAAGTTAAAATAAACAAGCTGTAAGTAACACCTACTACTATTAGAAATGAGGCACAAATAGGTACATACGCAAAAATATGTGCGCTGTAGTTAATAAAAATTACAGTAGTAAACTTTTTCATATCAATGATACACCGATATTACACCCAAATTTTCAAAAATCTACTTTATTTAGAAGACTATAAACTTTTAATGAGAATTCTATTTAAATAATCCCACAGTACATAAGCATTTGGGCCACTACATTAAAATATGGATTGATCGGGAATGTAATATTATGTTCCCTGTAAATTTCAACTGAATAACTTTAATAGTTTTTGAGTTAAATTGGTTCATACAAATAGACGAAGAGTAAGATCATAGTGATTGTGCACCACTGACAAGGAATGTTACGGAAGTATCCCCCTGCGATTTCGTTCATTTCAAGACATATTGTAGTAGTTGACAAAGTAACAAACACATTTTAATTGGGCGTGCCCAATAGCATATTTAAGGGGTAAAACACCCCTTCGAAAATTTGCTCAAATGAGTCGCCTATTTCCAAAAGTTGCTAACTACATATTTTTAAATTTTTCTGTTTTTGATACTACTAGGTGATGATAAGGTATAGGTATATTTTATATACATTTTAACTAACAAATTTTAATAAAATCATATAAAAAAATGATAACAAAAAAGTCCAGTAATTTCATAACAGTTTAAATGCATTAAATATTAATTTCAAATCAATCTTAATGGGAAAGTAAATATGTTTCAAAAGTTACTAAATGTATATACATTATATACACAGTTTGAAGCTATTAAAAGGAGTAATTTCAAACTTTGCTATATTTATGTGTTAGTATAATATCCTAACCTCAAAAATATTTGTGTAGTATATAACTGTAAAACGGTTGGAATCAACTCTAATGTTTTATTGTTACAATGGAAGAAGCAATATCACAAAACACAAAAAAACGTAATGAAGTTCTGAAAATTGGAAAAAATATCATCAAAAAAAAAAAAAAAAACAAAAAAAAAACAAAAAAAAAAAAAACGGAGGCCTGTCTAGAAAAATATGTTTCTTTTAGTATATCTGGGTATACCTACATATTAGCTGAAATACACGAAATTTTGATAAAAACAGTTAGCGGTTATTGTTAGTTTCCACTGCATTAATGTCTTACTTTGTTATTAAAATTAACGGCTTTGCAATAAAATTTGTTAAATATTATTGCTATAGGATTCAACTATTAAAGATGCAAATTTTAAGATATTGAGCCAGTTTCAATTTAAGATTATTGGGAAGGTAAGAAGTTCTTAAAAAACTTAGAAATGAACTTCACAAGGATCTTTAAAATATATCGTTAGCTTGTATATATAAACAGTGATCATAAATAAGTCATATTTTGTTATTTTTTTTTTAAAGAAATTTTTAATTTTTGTAATAATAAAAATTGTCATTCAATAAAAATATTGTTTCTTTATTTCAAAACCTACTAAATTTCAATTAATTTTCAAAACTTGCTAACTACAAGTCATTTTTATCAGGAACTCTATAAAAATTTATTATTTATTTTTCACAATTTGCTAATCGATATATAAGCCGTTTATCTTCACAAATTTCTAAAAAACTTTCCTATTTTATACTTAGTGACTGAAATACAGTTTTTTGCATTTACTCAAAATTTTATCTGAATGTATTTAGCAACTTTTGGAAATAGGCGACTCAGATATATTTTGGTATTTTTACTACCCCTTAAGCAATTTTGATGAAAAGTGGTCAAAAGACTTAGACTGAGGTTACATTAGTCTAGAATTTTTTTCATTGAGGTTACATAATTTTTAAGGGGTTAAACACCCCTAAGAATGGGGTTATTAAAATTTTTTGGGAAAATCATAGCTAAAATTCTTTAAAATTCTGTAGAAATGCTACAAGTGATTAGTTAATAAATAATGCGTATTACCCACTCAAATGGGACAGCGTAACTGGCGAGTTATAGAGGGCTATAATATTAGAACGAAATTTTTCACAAAAATTAGATATTGGGATTTTCCCCATTATAAACTTTATAGAATATAGAAAATAAGGTTAGTTGGTAATTCCCTGACTCAAAATAGATAGTTTTAAAACACTGAAGTAGTTTTATGAGAAAAAATTTAATAGTAATAAATTATGAAATAGTGGAAGAAAATACAAGTAAAAATATAAATTAAGTTTTATTTATTATTTTGGGTAGATATTGAATAGTGGTACAGCAAACAGACGTTATATTGCTTCAGTATGACTGTATTTTACAATGTAATTATAAAATTTTACACAGGTATTAAAAAAAAAATGTAATTAGAACTATCGATGATAATTATCGCAGTAATGATGTTCTGTAATAATTATGAAATGTTTTAAGCATAGCGATAATCCATGACATTTAATTATTACCAGCTGCAATCCTAATTTCTTTCTCATAAAGCTGCTTGTGTTTCAAAACTATCTATCTCAAGTCAAGGAATTACCAAGTAACCTTATTTTCCCTTTTCTATAAATTCTATAATGGGAAAAACCTCAAATATTTAATTTTTGTGAAAAATTTTGTTCACATGTACAGCCCGCCATAACATCTCAGTTCGCCGTGCCATTACAGTGGGTAAAACCTATTATTTATTAACTAATAACTTGTAACCTTTTTACAGAACTTTAAAGAATTTGAGCTATGATTTTCCCCAAAAGATTTTAATAAACCCATTTTTAGAGCTCTATAACCCCTTAAAAATTATGTAACCGCAATGAAGAACATTCTAAACTAATGTAACCGCAGTCTAAATCTTCTTACCACTTTTCCTCAAAGTTGCTTAACGGCTAGTATGAGAAAAATACCAAAATATAATATTCCAGGAAATTTTTGAAGGGGTGTTTTACCCCCTAAATATGCTATTGGACACGTATAATTAAAATATGTTTGTTACTTTGTCAAGTACTGCAATATATCTTAAAATGAACGAAATTGCAGGGGGACACTTCCGTAACATTTGTTGTGAGTAGTAAGATCACAGTGACTATGAGCCACTGGGTAGTAAGATTATAGCAATTATGAACCAGTGGGTAGTAAGGTCATAGTGATTATGGACTACTGGGTAGTAAAGTCATAGTGATAAAGGATCACTAAGATCGCAAAATAAATCTTGATTCTTTGTAACGTTTGAGCGGAACGGTCTTTTTCATTGTGTTTTGGTTTTGGCTTTTATTCATAAATACTTATATATTAATTCCTTATCAACTACTGATCCCAACTTCTCTCTTTCGGAATGAGTGGAAATCGAACAAAAAATTACTTCCAGTGGCATCTCTATTAGCAAGGAAAACCAATCACTATCAGTAACAAAACTTCGGAATATCTGATTTAAAAGTAATCGAACCCCATAATTCAGATATTTTATTGAATAATTCAGATATTTCATTGAATTTAAATATGACTATTATTTTAACTATGACTACTATGAAGTTTTAATTTCAAATATTATCGAGTGCTTGTGAGACACTACTACGTATGACAAACTTTTGTTTGCATTTCAACACACGCAGTATTGATATGTTCACTAATCGTTCAGCTAAACTGAAACTTTAAGTACTCGGTTTCTTTGGTATAATATGACCAAAAACCACATGTAAATTAAAAATCACAAAGTGATTGAAAAAATTATCCGGATCGGCCGGGAATCGAACCCAGGATCTTCTGGTAACTAGCCAGACGTGCTAACCTCTACACCAAAGATCCCATGCTCGGTAAGCGGCCGAGCCGGACACCCATTCAATCACCTATCTGTATTAGTACTCTCTCTGATTCGAGAAACAGTTACAATTTTAATTTCAAATATTATCGAAATTAAAATTGTAACTGTTTCTCGAATCAGAGAGAGTACTAATACACATAGGTGATTGAATGGGTGTCCGGCTCGGCCGCTTACCGAGCATGGGATCGTTGGTGTAGAGGTTAGCACGTCTGGCTAGTTACCAGAAGATTCTGGGTTCGATTCCCGGCCGATCCGGATAATTTTTTCAATCACTTTGTGATTTTTAATTTACTATGAAGTTACCTATTTATTGTACAATATACTATTGGTTACTGTTCGTATCCTATAAGGAACTAAACAACCGGTAACTAACTATCCAGTTACCACCAGTTGGCACATTTGCTCTTCTCAACAAATTCCATTCAAATGAAATTTCCACCGAGTCGAGCTCGGTCATCCTAATATTATGTTCAATAACAGTTGTAAAATATAAAATGTATATAAAACACTAAAATGAAAACAAAATAGGTACCTGAGCGAATCAAGGATGAGCTGCTGATTTAAACATAATATATTGATATTTTACATATTTATTTATTTAATATATTGAGTTAAAGTGAAACATTAAACGTTACTTTGGTAAACGGTGACCAAACCACCGTATTAATTATAATTCATCCAATGATTGAACTGGGAGTTGAACGTAATGTCTTTTGTAGGCAGTCAAACACGCTCGTAACGAAGCCACCAATCCCAGCTAACAATAAGTGTGGTCGATACTTATATTACTCTCTTAATATGCGAGACGCAGTTAATTAATTCAAAAATAAATACTAAAAAAAAGAATTGGTAATACTAAAAAAAGGAACTGGACAACTGAATAGATAGAAATGCCCTATAAAATTTCTTAGACTGTTAAGTGTGAATGCTATATGGTATCAGTGCTGGAATGTTAGAACTATTCTATTTATTGATTAATGTTTACATACTCACACATTGTAACACCCAATGATATAAATAAAATGAATTTTTTATTCATGTTGGAAAAACATTTATTAATGTAACACTCAATATATATTTCTATGTATATGTGTGTGTATTTTCCATAAAATAAATATGTGTAATTTACTACACAATGTAAATTAAATTGAAAAAAATTAAGTATCCATTGTGAGCTACCATACTGATACCCGATACTACCTATTTAGAACAGTAACAAAAAGGATCATTTTTTATCCAACAAGTTTAAAATTTACATGCGTCTGATAAAAATAAATTTATATCCCTTTTGACCCGATGGTGGAATCAATAAATAAATTGAATCTGAGTGAAACGTAACATAACAAACAGAAATAAAAAAATATAAAATAAAATTTAATCTTTTTTTATAAAAATAACAGTAAATTTAGCAATACGACAAAGATAATAACATTTGATAATAACTCTTTTAAACATTACACATTCCATGATATTTTAATCATTGAAATAATTTCTGAACAGTTTGCATATAGATATATACTAACAATAAGTTAAAGAACGGAGTAGAGTTGTGCCAAACTCGTGAATTCACGCGTAACCCGTCGGGTCACGCGTGACCCATCGTGATCGTGAACAATTTTTTATGATTGTGCGTGAGTGGGCGTGATCGTGACATTTAATTTCTTGCCGTGAATAATTCGTGAGTCACGAAAAGTTAAAGACCATGAATAAAAAAATTTTAAAAATAATTTTTTTTCAATTGTAGGGAATATTAACTAAACCAATTTGATTTTTTAACTACAAAAAAAAACGTTTCTTTTATATTAGGTACTTTTTATGAGTACAAGTAAGTAGAAATTCAATAACACTTTGTACTAACAAATTCCAGTTTTTTACCGAGATACTTGGAGTGTATACAAAATGATTTACAATTTAGAAATGTCCAACTGTGTTTATGATGTTGTTCTGATTATTTCTTCCGTTTTTAAATACACCAAGGATTCTTTTTATAATACACGTGCGAGAAAGAAAGAAACATATTTCCTAATCTTTTTAAGAAAGAAAGAAATATATTTTTTATTCCTTTTAAGCATGTACTACAAATATGTAATTTGGATACAGGATGTTTCATGTATTAAATATGAAATGCATTTTTAATACGAAATACATTTATTTTTTATAATAGTATAAATTTTTAACTAATTGTTAAATATTTTGCACTAAAATGTATTGCAAACAATTATCACATACATTTATATTCTATACACAACGAAATCGCAAGTCATAGTTATCAACCGGTATATTCTGAATTTGTATTTAAAAAGAGATAGAAATATAATTGCATTTCTATCTGATCAGGGTGTATTATAAAAAGAATCGTCACTGTAATTCCTTAAATTCTTCAAATTGGCCTGTCTACATATATTCGGTCTCAGTCAATGGATATATTTGAAAATATTACAAGGTCAGTTTTACAGCTTTCAATAGTATGATCTATCATTCTATGAAGGAATAATATAAAGAACATACGGGTTAATTTTAAGGAAATATTATCTTTTTCAACATTTTAAGTTGTTTATTGTCATTATTATTATTTTTTTCAATTTTATTATTTATGTATGTATTTATGGGTACCTATTAAAAAATATTTTGCCACAATTTTGCTACAAAACTACATATCGCGCGTTTTCTGTCTCAACCTCGTATATCAAAAACCACATGTTTTAGGACATACAAAAATCATATTAAATACTGTATTTATACATATACTTATCTATATATATTTATATATATATAGGTAGCCAACATCAATGGGTGTAATTAGCATAAATCTTAAGTTCATAGTGATGAAGATATAGGTCACCCAAATAAACCTAGAGGGCTGAGATTTTCTGTATAGTTTAAGTTGATAGTCAGCCACAGCTTTTTGGAGGTTTCAACTTTAAACCCTTACCCCCATGATTTTTACGCCAATGTTTCCTTGATATTTTTGCTTTTTTTCTAACACGTCTAGAGACTCTCTAAGGGAACCTAGAGGGCTGAAATTTTGTACGTGTATTTAGTAAGTACTCAGTTAGTGCCTTTTAGGGATTCCACATTACTTTTCCCCCGACTTCTCCCATTTTTACATCGGAATTCAATAGCGTTGTTCTATGTGGTTAAATGTGATTTATATCAACAACAATACAGTATAGGCAGACTAAATTTAACGAAGCAAATGAAATATATACTATCATTTATCACAAATGCAATACATAATATGTAAGTAATTTAAAAAATCTTACTGATGTAATTTTTTATTTTATTTATAAAACAGAAATTTTGGATTTTGTTGGAAAGAAAAAATATCTTCATAAAGGCCTTCTTATTGACTATTTAAGGTCTTTTTTAATATTTACAAATAAAACACAAAGGTAATTGGCGGATAAGCATGGGTAGGAATGCCCTCGTACGAACTGTGTTGGCTGTTTTCCTGCTAACTGCTATCGGCACAAAATTGACATTTACTGAGATTTAGCCCTTAAAAACTTAAAATCTTTTTTTAAAGCCCCAATCAGCCGGACGCTCATCATCAGTTTTGAAACCACCAAAATGACAAATCGCTTGTAGACTTTCAATCACATTTCGCTTGTAGACATTCAATACCGCAGATGAAGGGAAAAATTCGACTTCCGTGATGGGGCCCCGCTGCTCACGACGTTTTTTTTTTTTTTTTGCTAAAATTCGTTTCAAACAATTCAATAGGGTTTGTGAACGATAAAACCAGTGAATGCCTGTAATTTTTTTCATAGGTTAGTTATTAAAATAATAATTTCTCCCTGTATTTTAATATCATTAAGTATTATTTACGTCGTTACGAAGAAAGGTCAACGTTTTATAAAAGTTAGTGACATTTTCGTTCATTATAATTTCCCTTCAACAAACTTTTACATTTCCACAACAAAAACATCATTAAGGAAAACAAAACATATCAAAAGAAAACAATATACAATATACATTTTTTTGTAATAATTTATAACACTGTTTTTTGTAATGTAAACTTCTTATAAGAAAAGTTTCAAGTTTTCATAAAACTTAAATTTTTGTAAATGCAGAATGTGATTGCGAAATATTTAATTTTTATGAAAATCTAAAATCAGTTACTGCATAATTGTAGGTACTGAAAAATGATATTTGAAAAACTAAAATTCTATATCATGATTATCGAATTCAGTATAAAATATAATTATTGTTTCACTACATTTTGTACTTTCAGGTAAATCTTCAAAATTAAAACTATTTGTGCCAGTAATACTTCATAACTTTTTAATAACTTCGCTTTTTTAGCGAAAATTCAGTCATTACAGCCACTGTTACGGTGCGATTTACGATGCCCCGTAACTATGAAAGATATTTGTTTAGAGGTCCCGAGGACCTCATTATAGGAACCGAGAATGGCATTCACCGAAATTTATATACATCAATATTCTTTAACACTCACTGAATAACAGACACCACACAGCTCAAACCTTGCATTTACAAGCATGAAATTTTCCATAGGAGTTCCTTTATATTAACGTAGATGAGCACTAAGAAAGGGTTTTAAGGGTTTTTGATAATACATTTGCTAAGTGGGTTACCCTACGTTTAGACATACGACTTTAATCGAATGTTAATCGAATCGAACAAAAATCGTATTACTTGGATATGTATATGTTATTATTATTTTAAAGATAAGTGTGCATGCAATTTATTTTTTCTACTCCTACTATTAAAAGTAACATTTTACGCACGGCCAGCTATATGTAAAAATTAACAATTGCCCACACTGCGTGGAAATAGCCGTGGGAAATTATATCGCACCGCTTAATATAATAAAAAAGGTAGCTATGTCTGATTTAATATATAATGTCATATGTAATTCTAAAAATATACATTTGTATGTTGATTATTTATTATTGTTTCCATAGCTTCAAAGTATGCTTTGGTAAAAATCTGAACATCTTACCACTGACATTATAAATTTAAAAAATTTTTACTATTTATTTAAATTTTATTTTAATTATTTATGTTAAACTTTACGAAAAAAAAAATGTGCTCGTAGAAAAAGTATAGTTTAAGTAAAATACGTAGTTATTTAGGAGTTATTTAGTAGTTATTAAATTTTCAGTAGTTATTTATTAGAATATATAAATATTATTAATTTAGCTTTTTTTTAAATGATTCACCAGTAGGTAGGCTGTGAGAGAACGACAGCATACTCCGCGTCAATAGTATAGACCCCCATAATGGGTGGCCGATTAATTTTATGTCTTACTGTACTTGGCTTTATCAGACTTCCGGCGACTAATTGGTCTGTAGTTATTTTTAGTTTATCAGTGCGCGATAAGCCGTTGTTGTTTGTTGAGTTATAGTTAATTGATCTGTGGGTGGGTTTTTTATGTTCATTAAAGTTAATTGGATAGTTTTTTGAACGTTGCGCTCATTAAACTTAATTGGGTAGTTATTTTGAACTCATTTAAAAAGCTGATAACACATTCCAGACTTCGGAATTGTGATATCATAGCTATTTTTAGAATTATTTTCCGCATGCATGTTATAACTTGTTAGCGGAATGCTGAATCGGAAATCAGTTTCTATTTTTAGCACACACCTTAAGACACACCATGCGTTATAATTTTTGGCGGTTGTGAAAAGAGAATTTATTTTAATGAAAGCGATGAAAATTGTAAATTATTTGTCCGTGAAATTGGTTCATCTCAATTTTTCATGAATCTATAAATAGCACTATTCTTATTGCGGGCCTGGCACGAAATTACAAGAACGATTAGCACGGGGTGATACGGGGATCAATAAGCTAGACGAGGCTTGTAAAGCACACGATATTGCTTACGCGCAAAGTAAAAATCTCAGCGATCGACATAATTTACCGACTGATTTAATTTTAGCCAAGGCCGCCTGGAACCGCGTTATATATTCAACCACAAAATTTGGTGAAAAAACTGCTGCATGGGCTGTAACAAACGCAATGAAAGCTAAAGTGAAGCTTGGTATTAGTGTGAAAAAGAAAGCCACACTTGCTCATGTACGAAGAAGCATGCGTAGAATAGTAAAAAAATTAAAACGCAAACCATTTAATAATGCAATAAAGCTTGCTTTAAGGGCGGCCAAGTTTGCGGCTAAAAATAATAAAATAAAAACACCACGCATTATACCAATACTTAAAACGGGTGGTGTACTACCGCTTTTACCAATTTTTGCAGCACTTTCAGCAGCTGGTGCCTTGGCTGGTGGTGCATCGAGAGTTGCGGACAACTCATACAAATGCGGACATCTCTGTTTAGACTTTCTTTATAATAAATATTATGGTGATAGCAATAAATACTTATAAAAAAAGTAACTTTCGCATATTCTTAATAGTTCAAAATATATTGTCATGGCGTTCATACTAACATTAACACTTTCAGTCCCACGGCTTCGGCATCCGAAACCAAACAAAACTTCCCCAGAGGCCGACCGCGATCAATGATTAATTGATTAGTTGATTACTCATTATGTGTGCGATGTTTATCATGTTTATCATTCTTCATCACACGGATGTGTTCCCATTCACACAAACACATACATACCAACAAACACTACTCTCTTGGTTTCTATGTATAAAAAATTTTAAGATAAACAAAAAATACATAAAAAATATAATTTATATTTTTAAATAAAATTGATTTGAATGCCAGTGTATATGTAGTATGTATGTACGTATCACGTAGTACGTCTGTTTACAGTTTTACACATACATACGTGTGAAACTGTGTTGTGTGTTTGAATCATTTTATTTTATGTATTTGTTTATATAGTTTTGTTTTTTTTTTTAAATATTGCCGGCTTCCGGGGAAATTTACTATGAAAGTGCTCGGGCCTCATAGTGTTAACCGGGAATTCATCTATGTTATCAGCACACTATTTTCCCCCAATCAGACTAAATACTCAATATGAGTGCGTCCTACTGGACTTTCAAGTTTACAATTCAATACCCAATGTTACAACTAAAAATAATTTGTTTCATTATGCTAACGATAATGTTATAGAATTCCCAGTTGGGACGTTTGAGGTGGATTATTTAGCCTCATATATAGAAAAACATATGTATAATGAATACGGGAATAATATTTATGAAAACAAACACGATAAACTTTAAATTTATTTAAAGGTGAATAATAACACGCTTAAATGTGAGATAATTAGTAAATAAGACATTGATTTTACGAAGCCTAATACAATTGGCTAATTCTAAGAGTTTCGTAAGCCAATAAACTTCACACCTCGCAAGAACCAGTTAGTATAATTAAAGTTACATCTATACATTTGCAGTGTAATGTTACCAGCAACCTTATATTAATGACACTCCTGCACACACATTACATGAAGTTTCACCTCTTGTCGCACCTGGCTATAAAATAGTGGAAATACTGCGAAATATAATTTATTTGCCTGTAACATTCAAAGAGTTGACATCTATTTCGCTAAAAATTGTTGATCAGGACGGTGATCCGGTGGACTTTCTTGGTGAAAAAATTACTGTACTTTTACATTTAAGGCCATGTTGATTTACAATACGGATCAATCTAGCGCTAGGGTATATAACAGAGGTTTGTTGACTTCTAAGCTCATTCATTCGAATACCATAAAATGTAAAAGATTGCAACGCATTTCAAAGGAAGATTTAGCATTTCTCGAGTCAATTGAGCTGAAAGTTAAACAAAAATGGTACTCAGCGATACATTGAATATTCTAAGCGGTATTCAATTTGATAATAGTATCATTAATTTCGAGTATCATACCTATGCACCTTTTTTCCGCTCATTTGGGGTCAATGATCAGATAAGAATTTTGTTACAAAATCAGGATCTTTATATTCTACCCAGCGAAAGTTTTATTACATTGAGGGAAAAATTTTAAAAGATGATAACACAGAACCGGCGGCAGGGCCGTCTTAACGTATGTGGGGGCCCCTGGGCACAGTAAGTTTGGGGGCCCCTTTTAAAAGCTGAAAACCAGAAAAACAAAAAAAAGAAAACATCAGGAACTAAAAAAAAAATTAGTTGACAATTATTTAATGACTTTATTGATACAACTCTATAGAAACGTTTCATCGCACACATTTAGGGTAAAGGCCTATACTTTTTTATATAAATATGAAAAGTGCTGTAAATATATAAAACGTAAAAATAAATTATTTTGACTTAAATTTTATAAATTTATACATAAAAAAAATTATTTTACTTAAGAATTTATTATCACAAATAAATAACTAAATCATTAAAAAAATTAATGTTTGTTACTTTGTAATAGGTATATCTTATATTATTTATATAATAACGTTCAAAACAGTTTCCAATGTATAGGAAAACTTCACAATATTTGGACATATAGCATATTTTTAAGTATAATTAAGTTAATCACTTTAGCACTGCACTGATATTAATGGTTTTTTTCTTGACTTCTGGAAAGCAAAATCTTCAATTACGTCATCGAATTCCAGTTCTTGTAGAATATCACTTTCGATACACATAACTGATAAATTGTTAAGTCTTTCTTGTAACATTGTCGTCCTTAATTCGTTCTTTATTCTTCTCAGCCTTGAAAATGAACGCTCTCCACTGCAGTTGGTGATCATTAGACATAAGAATATTCTTGTGGCAATTTCCACATTTGGAAATATCTCTTCTAATTTGTCTGTTTTTATTAGTTTATGTAAGGCAGATATACTTAAATTACTGTTTACTTGATTTTTCAAATACTGCTTTAAATGATCACATTCAGATTTGAGTTCATCAGCGTTAATGTCCTCATGATAAAATTCTGCAAATTCTTTGCATTTGCTTTTCAACTGACTCGGTTCGATTGTATTCAACTGAGAAAGAAATTCAAAACGTTGGTTAACTCCCTTGTATGATTCCGATCGTTGCTTTAACTGAATACTTAGTGTATCGATCATAGGAATAAACGTTTCTACTTTAAATTTTTCCTTGCCAAATAAGTGTACACTTTCTGACGACTCGTCAAAAAATGTGATACGCGTGCTACGATTTCTTTTTCTTTGACAATTATCTTTGTATTCGGCATCTGGATTCTTTTCTTTGGCTGCCGATTCGTAAAGGTCGAAATTATTTCGTGCGTTACTGATGAAATCAGCAAGAGATCCAAAAATTTTCGTTGCAGTGTCCATTGTGAGGGTGTTTTTTTGCAAGCTTACGCTTGCTTTGTTAATAATTTGAAGTAGGTCATTCCATATCTCCGTTAGGATAATCATCTCTAGTTTTTCCATTTTTTTGCTGAGACTTTGGGCCTCGTTTCTAATTTCTGCTGGTTGATCTGTGTTTTTGGAAATTGATGTTAAAGCCTCCAAAATATGTTCGTAACCATTGCGTAAAGCATTAACCGCATCGGCACGTGCAGACCACCTGGTTTCACAGAGACATTTTAAAACTTTATTTGTACCCAAAGATTCTGTTAGTATATTCCATCGATAAGTCGAAGCAGAGAAAAAGCTATATAATTTTTGGACAAACTGGAAGTATGCTACCGCTTCTAAAACAGACCCCACAGCCTGAACGCCAACCAAATTTAGTGAATGTGCCGCACATGGGACAAAAAGAGCAAATTCACATTTTTCTTTTATTCTTTTTTGTAAGCCTGAATATATTCCAGCCATATTTGGTGCATTATCGTAACTCTGCCCTCGGCAATCCTTTATCGAAATATTATGGCTTTCTAAAAAATTCAAAACCGTTTTTTCTAGATATTGAGCCTTATGTTCTTTAATAGGTAAAAACTGCAAAAATCTTTCAACAGGCACTTCGTCTTTTACATATCGGACGATGAAGGTCAACTGATCGACATGCGAGAGATCGGGTGTGGAATCCACGCTTATTGAATAATATTTTGTTGTCTTTAGTTCATTGACAATCGTAGCCAGTACTTTCTTTCCCATTATATTAATAAATTCGTTGCAAACATTAGCAGACAAATAGGAAGTATTTCCTTTTCCGCGATTTCCGCAATTTTTTATATGATCAGCAAGGAACGGATCAAATTCGCTAAGTAATTCTAAGCATCCCAAGTAATTTCCATTGTTTTGCGATCCCAAAATTTCGTTGTCACCACGAAATCCTAATCCTCTTGAAGCTAAAAATTTTACAACCGCCACAATCCTTTTCAGTACATTCTTCCAATAATTTACTTGTGTATTGTATTGCGATAGTAAGTCACAATCCACTCGACCAGCCGTTTTGCTTCGCGCGACATAAGTCATCATAAATTGTCTATGCAGTGAACTATTTTCATGCTCCGTTAATTGGTTGCTTATATGCTTCCAGTCTTTGTATCCACTGGAAGAGCTCAAACTGTTACTGTTCGTAGTATTATTAAAAAGACGGCAGCAATAACAGTACACACATTTCTTCGAAGGTGAATATAGAAGCCATTTCCGTTCTACGGATTCACCATTCGTCAGTTTGCGAGTAAAAACGTTCCTAGTCAAATTTCTAGTTTTTATTTTACCGCGCACATCACAGAAACTTGAAGAGGTTCCCGAGAATTCACAGTCTTTATTTTGAAAAAACTCTGGTCCTTTATGAATCCATATTTCGCGCACTTTTTCCGTAAAAATATCGTCACAATAAGTACCAGGATCATTTGAAATTTCATCTAAATTATTCGTGAATGTATACTGTGCTTGTGATTGTGACTTTGAAGAATTTGCTGTTGTTAATAAGTCGCAATTTTCTGAGTTAGAAGATGTAGACCTCGATGTGTTTGCGACTATTTCTTGAACTGCTGAACTTGATTTCGAAGTCTCTGATCTAGGAGCATTTTGATACGTTGAAGTCGAAAAGTCAGACTGTTGACTAATTTCTTCCGGAATAAAAAACGAAGTTAATTTAGGTAATTTGCTGCTATTTTCTTTTTGCATAGCAAGTCTTTTTCTTTTTTCTGAACCACTTAGATATGTTCGTTTCGACATAATTGCACAAAATTATAAATGCAGCTTAATACACAACAGTTTAGGAACACTAATAACGTTGTAATATACGTTTTACAAGAAAAATTTATTTATATATATTTTTGTACCTAAAAAATTTTAATGGTTCCAGATGCAATAATTTAAAAAAAAAGAAAAAGAAAACTAGTCTAGCTCTAAGAAGGGTCACAAAAGGGTCACATATGTTTCACATAAAATTTTAGAAAGTCCAGATCTAAGTAAAAATAAATCTACTTATTAAAAACACAAATATACTTTTCAAAATAAATTGAAATAAAAGATTTAAAAAAAGAAACTAAATTGTTAGGTCCTTTTATCTACATATTTTTTATTTATATGTAATAAACTAATATAAACTAAAAAGGAAGAACCATTTTAAATTGTTTTCTGAAGAAGGGTAAATATTGTATTTTGCTAAAATATTTATAGCAGCTCAGGGTGATTGTAGTCCTGATGTTTGTATATACTTTGCATAGATCATAAATATAACTATAAATTATTTACAAGTAGTTAAAAAAGAGGAATTGACAGATGAAAAAAATCTCAAAAAGTCATAAAGTTATCTTGTTTTTTGGGAAATTTTTTATTGTAGGAGTTCTTTAGCTTATTTTTAAAAAGTTGTCAATCAATGTAATTTATGGCTTTTTATTATAAATTTACAAACTATATTATGTGAAATATCACTAATATCAGTTACATATTATATTATATCGTCTTCATAAATACTAATTATGTATATATCATTTATACAATTTTTATTATGTTAATTATTTATACAGCAGCACTTAATATATTGTATAACTTGTTTCCTTAAGTTTTATATGAGCATGGGCTCGGGGGCCCCCTCAGCTTGGGGGCCCTGGGCTCGTGCCCTGTGTGCCCCTGGGGTAAAGACGGCACTGACCGGCGGTTAGTGTATAATTGGTTAATAATTGTATTGCATATTTGTTTGATGAAATTAGGCATGAATTAAATAGTGTTGAGATTGAGCGTGTTAGATATGTGGGTCTAACGACCACGTTAAAAAAATTATCTATGCTTCAATGATGGTGAAAATAAGCAATTATTAAACGCAGGTTTGTCGATTCATAATAATTGTAGTGTAAAATTATCACAACCATACTTTAGTTTTTGCGCTCCGCTTAAGAAATTATTAGGATTTGCTGAAGATTATCGAAAAATTTTATTAAATGTCAAACACGAGCTAATCCTTACTCGTTCGCGAACGGATACCGATATATTTGTTTCAACTTCGGGTGTGTAACTAGAAATTAGTAAACTGGAATGGCATGTACCGCACATAACTGTTTCAGATGAAATAAAGTTACCGCTGTTAAAGTATAACGAACAAGCTAGTCCAATACAAATCAGTTTTAGAACGTGGGAAACATATATTCGGCCAGCGCTGCCAACATCTCAACAAAACACTTAGGTTGTTAAAACAACTACACAATGGAGAAAGCCTCGATATATCATTTTCGCTTTGCAGAAAAATATTCCTGGTAAAAATGTTTCCAAATTTAAGGATTGTGATTTAAGCAATTTTAAACTTTTCCTAAATTCACAAATGTTCCCATATGATGATTTACATATCAAATTCGAAACAAACCAATTTGCAATACTTTACGATATATACGTTAGATTTCAATCCTTATACTACCATAATAATAATCAGCCGCTATTAACGCGGGAAAATTTTAAGGATATTGCCCCAATAGTTTTGATTGATTGTTCACGTCAAAATGAGTCATTGAAAAGCGATTCAATTGATGTTCGATTGCAATTTAAATGCCAGAAGGATATTCCGGCTGATACCACAGCAATAGCTATTCTAGTTTATAACGTCATTTTTGATTACACTCCGCTAACTAATTTAGTTTAAAAAAAAACTTAATTAACCTTCGCCCCCACCACCGATGCAGCTTTTTCAAAATGTATAGAACGCGTGAGTTGATTGTAAAATAAACCAGTCTTTGTCCGATGGCGAATAAATCGTGTTTTTTTGATGTACAAGGTTACAAAGGCGAGAAAAATCAATTTTTCTTTAAAGAAGTTGTATTGTTGTGGAGGAATCTAATTACGTGTTACATCTTCTGTTCGAGCCGCCATTTGATTTCAATAAATTACCGGAGAAATATCAGCGTGTTGCTCGTTATTTGCATCACCAATATCATGGGCTTAACTGGTCTTGCGGTTTCATTCCATACAACAAACTTCGCAACATACTGAAGCCGATTCTAAAGAAGTTCTCGTTTGTATACGTGAAGGGTACCGAAAAACGGGAATGGGTTTTGCATCTGTTTGATGCGAATGAAGATCAACCATCGATAGTGAACATGGAAGAAATTTTTGACATCCCTAAACTTTCCCGACTCCGAGACGAATAGAGTTCAAGGTGATGCTTACTTCATACGTCTGACAAGATGTGTGCTTTAGAAAATAGCATAATTTTAAAAAAACGTTTATTTAGAAAACATGTAGTTTTAAGAATATTATGTTGTATGTATCTATTATTTTATATAAATAAAAATTATGATTTAAAAAAATATGATTTTTTTTATCTAAATTATCCCTTTAACACATCTATAGATATATATAAATTTAATTTTGAAAGTGGTATAAAATTAGATTCACCATGTTTTATAAATCACTCTCTCTCGAGCTTTTGTTGGAACAAGAACAACGCTAGTTTGGAAAAAACAAAATATGTCTCTTTTAAAGATATTTTTAATCTTCAATCCATGTTATTTAGCCTATTCAATTAATAAAAACAATGATATTCAAAAGTTAAATAACGACAACAACAACAACCGATTGAGGTGTGGTTTATTTGATGATTTTGGTAATCTAGACTTTAATCCTAGAAAGTGGAATAAGACTCATTTAAGCTAGGCTTATGTTGGAGCTAATCAAACGATTTTGAACTTAACACAAGCTGATTTTGAAATGTGGCAAGATCATTCGAATTTAGTTTTTCGGTATGATAATCTTAATCCCGATATCATAATTGCTAACCGTAAACTTAACCACACCTTTTAAAAATATCCAAATTGATGCTCGGAGGTATTTGCTGGGGCCGGGGGTGTCTTGGCTCACACATTTTTTTCCATACCTTAAGAGAACCACCGAAATTCATATTGATGCGGACGAAAAATGGTCATTAAAACAAGACGAGGAAGCTGGGAGCTTAAAACTTTTTGCAGTATTAACGCACGAAATTGCCCATTCCGTCGGAATAACCCACAGTGATAATAATAATGAATCTAATATGTATCCTTATTACAATCTAAAATGGATTCGTAAGTTAGATTCGGAAGTTATAACCATTATTCAAAATTTGTATGGTGTAAATGAAAAGACATTGACTGCTCTCCAATTATGTACTTTAAAAGATTTTGGTGCGCTACTTATTGTGGATAAAACGATGTATATATTTTATAACCAATGGGTTTGGTTAACTGATCTCAATGAATAGAATGAGTATACGAAACCTAAGTTAATAAAAGAACTTTTACCTTTTTTACCACAAAACTTTAGTAAAATTTCGTCAATTTATTTAAAGTAGGCGACTGTGGATTGGTTGCTAAGAACTATGGTATTATTTCGCAAAAATTCCTCGAAATTCCTCTAAACATTCATTTCGGTATACAAATGGTTTATCATACTTTTTCCTAAAAAACCGGCGAGTTTATATATATATAGCGAATTTTCTGCTAAAATCATTGAAATTAGAAAAACCGATTTAATTATGTTGAAATAAAATGTTCAAAAATGTCTGTTTTAGAAAAAATTAAAACCGATTTAGAACAATTTATCGGGCAAATTGTTGATAAAAATATTTCATAAAGTTTGATTTAAAAACTCCCCTCACAGCCACCCACCACCCACCACTCACTATAGCCACCAACCACCGACATGTGTTGAATATTCGTAGCAGTGTGCAATAAATATTGTGAAGCCAAAATGGACCACCGATTCATCAATAATATACTAATGAATGCAAATTATCAAATTGTTTATAATTTGCTAAAATTTATAATATTTCAACTATGTATACATATACCAATTTAAATAAATAAATATGTAATTAATAAAACAATTTTTTTATTCATTTTTCACCTTCAACTTCTTACAATTTCAGGCGTGTAATATTGATATAATATTTCTTAACCATCAACCGATTTTCTGGATGCTTGGAAACTATGAGTCAATTAATTAAAATTCCTGTGCTGTGCGTATTAAGTAAACTTACATATTATGTAAATAGACATAATATTGTTTAAACATATCCTTTTAATTTTTTTTTGTTATAAAATTATTTTTATTTTTATCTGCTGATAAAATTCATACGAATACCCTACGCCTATATTAAGTTTGCTTTCTATAGTGATACAACATTAACTTCGGCTTGTTTAAATGTACACTTTGTATAACGAATGAAAGTAAACTGAGCTGGGGCGTTGTAGAAACAGATTTATCGATTCCGGGCGTTTAGAAACAATTACTATATACTAAAATTAAAGCAGATTTCTGATCCCGCGCTCTCATAACAAGTTTTAGCGTGCGTGCTAAAAATAGAGACTGATTTCCGATTCAGCATTCCGCTAACAAGTTATAACATGCATGCGGAAAATAATTCTAAAAATAGCCATGATAGCTGATAAATTAGCTATGATAGCTGATAAAATAGCTACCAGCTTTTTAAATGTGCTCAAAATAACTACCCAATTAACTTTAATGAGCACTAAAAACCCCCGCACAGACCAACTAACTATAACTCAACAAACAACAACGGCTTATCGCACAACGCACAGACCAATTAACTGACTCAACAAACAGCAACAGCTTATCGCGCACTGATAAACTAAAAATAACTACAGACCAATTAGTCGCCGGAAGTCTGACAAAGCCAAGTACAGTACGACACAAAATTAATCGGCCACCAATTATGGGGGGTCTATACTATTGACGCGGAATGTGCTGTCGTTCTCTCACAGCCTACCTACAGGCGAATCATTTAAAAAGAGTTAAATTAATAACATTTATATATTCTAATAAATAACTACCGCAAAACCGTCTAGACCCGGACACTTTTTTACATTTTTTGGTATAATTTTATGTTTATACATGTTTCCTTCACCGATATCACCAATAAAAGTATTACCATTAGAAAGAACGTATATTATTTGTTATATCCCTGACCCATTTGTTTCATCACAAGTAAAAATAAAAAAAAATAAAAAATAATTAGTAAGTGTCCGGGTCTACACCCCAAATCCGTCTTGACCCGGACACTTAGTTAAATAATGGAATAACATGTAAACTAACCTCTCCCGTCGGGTTTAGGACAGTATTTTATATCGTCAGATGTCTTTGGACCTGTCAAAGGCTTCAAAACATTTTGTGGGAAGGGAGAGGGGTCAATACATAGTATGCCTCTCTATGAAGTAAACATGCGATACGACACCAGAAGGAAGCATAAACCGCGTAATTCTGGCGGGAATATAACGCATGGACAGTGGAAGTTACAGCCAGTGCGAATCGCGGCCATAGTGTAATAAGCTGATGTGTCCGGGCCTAAACGGATATATATATATATATATATATATATATATATATATATATATATATATATATATATATATATATAGCATGTATTTTTTTATATATACATCGAATATAACTTCAAACATCATTAAATGATGCGCGATAAAATTCTGTACACATACATATCAAAATTAAAACAATATGACAATTATGACGAAAATTACATGTCTAAGTTAGACACACATTTTATTTCTTTGAAAAACTATAGAATAATAATACTGTAAAATGAGATAGTAAAAGTTGAAATCCGTAGTTTTTATTGGTACAGCTGTTTAGAGGATGTTTTTCTCTCTCTAATGACGTCAAGAACAGATGTTTATTGTAGCAGGTTAATGTAGAAACTACTTACTTTGAAGATTGGTGCAAAGTGTCTGGGTCTAGACCCCCTGTCCGGGTCTAGACGGTTTTACGGTACTGAAAATTTTACAGTTTCTTGAAAAAATGTAACGAAATTTTTACCTAAGTATTTACAACAATTGCATTAGAAAGGTAATCACCGGTAAATTTTTTTAATTTTTTTCAGTAATTTATAATTTTCTTTTAGAGTTTTACTCTTCACGGAGAAAATCTTCGCCGTCTAATTCACTCCGAGCCGAAAGTATAGCCACGTATATATCAAATAATTCTTTAACAACTTATCAGAATATTTTGCTATTATAAATGAATGGAAAATATATTAAAAAGCTGAAATTTGTTTAATAAAAGCCAAACATCTGCTCATTTTACCTCAAAAATGTCTGCAAATAGAATATTTTTCAATATATAATATGTTCACTGGTCTGTGATATAAGAGGTAACTTTTAAGACATTTTTTTTGACAATTTCAAAATAAAATGTATGCTATAGTAGGGTTACAAATGATTTTTTTCTTATTTTGTAGGATCTGGTAAATAGAAATCGTAATAAGTACTCGCCTTGAAAAAATCAAACAAGTATTTAAAACAAAATACTATTTCTTAAAGAAAATATTAAAATTATGTACAAATGCCGTCCTGATAAACTGATGTATTTGTCCATCTTGAGCGCTGGAGCCGATTTTGAGGAGCTGGATTTCCTCCAGGCAAAAGCTCATAGCGAATACACACATTTTTAAAATATCATTTTGAATTTTGAACTCAATCATTACAAATAAAATCTAAATAAAAAAAAACGCCGTGAGCAGCGGAGCCCCATCACGGAAGTCGAATTTTTCCTTTCATCTTCGGTATTGAGTGTCTACAAGCGAAATGTAATTGAAAGTCCACAAGCGATTTGTCATTTTGGTGGTTTCAAAACTGATGATGAGTGTCCGGTTGATTCGGGCTTTAAAAAAAGGTTTTAAGTTTTTAAGGGCTAAATCTCAGTAAATTTCAATTTTGTGCCTATAGCAGTTAGCAGGAAAAAAGCGAACACAATTCGTACGGGGGCATTCCTACCCATGCTTATCCGCCAACTGCCTTTGTGTTTTATTTTTAAATATTAGAAAAGGAACTTAAATAGTAAACTGGAAGGCCTTTATGAAGATATTTTTTCTTTCCAAAAAAATTCAAAATTTATATTTTATAAATAAAAATCCAAAATTCCTACTTTATAAATAAGGTAACTGCGGGTAATAAGGCCTGTAAGGTAATATGCGGATTTATATTGAGTTTATACTCAATTTAAAAATTAAAAATTAAATTGAATCTATATTTGTCTCAGACAAATTTAGTGAGTAAGTTTCGTTTATTTATAATTTCGTCTATTGTAGATTTATCTAATATTTGTTTGTTTTGTCATACGCAACTTAAGGTATCACAATGATTGTTGTACCTACAATTACTTTATCTATTTACTGTTACCTCCCATCTCACCTCTCTTACTACATCATTATACGTCACTATATTTCTTCCCACATAAAATTTTGTATTTTGTTCCCCTACGTATTTTAGGCTTTCGATATTCCTTATTAAGATTCGGTTAATATGTTTGAATTAGTTACGTGTCCGTTGTCTGTGTTAACTGCATTGTCTTTTCTGTCTATCACTTATTTTGCCTATATCTTTACGTCATTTATCTTACCTATTTCTTCATGCCAACATTTTCGTTATCTGTATGTCAATACAATAACATTATCTTTTTCTTCTCTCTATTATTACCTATCTCACCTATTATCTTTATATAAATACATCATTTACGACCACGTTACCTTTTCTTTTACTCTTATCACCTATCTCACTTATTTCTTTACGTCATCTATCCTACCTATTTCTTCATGTAACCGTTTTCCTTATGTAAATATCTTATCTCACGATCACATTATCCTTTCTATTCACATTCATTATCTATCTTATCTACTTCTTTACGTCAACTACCATACCTATTATCTTTACGTAAAAATATTATTTTACGATTACGTTATCTCTTCACTATTATCATCTACCTTACATTTTTCATTACGTCAACGTCTCTGTTACCTTTAAGAAGTCGTTACCTTTTCTATTCTCTGTTATCATCGACCTTATCTTTTTTATCCCGTCTCCATGTTAAAACCATTTGTCGAACGCCTACAGTAAATTCACTTAATTTTATTACCTTTTTTCCTACGATTACGTTATGTTTCCTATTCACTACTCTACCTATTTCTCCATGTACTCATTTTTGTTATCTTTACGTAAATAATTTATCTTACGTTAAGTCACCTTTTACCGCTATTTTCTATTTACCTATTTCGCTACATTATTATTATTTCATTTACCTATACGTAAATACACTTTCATTTTTTTTGTTTATAAAATTAATAACTTTTTGTAATATATCTTTCGTTCGTATCTGTCCGTCGTCCGTTTATTCGCTGTGCCATGCTCGGCGTAAGAATTTCATGGCTGGTAATCTTATGTTTCACAGACCATCCTGTAGGAGTCCGGAAAAATCGTAAAAATGTGACAAACTACACCTCGTCATTTATAGCTTCGTTTAAAAGCCCTCTAATAGTACTTCATCAGGACCAGGAGTGACGGATATGAGAACAGATTTTGTTTTTTCATACCAGTCCCGACTGGTGGAGGCTGTTTGGTTTGTTCTAGAAAATATACGTATTGTAATATGTCATTTTTTTTATTATTATTTATTTATTTTTTTTTTTTTTGTCATTCGTTAAGTGTCACACTAATTATCTTATATTCCGGTGGTGACATTGCCTATAAACTAGAGTAATGCTCTCTTTTGTAACATTAAATTTTCATTTCATTTAACATTTCCTTTACATTATTATAATGGTGAATGTGTATTTGCGTTATTCCCTACTTCTGTTACCTTAAAGTTTATCTCATCATTTTCCGTACTTTAAACTACTTATGATCCCTATCAGTTATCTAAACATCACATTATCATATCTGCTTTTCTGGTATAAAATTTCTCTTCCTTTAATTATAAATTCTGTCTCTGTCTGTTTATAAATTTTGTCTCCTTCTAATTATAAATTCTGTCTCCAACTAATTATAAATTTTGGCTCTGTCTAATTATAAATTCTGTCTCTGTCTATTTAGAAACTCTATCTCACTTCAGTTAATATACATTATGGGAAGTTATACTTGTCGCTGGTATGAAACAATTATTACCTTTCATTTAATTTTGTAGTATTCTACATTTTACGTGTGTTATGTATTTATTTTCATATTTAAATTAGTTTAGTTAGTTTTCCGTTTCAACAGACAAATGTTTGTATGAAACGTAGATCCTTAGTTATCGTTATCATAACTTTGGGTACGGCATAAATTGAACCTATGTCATTTATTTAGAATTATCTATATCTTTTCTATTTTCTATTTTCTTTATCTTATCTTATCTTACCTACGTTGTAGATTTATCTACGTTTATCTTACCTTAATATTACGTATCTCTTTCTATATTTTTTTGTGTTAGGATTAGTTAGTACTTACGCTAATTTCTCATTTAAGTTGAATATTTAGTAATTATAAATATAAAGGTTTACAAATATAATGTTCCACTCCTAATGTTCCATTATTTAGTAATTATATTTAACATTTAGAATTTGAATATTTTAGTTTAGTTTTACCATGAAGCCAGGCTACGGCTTGAGCGGAATGAAGACTCTGTGATTAACATCACTTCACGTTAATTTAAATTTTAACAGAGTACGACATTACAGTCAATATCATTAAAAATTTCTATTTTGTTTTCTCAAGGTTACCCAAAATTATACAACCTTATTTGTGCGTTCATATTGCTACGGTTTGGTTACATTCAATAGTCGAATTTTTTTTTTATTGAGTTCATTGTATTTTTCTGTTAATGCCTGTAATAGTTTTAACTCTGATTATTTTTGTATTATTCTAGTCAATAATTTAATAGTGACTTGTGACTTTGCTACCTACAGGGAATTCACTCATCTACGTTTTGTTTAAAAGCTGGATGACCGCGTCTTGAAACACCATACGTGGCTTCTAACTTACCTTTCTCTATTCGTTTTTTTTTTTTTTTTTTTTTTTTTAGTGAGACTGCCTGACCTGCCAAGTAGCAAATTACAGAATCTCGCGTACCTTTTCGTTGATTGAAATCTAATTGCCTTCTTGCTTAGTATTCAATCCCTTATATGTTTGAATTTCGGCTGACCAGCAAATCCTTGTTCATTATCCATATACAGTTTTGCTTAGCAAATCGCGGTTGTGGATTTATATTTGAGCTAAATCTCAAATCTTATGAATTTTTGATCGAATTTATACTTGTCACAGACAAAGTTAGATATTTAGGATTATAATTAATTCATTATTATCACGATTATTCGGATTTATATCTGATTATCAGATTTTGTCTATTTAATTTCCACTTTTACTTGAAACATGCAACGAACCTCAATGACATTTGTAAACTCAAATTTCCGTTTCAAATTTCAGAGAATCAGTGTTTGTATTTTCCTTCTCCTTTAACTGATGCCGTAACTTATGTAACCTCCGTTATCCCTTAGTAAGATTGTTTCAGTTTGGCGCCCTTAGCATTTACCTTTGCTAGATTACAAATCACTTAACTGACTTTTATTTTTAAATTTTACCTAATCTTACTAGTTAAAAAAAAATATTTTCAATATTTTTTTTTTGCGCGAGTACCAATGATGTTACATTTTGTAGCGAATTTAAGTAAAAACTTAATTTTATTAATTCTTATTTTATAATTTTTTTTTTTTTTTTAATTACATAATGTCAATGAATTGGTCACACAGTGTAGTTGAACACGCTGTATGTGCGTTGTACATATTCACGATATTCAGTAAGCATGTTGCATTAATTGTTTTTTTTTGGGAGTTGACAATGCTGGCCACCACGTCTGCCACTTATTTTACCGCCAATTCATCGGTATGTAAAGATGTGCAGGAGGAAGATTCTTTTTTTTCAATTCTTATCTTTAATTAATCTGATTTCTTTGGCGTACAGGCAAATGAAAAATTTATTTTATTGTTGTGCTTAAATTTGGCCTTGTTGGTTATGAATTTGGTTTAATTATTGAACAATTTTAAATCCATAACCTCCAAGCCTCGTTTATTATTTTTTTTTAATTGTACACTTGAATTATTTATTGTTTATACAGGTTTTATTTTATTTCATTTATTTAATTTTAAATCCTATTTTGCTAAATTCGTGTCTGAAAATATTGTAAAATTGTTTGCAAGTGCTGAATATTATTAAAATTATTTTGGAACTTATGGACGGAAAATTCTGCTGCGTCCTCTACACTCTAGAATATATGTGTGCCCACTACACTCAAAATTTCACCTGTAATTTTGCCCTGGATTTTCATCTGAACAGTTTGGAAATTGTATCGGCTTAGGTTTTCATGGATGTTTTACTGCTGACATCTTCATCGTAGAGCCCGATTTGCTACACACCGGAATTTCATAAAGTGTACTTGAGTTAAGTAGGTTCTAATCTCTTTTCCGCCACGTGTATCCGTTCTTCCGGTATTCAGTGTTGGATAAACCTCTCTTAGTGCAAATAATTAACTTTGTATTTAGTGATTTAGAACTATATTTTCGTCTCGCTTATACTAATTTTCTCAGCACGATTAGGATAGTGATTTTATTTATTTGTAGTTATGTAGTTTTTCGTTATTTTATGGAACTGCCTAGTATCTATCTATTAACTAATTAATTTTCTGGTAGAAGTCATTCATTACGCTCTTGTTTAAATTATTCTTATTTTTTTTTATTTAAATTTAACTTCTCTTATTTCTACCTTTGTGTGAAAGACTTCTTGCTACTAATCGTTTATCTACCTTATTTTGCTAATCTTCCTTCTGTGTCAGTCGGTAAATATTCGTTTAATTATCTTGCCTTATCTTTTTGTATAATTTATCTTACGTAATTTATCTTAAATTTACTGACTGTCATAAAAGGTTAGCCTAATTTTTATTGCTTTTGTAATTCATTTTATCTTTCCTTCTTTTGTAAAATTACGCTTATGTAAATTACTGTCTGAAAACTTTCTTCTTCAAAAGATATAAAATTTACAAATTGTTCAGCATAGAGAGCTATGTCACCTTGAATATGAAGAATTATATTTTTTTATATTCAATAAATAAAAATATGTAAAATTTAAAATATTTGTTAAATAAATTTTGTTAACACGATTTTATACCTTTTGATTTTCGATGTCCATACATTTTATTTCATTTTATTTTTCAGATATCTAATTTTGAATCAAAATTTTAAATTACCTAATAATATTTATATATATATATATATATATATATATATATATATATATATATATATATATATATATTAGGTAATTTAATGATACAATATACCTGTGGATGGTATCAAAATATTTAATACGATATTAGTATTAATTATGTAACAAATCAATATAGTCGGAAAAACAATATCTATTTACTTCTACCCTGATATAAGTAAACACAAATAAATTTTCTTTAATAATTACTTTAAAAATATAGATAATTGGACAAAATTATACATATCTGTAGATAAATGAATAACATAATATTTACTATTATGTTATTATTTCATAAGTTTAAATTAATGAGGTATGCAAAGAAAAAACCTATATATATATATATATATATATATATATATATATATATATATATATATATATATATATATATATATATATATATATATATATATATAAAATACGCTCAACGATCGAAATCGCTCATTGAGCGAAAAAAACAACCATAAAGCGTTGTGGTCACGTAAAATAACCCACAACGCAAAATTCGAGTTATGACACTTGTAAAAACAACCACAACGGTAACTCAAAATGAGGGCAACGCGAAATTCGCGTCGTGACTTTCATAAGTTTTGACCACAATGCGACGTGGTCATTTAAAAAAGCCACAACGCGTTCTGGACGATTAGTTGATACAATGATGGTATGACGGACAGCTTGTTATTTGTCAACTGGCGCATCGCAACCAAATACCGTTGAATTTGTATTCATTGTTGATTGTTATTTCCAAGTGTGAATATCAGTGTGCAAATCATGGCCAATAAAAAGGATATATTTTATGATAAATTGAATGAGTTTATGAAAACAAGTACCGATCGTAGTTTTTTCATTATTAACGAACGATACGCAACGTTGCGTATTTGGAAAATATACCCGTATTCAGAGCTCAATGTATCTGAATTCGGGTATACATTCAATGTTTAAAAGCATAGTTCGATACTTAAAAATATACCCATTAAAAGCGCTGAGCTCGGGTATATTTTCAAACTCAATATTTAATAAGAATAGTATGAAAAACATACCCACTTTCAATCTATTAGTAAACAAATGGTTGAGTTAAGTAGTCAAGGAAAAACAGCACTGTGACGTCGCAAAAAATTGACAATTTTAGCGAATTTTTTTTGCAAATGTGAGTGAATACCTATATGAGGGTCGAACTAAAAAGTCTTTAATGAGTGTCCATTTGTTGATATAAAATTTTATAGAATAATATCAAATATTTGCAAACTTAATAATGCAAATGCACCTAAAAAAATTTCAAATTATACCAACGATATTGCAATGATGAATCATTTCAAATTAAAAGAAGAAAAAAAATTATTAAAGTACATAATTGTGGCTATCGTTATGCATAGGTTTTTTTTACATCTTTTTCATAAAATAGCAACGGATTCAAAAATTTTTCGTTTTGTTTTGTTTTGTTTTCGTTGAATTTTGGTCTAAAATTTTCACAGTATATTCTCAATATGTTGTACTTTTGAATTAAACAAAACAAAAATTTTTCGATATTTTCAATCCAAGTTACCAGACTACTACCTTGATTGCACCAAATGTTTTTCAGCTGAGTAGAATTCAAATGATATTGTCCATATTCATACGCTTTTGTAAAAAACCCTTCTAAATCTGTTTTATTAATCATTATTCAATTTTAAACAAATTTTTTACGTTTAACTCACACGCCAACAATTAAGAACTAAGATAAGAAGAAGCTAAAAATTATTTCAAAAAATTGTAACGGTTTTTTTTATTTGCAACAAAGTAAGTCTTGTTTTAAATCATATGTGCATATTTTTTTTATGAATATCGAGTATAAATTACAGTTGAAATAAGTTTGAAAATATACCTTATTAGTAACTGTATAAGATTACACTAATTTATTGTCGGGTATATATTCAAATTCTCATAGTAGTATACTTCTACTTGAAAATATACCCGATTTTGGCTCTGAAATGAGGTATATTTTAAAGAGTCATTTCGTTAGTTTCTGTTTTGTAAATTATACCCGATCCTAGATCGGTCAGTGACGTCACAAGCTCTGACTTCGGGTATATTTTCAAAATACGCCGCGACGTTACTTCAAGAAACAAAAGAGACTCTCAGAACAGTGTCGTCGTTTTAAACGTTATGTCTTCAAAATTAGTGACACTGAAAAATTGACTGAATATGGATCTGATATAGTTTTTGGGATTCAAAAATCTATTACTTTTGTAAGGCTGATGAACCCTTTAACATTTTTGAAAAAGTACATATTAACATCGGATACAAACAAACACAAGGCTTTTTTTAATTTTTTAATTTTTTAAAATAATTATTAACACTACGCATTAACTTGAAACTGCACCAAATCTTTTACTTACATTTAATTAAACAATGAATCGCCCCTTGTTTGATTTTAAAAAATTATATCCCTAGTGTTTGCTAATTAAGTTTTTAATAAAAAAAAGTTAGCAAAAGGAAACTAACACGATTAATACCTTCTTGTTAATTTTTCTTTTTTTCTGTTTCCTCCTTCATGTTTTCATGAAAACCCGCTACCTTTTAATATGTATAGGGCCCCCCTATGAAAGTTAAGAGCTCAAATTTGGTAAATGGGGCTCATTCCGATGGACAACAATACTATCAAAGTGGGGTCAAATTTTGGATCCGACCCAAACTTTAAGGGGGTGGTGGGGGGCGGAAAAGCAATAAAACTTTTCTAAAGCAGCTGGAGATAATGTTTCGGTCAATTATCTACAACATATTCAAAATTCAGCTTCCTAGGATGATTTGGTGGGAGCAGAGGGGGAAAAAACGATTTTCGCTGGATCTAACACGCCCCCAGCCCCCCAGAATTAACGTAGAGGGTTGAAATTTGGTGTGTTGATAGAGTTCATACCTAGGTTATGCCTTTTGAAGGTTTTAATATTTTACCCCCACCCCCCTCATTTTTAAGCTACAATTTCATGCTTTTTCGACGTTTTCGAAGTTTGTACCACTCGCACAGGTCACCCAAATAAACCTAGAGGGGTGAAATTTTGTATTCGGATTGACTTAGTATCAGGGGGGTGCCTTTTGGGGGGCTCAATTTTTAACCCTTACTCCCAACATTTTTATATCAAAAAGAACATGATTTTTCTTGTTTTTTAACAGTTTCGTTCGGGTCAAAATCTCCCCAAATAAACCGCGAGGGCTGAAATTTTGTGTACAGGTTAAGCTAATGGCCAGACACTTCTTTTTGGAGGTTTCAACTTTTAACCCTTACCCCCACGATTTTTACGCCAATATTTCCTTAATTTTTTTGCTTGTTTTCTAACACGTCTAGAGACTCTCTAAGGAAACCTAGAGGGCTGAAATTTTGTACGTGTATTCAGTTAGTATCCAGCTAGTACCTTTTAGGTAGTCCACATTACTTTTCCCCCCACCTCTCCCATTTTTACATCGGAATGGAATGCTATTGTTAAATGTGTTTTAAATGCATTATTTTTTTTCTAAATACTAGTAGGCGAATAGTAATTTTAAAAAATTTAAAAAAAAGTAAATTTACTTTTATTACAAATGAAATACATACATATTAGGTAATTTAAAAATGTTATTAAAGTCACTGTCTTTTTGTAAATTAGGAATTTTGGATTTTTATTATTTATAAAATAGAAATTTTGGATTTTTTTGGAAAGAAGAAATATCTTCATAAAGGCCTTCCAGTTTACTATTTAAGTTCCTTTTTTAATATTTAAAAATAAAACACAAAGGCAATTGGCGGATAAGTATGGGTAGGAATGCCCTCGTACGAATTTTGTTGGCTTTTTCCCTGTTAACTGCTATCGGCACAAAATTGAAATTTACTGAGATTCAGCCCTTAAAAACTTAAAACCTTTTTGTAAAGCCCCGATCAACCGGACACTCATCATCAGTTTTGAAACCACTAAAATGACAAATCGCTTGTGGACTTTCAATTACATTTCGCTTGTAGACACTCAATACCGAAGATGAAAGGAAAAATTCGACTTCCGTGATGGGGCTCCGCTGCTCACGGCGTTTTTCTATATAGACTGTTCCATAACATTCTATTTGAGTTAAACATATATTTTCTTAATGAAAGAGTGAGATACATAATTCATTTAAGTACACAATATTATTTCTTGGAACTACCTCTAACTAGTTCCCCTCTGACCAATCAAATTTGTTGTCAGAGCTCTACTACGTCATTTATATTTCTTCTCACATCATTTGAGAGATGACGCTATGATTCTATGTATTGAGATCTTTTTGCAGTTGACATAAGTGTTTAAACTATTTTTTTTTTTTGAAATGATATTTTACAATTTTCTTGATTTGATTTACAAGATTTTCGTTTCTAAGGAAACTTCAAGTGGAAATTTATCTTAAATTACCCAGCGCCTGTTCCATGCGGCGTTACAGTACGCATACGAGATTACAGCGGCTGGCAGCCTAAATTACCACGAATTTAACATTAAAAAAATTTTTTATCATAAAATAGCTTTTGTCTTTCTGCAGTTTGCCTTCACAACTCCAGATGAATATCGGCATCATTTCTTAAGAAGATGGCTACAGACGCATAATTAAAATGTAATTATGATGTGTATAAATAAATTACAAAATAATGATGTAGGTGGCGTCTGTTATAGACAAGAATGTCTGAAGAACAAACGTTAAACACCCATTATTATTATTATTACAATTTTCCATCCATTTCCTCTTATAGGACAGGTTACCTAAAATCCCTTCTTAGTGCTCACCTGTGTTATATAAGAAACCCCTGTGTAAAATTTTACATTTCTAGTTCTCTATATAAATTTTCATCCCTTATTATAACGGATTTCGAAAAATCATCTTTCGGTGCTTATTTGCGTTACTAATAGAAACTAGAAAATTTCACGATTCTGTACCTAACGGTTTCTTTATATAAATTTTCATCCCCTATTTTAGGCCTATAGTGGATATTTTTTTACCAAAATTCTCCCTCTTTATACTCATTTACTTTACTAAGGGATGCCTATACAAAATTTCCTATTTTAAAAATTCCTTTCTGATGCTTACCTACATTACATAAAATACCACTGTCCAAAATTTCACCTTTCTAAATCCAACAGTTTTTTATATAAATTTTTCATCGCCTATTTAAAGGATGAATTTTGACATTTCATGTAGCCTATAGCACTCCCGAGATTAAGACAAATCCAACGACACCTGCTTTACCAAAATCCCTCAAATTGTTTAGGCTACAGGCTACACCACAGAAACAGATATAGTCGAATACATAGATACATACGTATCATCATACATACTTCCTTTATACTTCCTCCAACACATTACCCTTCTTCTGGTGCAGTCGGGTAAAAATACTGATACCTCGGGCACTTAATTAAAGAGATTTTTAATCGTATGATTACGTATTGCTTAAAAAAAAAATCGAATTTACATTTCAGTATGTGGGAAATAATTTTGTTATATTTACAAACGTAAAATCATGAAATCATAATGAATAAATAAAATTTAATGAAACGCTTTTGTTAGTTAACATTCTGAACCCTATACGTCTGTTCACAAATAACAACCTGTCTGTCGTACAACGATTGCATAGACTAATCATCCAAAACGCGTTGTGGCTTTTTTAAATGACCCCGTCGCGTTGTAGTCAGATCTAATGAAAGTCACGAGGTGAATTTCGCGTTGTGGTCTCCTTGAGTTAGCGACAACGCGTTGTGACTATTTTTTTCAAGTGCCACAACACGAATTTCGCGTTGTGGGTGATTTTAAGTGACCACAACGCGTTGTGGTCGTTTTTTTTTTCGCTCAATGAGCGATTTCGATCTTTGAGCGTAACATACGTATTAATGTAACAAACTATCTACTAACAATCCATCCGCTATTGCTAACAACTTGCTGTTGGGTTAAATTGAAAAGAAAACAATAATAATATAGATATATTTAAATAATATATAGTTCACTGGAGGCAGTCAACATTGATAAAAACAAACATTACACACGCGTACAAAATTGTTGATACAATGTAAAATAAAACTAAAAAATTATTAAGTATTACAAATTAAATAAATATGACTTACAACAATAATAACATTTGCTGGGCTAAAATCCAACCTTCACGTCCCCGTTCGTGCCCGGCGGGCAACTGTTAGCTTTGGCTAGCAGGCTGACGAGGCTCTGGTACTGTGTTTCGACAAGAATGATCGTGTGGAGGGGACGATGTTGTATCCCCCGAGTGAGTGTTATGCCTGCGTCAGTTTGATTTGGTTTAATTGGTACCTTGACCGGAATTCAACGCGTCGCCAGTGCTGCATACTCCAGTGGGCGTGATCTTCGGAGTCCGACGATACCGTTCGGATGTGTCGAAAAGGTGGTATTGCGTCTGTGATTTATGTAAAAATTGTGATCTGTGTCTGTGATAGTTGTTATGCCACCTTGGGTTCTCATGCCTGCGGTGGTACTTTTTAATTGTTACTGTGATGTTTCCCTGGCCTTGTTCTTGTCATTTCGATGGGTAGGAATGCGGCTTCCGACGCACTCGTTCTCATCGGCCACACGTACGAGTCGACGTCTGCCCGAACAGCTTGAGCGAGCTCGCCCAGTAAGGAGACGTCGTCGTCCCTCGTACGGATGCGTTCGTGGGCGTTGATATGGCGGCTTCCGCCCCGTCGAAGTGATACGAACACAGGTCAGATGTTGGCTTTGTGATACTCTGTGGCATTGTCCCGTTCTCTATAGCCTCGACTCGGACGAACGTGGCCTAGTCATCGTACCGGTCTCCCGTATAGGTTGACCCCGACACCTGACAGAACGGCACATGTACCCAGTAATCAGTTATCTGACAGAACAGTACATGTTGCTCAGTAATCAGATGTCACTGTCCCTACACGTGTGAGTTCCTAGGTGTTGACGAAGCCATTTCGGAATTGTCGAGACTATGGGGAGCGGAATCGTGTCACAGAGCAAGAAATTTTGAAAACTGTGATATTGTTGTTTTTGCTTTTTAATAAGATTTTAATTTGTTTTATTTTAACGATGTACCACTGAGGGCCTTTTCCACCCGAGGTGGTACATCAGTTGTTGTTCTTATCTGTGATATTTTCTCGTGCCGCTGTAGGCTTGCTGTTGTGATCCTTCAGCGGTATCGTTTTTAACTACTTATTGCGGCACCGGTCGGCCTGTGATTCCCCGGTGACGTAATAAGATTTCGCTTTTCCTGTGATATTTCTAGTCAGTATTTTCCACTCCGAGACCCTTTACACCTCGGAGATTCATCGTTGGATTTCAGACCTTGGTAACCGGACGCTCTGGCTAGCCCTTAGCGTACCGCCACCAAGGACTGTCCGTACTTTTTAGGCCTTGGGATGGCGGGGCTTATCGTTGAATTTTAATATGTGTATGTTGTCCATTGTCTATTGCATTTATGTGTTCCTGTCTTTAAGTCTTGTTTTTATTTTTACTGTGTTTGACGGCACATGCCCTTAGTAGGCGATGCCGTCGGGTGCTGCTGACCGCGCCATCCACCGGCAGCAGTACCCCAATTTTAATAAAAAAAAAAAAAAAATAATAACATTTATTGAAATGGAAAATTTACTGTTGAATTCCTTTTGATTTTACTTTGTTATTATTGTTACTATATAAGATTCTATAATTAACAGTTTACTGCAGTTTTCTTAAACCTATTTGTAAATTAAACTATTATTTTTGAGAAAAATAAAAAACAGTATCTTATAATCGAAACATAATCAAGAGTCAAACACAATCTTTAAAAATTTTGGGGTCAGGTCTGCCCACACTGTCAATTTCCCCTTGGATGTCCTTAAAGACTAGAGACTACTGTACATAAATAACTCTTTTTCCATTTCAGGCGACTTCTCCCCTGGGCCCCCGACAGAGGCTTTGCCCCTTGCATCATACCGGGGGCTTCGCCTTCTGTACCTAAGGATGGGGGTTCCACCCTTATCAAACAAATGATAACATCATTTGTTCTCAAGATATGCGAGACAAAATATATTTCAAAAAAAGTTTCTTATTTGGTTTTTTTTTTAATTTTATAATAAAATACTGGCGTTTTTAACATTAAGGAAGGTTCTTAAGCCATTATATAATAATGTTATGGTAAAAAATACATATAATCTATGTTACCTTAATAAAGTTAATTCCGCTTTTTTACCACAAAAAACAAACCGCTAATCCGAATTTGTTGAAAACTTTATCCGGTCTTCATCTTTTGATTACGCATCTAATGAAATTAGTCCGGAATTGATATCATCATTTGTTCTCGAGATATTCGAGACGAACGAACGAACTAACGAACGCACACACAGATATCACGCTAAAAACGATGGATCCGGATTCTAGTGATCTTGAAACGTGGAGATATGTCAAAGTTAGCGATTCGTAAAATCGGAGCCATTACAATAACTTCTTATGGGAAGCTAAAAATTATATTCCCATTGCCACTATCATATATACCTAATATAAACCTTTACACTATTTATTATTTTCAAGCACACTCAAGAAAAAAAAATTAAGAAAATATGTAGAAAAATAATGAATGCTGGCATAAATTATTCCGTCATCCAATAATTTTTAGCTAAATAAGAGACAGATATTTGGTATTTTAGGAAAACTCCCCAAAATAACTTACTCTTTCTGAAAAAGAAAAAACACACTGAATTTCGTATGTACATCAGTCAGTAAATGCGGACAATTAATATAAAAACATCATTCTATTTATTATTAGTGCATAATAATGAAGTCGAGCCAAGGAGCCGTTAGTCGATTCATCGACTTAAGTTGTTTTTCAAAGCAAATTAGTCATTAGTCAAAAATATCGAGTATACAGTAGTCGACTAATCGACTAAATTTTTAGTCGAATTCATGAATAAAGTAACCTAATGTAGCTTTTCCAAAAACGACGTCTTATTTGGAATTTAATTGATGACATTCAATATATTTTTTAAGAAAAAGAAAAATATGGCATATCATGTGTTAATCGCATAAGAATGAAAAATCATACAAATAGATAATTTTGTAGGTTTTATTTTTTGGAGTCTAATAAATAAAGTTATTAAATTAGTCGTTTTAAGTCAATTAAAGAAAAATTAATCATTTTAGTCATTCAGTCAAAGGTAAAATAGTCGGCTGAAAAATGATTAAATGTAAACAAAATTAGTCGACTAACCAGATTAATCGATTAATTATCCGACATCACTGGTGCATAAGGTATGAATTGCTTTGTCTTTTATTTATATCGACTCAACTGAAAGAATAGTTAGTTACGCGTTTAGTGCTAAAGATGAAGCCCATAGTGTTCTCGTTAAATTATCGTTGTTTTCATTTTAGACAAATAAAAGTATAACCAAAATAAGAATGAAATCTCGCAAAAAATTCACCTGTATGTATTATAATAAGGTATGAGATAAATGAGGTATTTATCAATAGAGGCTGACTCAAAGAGTAGGTTACCAGAGTACGAATTTTGGAATTCACTGTCGTTCCTTAGTACGGGTCCTCAAAATCTACGTTTGTTTTTATTAAATTTCAAATACTTACTTCATAATTTTAATGTATTGGTATTTGTAGATTTGTACCAAATTTTTATCGTTTATTGTAAATTTCATCTTAGTCGTAGATAAAGTATAGTACGTAGCTCGGTTGTAAGGCATATTACACACTCGCGCAATTACGTACTCGCCGCTGCGCGGCTCTTGCGTAACTTTTTCGCTGGTGTGTAATATGCAACTTATAACCTCAGTCACGTAATATACTATTATTTATTTCTGCAGAAGCGAATCAACATTAGATATCTATTCAAACTACATAATTAACTTGGTTTTTTTTTTCGTTATTTTACCAGCTTCGATTATTTATATGACGAATTAGAAGTAAATACTACTTATTTACTAATACTTCGTGGAGTAAAATACTCTGAGAAATAAAATACAAAGACATAAAATACCTAAAAGTGATTTAAATATATCATTTATTAAATCGAATACAGAAGATATATGAAACTGCTTGTGACAATTTCATTAGATCTTAAATCTTAAAAAACGCCGTGAGCAGCGGGGCCCCATCACGGTAGTCGAATTTTCTCCTTCATCTTCGGTATTGAATGTTTACAAGCGAAATGTGATTGAAAGTCTACAACCGAATTGTCATTTTGTTGGTTTCAAAACTGGTGATGAGTGTTCGGCTGATCGAGGCTTTAAAAAAAGGTTTTAAGTATTTAAGGGCTGTATCTCAGTAAATTTCAATTTTGTGCCGAAAACAGGTAGCAGAAAAAAAACCAACACAATTCGTACGAGGGCATTCCTGCCCATGTTTATCCGCTAATTGCCTTTATGTTTTAGTTTTAAATATTAAAAAAGGACCTTAAATAGTAAACTGGAAGGCCTTTATAAAGATATTTTTTCTTTCAAAAAAAAAAAAAAATAAATAAATAAAAAATAAAAAAAATAAAAAATTATTTCTTCGGTATTGAGTGTCTACAAGCGAAATATAATTGAAAGTCCACAAGCGATTTGTAATTTTGGTGGTTTCAAAACTGATAATGAGTGTCCGGTTGATCGGGGCTTTATAAAAAGATTTTAAGTTTTTAAGGGCTGAATCTCAGTAAATTTCAATTTTGTGCCGATAGAAGTTAACAGGGAAAAAGCCAACACAATTCGTACGAGGGCATTTCTATCCATGCTTATCCGCCAATTGCCTTTGTGTTTTACTTTTAAATATTAAAAAAGGAAATTAAATAGTAAACTGGAAGGCTTTTATGAAGATATTTTTTCTTTCCAAAAAAATCCAAAATTTCTATTTTATAAATAATAAAAATCCAAAATTCCTAAATAATAATTAAATAAATAAATAAACAGTGACTTTAATAACATTTGCAAATTACTTAATATGTATGTATTTCATTTGTTAAAAAATTGTATTCACTTTTTTTTAAATTTTTTAAAATTACTATTCGCCTACTTGTATTTACAATAAAAGTAATGCATTTAAAACACATTTAACAATAGCATTCAATTCCGATGTAAAAATGGAAGAAGTGGGGGGAAAAGTAATGTGGACTCACTAAAAGGTACTAGCTGGATACTAACTGAATACACGTACAAAATTTCAGCCCTCTAGGTTTCCTTATGGAGTCTCTAGACGTGTTAGACAACAAGCAAAAAAATTAAGGAAATATTGGCGTAAAAATCGTGGGGGTAAGGGTTAAAAGTTGAAACCTCCAGAAAACAGTGTCTGCCTATTAGCTTAACCTGTACACCAAATTTCAGCCCTCTAGGTTTATTTGGGGAGATTTTGACCCGAACGAAACTGTTAAAAAACAAGAAAAATCATGTTCTTTTGGGTATAAAAATGGTGGGGGTAGGGGTTAAAAGTCGAGACCCCCAAAAGGCACCCCCTTGATACTAACTCAATCCGAATACAAAATTTCAGCCCTCTAGGTTTATTCGGGTGACCTGTGCGAGTGGTACAAACTTCGAAAACGTCGAAAATGCATGAAATTGTAGCTTAAAAATGAGGGGGGTGGGGGTAAAATATTAAAACCCAAAAAGCGCAACCTAGGTACGAGCTTTATCAACACACCAAATTTCAACCCTCTACGTTAATTCTGGGGGGCTGGGGGCCTGTTAGATCCAGCGAAAATCGTTTTTCCCCCCTCTACTCCCACCATATCATCCTAGGAAGCTGAATTTTGGATATGTTGTAGATAATTGACCGAAACATTATTTAAAACCGATTTGGAAAAGTTTTATTGCTTTTCCGCCCCCCACCACCCCCTTAAAGGTCGGGTCCGAAAAAAAATTTGCCCAAAATTTGACCCCACTTTGATAGTATTGTTGTGCATCGGAATAAGCCCCACTTACCAAATTTCATCTCTTAACTTCCATAGGGGGGCCCTACACATATTAAAAGGTTGCGGGAAAATATATATATATATATATATATATCAGACATCTTTTTTTTTTACATAATCGTGTTCTACGGGGTCCGAAAACGGATAGCGGCCCTGGTCTCCGCCTCTCGCAGCTCTTATCGTATAGACTGTATAAGTCTAATTTTTCGGAGAAAATTCGACTAAAAATTTAGGCTGCATGGATTTTTATTTTTGGCTACTATCCCTGTATTGTATTATACGGGGGTGTTTATTAATTTTGCCTTAAATGTACATTTTGAGTGGTGGTAAAATATATATAGCGAAGCAAATTCACACAGACATCATTTGGTTACCATTGAGTTAGATAGAGAAAACTATTTCTGGTGGCAGTGACGTCTGGAGACGAGTAAAACAAGTACACATCTCTTATGGCGCCACCATCGTTCGTTCGTTTACAAATACGAGTTCAAACGCACATATACATTTACGCGATATATTATATATACATAAATCTCTGTGCGATATACACACTCTCAGTGCTTCCTTACTTTTCCACTTGCCTACTGTGAATAGTAAATACACAGACGATCAATAAACCCCCACCACCACATAACAATATAGACGTATGTACATTTACATCATTGTATATATGAGAGTTGTTCATCGTTTTATGTGAATGTTGTTACATTGCCACTAGTGGCATACAATTTTGAAACTTACGCCTACTTTTCAATTTTCTTTTTAAACTATTTCAAATATGTTATATATCAAATAATATATTATGTATCTTTTACGCGATTTGTATCTTCGCTTTTTTCTTGGTTTTTCGAAAAAGTTTTATAGAATGTAAAAGATACAATCGATTATATAGTATTTTACTTTTTGAAATCGAATAGATACAAATGTACGTACATTGAAAAAGCGATTTTAAATTTAACATATTGATTTTCAAATGTGAAGATTGGAGCACTGGGTGATATAATGGGCGGGGGCAAGGATAGGTTACTCTTATATGTTCGTTTCATCGGATTAGTTCATCTTTTTGTACAAGATTTTATTCAATTTTTAACAAAATGTTATTTATGACTAAGTCACATGTAAACAAAAATTCAGAAATTGTGTATTTTCAATTTTTTATTATCTGTATTTCTAAGAAATGTGTACAGGGTATAATAAATTTAATATGTTAATTTTGGCAATCCTAAAAAAAAAAATAATAAAATGTCCCTTAAAATTTGAAATATTACCATTTAAATTTTGGACTTTAGCTAGTAAGTACTAAGTATGGATGGTGTAAAAATGGATATATTGACCAACGATCAGAAAGTTTTGAAAATTCTGTAACATATTGCTTTTCCAAAGAAGAAAGAAGAGCACCAAAGTATAGTGTATGTGGTCAACCGGCTTTTATAAGATGTGCTTCGTGTGGACAATATTTTTGTTTTGAACATTTTTATGAAGAATATCATTATTGTGTAGATTACAAACCTTAAAATATTGACAATTGTATAGATAAATAAAAACAAATAAATAAGTAAATAAGATTTGTATAGATATATAGATACAGATTATAATTATAATAATTAAAGCATGGGGGGGGGGGTGCAGTGTATTTTTTCTTTCTAAATTATGTATTTTAAAGTATATCGTAAGTTTGTAACAATTAATTACTAAAATACGAGATTCTTTGACCATATTTTTGCTCATTATTAAATAAAAAAATTAAAAATTTTCCCAAGTTAATATTAACAAAGGGTGTATTTATGCCACAAGAAATAAACTAGTGTGATGTAAAATATATTAATTAAAAATTGTTTTATTTACACATAACAGTCTCCTCTTTTACCAAAAAAATACCTAATAAAATTAGGGGTTGAAGATGGGGGATGAAACCTCAATGATTTTGTAACTTTAATTTTGGTATCATTGTAAAATATTGTATTAAGGGGTTGTGAGGCGGCTTGGTGGTTCCCTTAAGATACCACTGGTGCCACCATAATTGTAAAGTATTGAAAGGGGTGTAGATGGGAATAGTGGTATCAGTGGTGTTTTGAACTATTCCACCGACGCCACCATAATGTAAAATATTGATAGTTAGGTGTAGAAGGTGGTAGCAATAGCCGTATTTAATTATATATATTTAGAATTAAAATATTGTTTATTTCGGGACGCAGTTAAATGGCTGAAAAACTACCCAGACGTGAATGTAGGAAATTGCATAACTCAATAATTAACGATTAACAATAAAGAAATATATTCTAAAATAAAATATAGAATTACAGAATTATTACCATGTTTGCGTTAAATACAGTTGCAATAAAAGAAACAATGTTTCATCAATAAAAGTTAAAATAATGTAAAAATACTTATAATCTAATTTGCCACGTATGCAAGCCGATTGGGTGGGGTTGGCGAACTTCTGCAAGTTATAAGAAAATATCCAAGGAAACCAGTAAAATATTAATTAATCAAATTTTAAATAAAATATACCAAATCGGGTTGCATATGTGGATAAAAATATTAGGGAAGGAAATACATATTACCTCTCTCCTGGAGGATACACAACACACTACACAAAATGACTTTACATTTTTAAAAGTACTTTACTACGTCTCCATACTGAATCTAATTATGGAATGAATCTATATCGACCCGTCTCTGGGCCTCAAACCAAGCAAGCTATGGTATTCCCCTTGCCTCGCGTATTGATCATTCGATTTCAGTTCTTTAGCGTTTCGCTGACTTAGCGATTTAATCAAAGACTTCTTTATTCCATTTTCAATTATTCATTTCTAGATTGATCGATACCGTTGTGTACAACAATAAGTCTACAATATGTTAAGAAGTGGGTACAGTAGCGGGCATTATATTACACTTCCTCCCCCTTAAAATGAAAGTTAATTTTTCGTTCAAGTTTGGAAAGAAAAATTAACTTTTTATTCTATCTCAGTTTCAATTAGAAATATGAATACATGCTCAATACAAAAAAAAAAAAAAAAATTTTTTTTTTAAATTACCTAAAATTTTCAAAATAAAATTAAAATCCCTAATTAGATACGTGACATAACAAAAGTGAATAATTTCTTTCAAAAATCCAAATCGTAATTTTTGATAATTCTCTTTACTCCTTAATATTTGCTATTAATTATTTGTGACAGTTCAAATTTTAAAACTTCACTTTTATTATGCATAATACAATACAATACATATAATTAAAGTAAATATCTAATTGTTTCAAATAAAAATAATCCTTATTTCTTTCTAAAAAAAATTATTATTAGTCCCTGCCTAATTATTCCAACTTTAAAAAAAAACTAAATTGTTTTTCACTATTTTGATTACTAATTTCTTTCCTTTAATTTTATTATGTAATCATTCACGTTATACCTTAACCAGATTATACTCAAATGTAATTCTTTATACTTCAATCAATTAGCTGAAATATATTTGTTTTTCCTTTTTTAAAATCAAATCTTCCTTCTAAGAAATATAATAAAATACTTTATAAGTATGAAAAATAGAAAAATTATCTGTACTCTTGCTTTTTATGAAGATTGTTTTCTTCCATGTTTTTTTGGGTTTATTAAGAATCTGTGTATTCAATATCAAGTTTAAGTATCTTTCTTTTAAAATTCAATTTACCTTTACTTTCTGTTAAAAATCGATTTATTCAAGTAGAAATCTTAAGTTTGAATTACGATCAAGAACCCTATTTAAATGATTTCTTTTTTCTACTCAATTACTTTATTATTTAATACTTTTTTGAAATCCTTAAAATAATTCAAAATTCATTCATAAGCGTATTTATGTACGTACTTTCGTCAGAAATTGTCAAATACTTCAAACAATCAAAATAGTTACCAATTAAAATATTTCAATTCATAAATTCTTTTTCTTCAAAATGGAACACCGTTAACATTTCCAAAACTACATTATTTTCATAGATACGCTTATGTACTTATTTTTTTTTTTATTTTTTTTTATTCTATTTTTTTTTTTTAAATCTTAACTATAACACTTAATGTCCAATTATTTAAGTCTTTAATTCACTTTTTCCATTTCATTGAGCCTCTTCAATTGATCTGGGTCATGGGTCTGTTCTTGGCGTTTCGGGTTTGGGAATAACTTGCGTTTGCTAAGGGGGTGGTTCATGACGTACTTCCATTGGGGAGTCGATGACTATAGGTTTCCAACTCGTGTTTTGACTTTACTACCATGGTACTTCGGTGAACAGTAATGATGACACTGTCGAAGATGACATTTCTGAACGCATTTTGTTTTTCGACAACGATTTGCTACTTGCAGGCGATTCCTTGGGCATCCATTTTTTTTTTTTTTTTTTTTTTTTTGATGATGGTTTCACTGACAATTTACTTTGACAGCGATACTAGCGATAAAGGTTGCTCCAATAAGAACAAACTAGACTCTAACATTGAGTCGTGTTCCAAAACCATTTCCGTGAGCTTCTCCTTGGCATGAGACTATATGTGACTATGCCAGTTATGATGAATACCATTTTTGATGAAACCACAATTTACTTTGCCGAGAAATGGACTGATTCGGCATAAGTGAAGGTTCCCTTTGATGCGACAGCGATGTTGGCTTACATTTCACAGTGGTGGGAAGTGACTGTACGAGTGATTCGTATCCACTTGAAATTGGACAGTTGGATTTCCCCTAAGTAGTGACCTTGACATCAGCTGGCTAGCTACTTTTGTCATTTTCACCAAACCATACATAGTGGTAACCATGGACCCATTGTATTGAATTTTCGTCATAATTAGGCTCGTTTCGTTTAATATTTCCTCAAACAAAGGAAAAAGTATTAGTACTTGTACTTATTTTATAACTACAATTTACAAAAGTGATACGCTTTAATTTTAATTTACAAATTTTTTTTTTAACTTTCAATTATCATTACATTTTTACAATAAGATAATTTCTGTCCTTTTTTTTTTCAAGATTTTTACATAATTATTACACTTTTACCGTAAAATTGATTCTATTAGTTTTTTTTTTTAAATTTTGACAATTACTTAGATTCGTTTTTTAAGTACCCAAGGGTGTTCTTCTACTGAACCTTGACTTCTAAGTCGATACGTATGAGTAGGTTGTGTATCTTGATCAGTCAATTCATTATCACCTGTTTCATTTTCTTGTTCAACATTTCCGTCATCTAGGTCGTTATTATCATCGTCTGGCCTACTTTCGTCATATGATTCTCTAGCTTCTTCATATTCCGATTCTCTAATTTCGTCATCATCGGATTGTCTAACGTCCTCGTAAGTTTCGGCATTTTCACTGTCTGATTCCCTAATTTCTTCTAAATTTGGTTCATACCGATCGTCAAATACTATATTATCAAATCTTTCATTATCTAATGACATGGGAGTTCCTATCCAAGGTTCATATTCTACCTGTTCGTCTTGTTCGTCATGTTCGTCACGTTCGTGCATATCCCTATGTAAGATTATCGGTTCGGCCTCTTCTATTTTGTTTCTTAAGTTCTTGTCGTTGAGCGAAGGGTATACGATAAGGTGCTTTGGTAATGGGTGTTTCAGAAGTAGTAATTATACGATGTTGTATTTTAGAAGTATGTGTCAACTTAACATTTCCTACATCAAATATTTCAATAAATTCGTAAAGTAATTTCTTTAACCTTGTTTTCTCATTTCCAGATAAATGTTCTAATTCATCAATCTTCAAATCAATTGATTCCTTATTAACTTTATTAACTGTGGCCACTAATTCAATATTTTCAGTAACGTTTCCATTTTTAACTTTACCATTAAAATTCATGGTTCCCCTATTTACTTGTAATATACCAGGGTCCTTTACCCTATTATCATTTTCACTAAAGTTAACTTTTTCCTCATTAAATTCTACATTTTCTACGTATTTACCTCTATTTTTCCTTTTCCTCACTTTTTTATTAGATTTAACCTTTTTACCATTGCTAGCTACGGTTCCTACATTTTCATTTACAATGCATTTATTTTCATTATCACTATCACTTAATTCTTCGTCGACGATTACTTTTTCTGCGCGCGCGATCTCAGTATTTTTATCTAATTCAATTTCTTCATTCGTTAGATTTACAATATTTAACCGAATATTCGAGGCATAACATAAGGTTCGAGCTATTAGTAATCCGTTAATAGGTAATTGGACTGGTTCGACTACAACCGTCAGGTCATCAGAATTTTTATCCGATATTGTACCTGAAATCAATTGTATACAACGCGGTGGTACTTTAAAAGAAGATGTTAGAATGATCGGGTAGGTACCAACTACTCCGTCAATCCGATCATCTTCACCGTTAGTTTCTACCCTTGGTACTGGCAGATCCAACGGAATTTCCCTACTACATTGCTGAACCGACTTTTCCCTAAATATTTGGTTCACAAAGCCTACTTCATTATGTTTACTCTCGAATTTTTGGCCATTTTTTCCTTTTGCATTTTCATTTCCTACACAATTTTCACTAGCATTAATATTTTCCTCTAATACTTTTATTCTATTTTCCGGTTTCCTAACCGTTCGTTCCGTTTTTACAACGTTACTATTTACTTTATTACATAACAATTTTTCATTATGGTTTACTACACATTTATCTTTGTTAGGCCCTATACCTGCCTTTTTATTTTCCTGTCTTACTTTACGAATTTCATTTCCATTTAAAATGGTATCTTTTTGATTAACACAACTTATTATATTGGTTTCGTTGACGCACACTTCCCCTAATTTTCCATTAAATTCACGATTTAATTTAACCTTGCTACTAGTTCTATTTTTAGATTTTTCATTACCAAGTTCAATGACACTATTATTATTTAACATACATTCATTAAAAAGTACAGTTGCGTCCCTAGAATCACGAACATGTTCTGTTTCATTACTAATTTCCGATCGATTATTTATCTGATTTGCTACCCTTTCTGTAGCTTTTGGACATAAAATTACCCTTTGCTCAATATTCTTAATTTTTTCATCTAAGTCATCTAACCTTTGACGCATTTGTTCTAACTTATCTAACACTAACTGGTCTAACTCCTTATTGTCAACATAATAATTCCTAAAATATTCCGTATTTGTAAGTTCTGTCTTAATCGGTATTTGCGAATTCCCTAATTGTAATATATTTTTATCAAAATAAATGCGTGCGTTAAAATATTGTAACATATCACGGCCGATTATACCATCTACAGATAAGGCGACTTCATGATCATCCACTATAATACATTCAAAAGGACAATTTTGATTATCAATGAAAAAGTTTAATTTAGCGGAACCTAAAACATTAATTAAATTTCCAGATACACTTCGCAGTACAGCTTCTGATCTACGTAATTTTAAGTCTAACTGTTTTATGCTATTTCTTCGCAAAATCGTAATTCCAGAACCAGAGTCAATAAGTAAATTTACTTTAAAATTATTCACAATTAATTCGACGATACAAGTATTCGTTTTTTTAAAATTATTTCTATTACAATGTTGCGCATTAAATATTGCTGGTATTTGAAACTGATAAGAAGTATTAGTTTTATTAAATGAACGTTTAAATAAATAATCAAACTTTTTCTGATTATGTGTATGCCTATTTCTTAATACATCATTATGTGCACGCGTTTTAATTGAATCATTTTTCAAGGCTATTTTTCTGAATCGGTATGTATCGTATGTATCGACCGGCTTGTGTCTTTTCCTGTGCTGGTTCCTACATCTAAAAAAGTACCCCGTGTTTCAAAATTAGTACGTTTGCTAGGTTCACCTTGTTTTTGTGAATATCGGGTTTGGGTACGATTTGTATTACGAGTTTCATTAAATTGGGTATTTTGACGACCGTTACCTTGTTTAAATTGATTATTAAAATTTTTCTGGCCCTGTTGAATATTATTTTGTCTACCATTATTACCTGGTTTAGAATAGTTATTATTTAAATTTTGAGACCTACGGTAATTATTTTTGAAACCATTATCATTTGAAAAATTATTACGTTTAAAACTAGTTTGTTCAGGACGAGAAAAATTTGGACGATTAGGGCGATTAAAATTTTCACGACGGTTATTACCAAAATTTGGGCAGTTTCTTTTAATATGACCTTCCCTATTACAATTGAAACATTTAACCCTATGATTAACCGAATTAATGTCGTACATATTTCGTGATCCTTTTAATGACTGAATTGTAACCTCGGCTTGTTTTGCTAACTCTATAACCCTTTCAAATCTAATACTTGGTTCTTTATTAATTTCAAATGCAATCATTTGTTTAATTTCATCTTTTAGCCCTTGTAAAAAGAAATAAATCAAATCTTTGTCATGTTTTGTACGTATAGCCTGTTTGCCTAAATCATTATCCACAAGTTTTAAATCTTCTGTTAAAACTGCATTTCCTAAAATCTTTAATCGAGTTGCAAAATCGTCAACATTTTCCTTAACTTTTTGATTACAATGGGCTAGCGATTCAATTTCCTGTCTGGGTGTTAATTTTTTTATGTATTTTTTTAGTAAAGCGTCTTTTAACGTTTGAAAAGTAATATCCGGTTCATTAAGTGACGGTTCTGATTCCACAAATTTATATGCGTCCCCTGATAATTGATAACGGACAACCGCGACTGCTTGTTCTTGTGACCAATTTTCTAAAATTATCCTTTGTTTAATTTTTGCGAAAAATTCTTTAACGTTTTCAGTCGGTTTTCCCGAAAATTCTGGTAATGCCACTAAAATAGGACCTGTTGCATTAATGGGTGCGGTTCTTTGAGCCTGAGTGGTTACGCTTGATGACGCAACGGGTGTCGTAATCACGTTTTGACTGAAAATATTACCGGGGGTTACCAATTTTGATTGGGCGGTTACGACAGACGACGTACCAAGAGTAGGCATTTCGGGAGTGGTCATTTTGAATATATATATTTTTTTTTTATAAAATTTAAATGATCAAAATTAGATAATTAAATTACAATTTTAATATTGAAAAACAGGTTCGAGCGTACTTTAAACAAATATCAATGAAAAATTTTGAAAAAAAAAATTTTTTTTTTTTGTTTTTTTTTTTTTTGATTTTATACACCAGTTTCTAAACAGCGGTATGGGAGTAATTTCGCTAATCCCTAACGCTGGCCACCATAATTGTAAAATATTGTATTAAGGGGTTGTGAGGCGGCTTGGTGGTTCCCTTAAGATACCACTGGTGCCACCATAATTGTAAAGTATTGAAAGGGGTGTAGATGGGAATAGTGGTATCAGTGGTGTTTTGAACTATTCCACCGACGCCACCATAATGTAAAATATTGATAGTTAGGTGTAGAAGGTGGTAGCAATAGCCGTATTTAATTATATATATTTAGAATTAAAATATTGTTTATTTCGGGACGCAGTTAAATGGCTGAAAAACTACCCAGACGTGAATGTAGGAAATTGCATAACTCAATAATTAACGATTAACAATAAAGAAATATATTCTAAAATAAAATATAGAATTACAGAATTATTACCATGTTTGCGTTAAATACAGTTGCAATAAAAGAAACAATGTTTCATCAATAAAAGTTAAAATAATGTAAAAATACTTATAATCTAATTTGCCACGTATGCAAGCCGATTGGGTGGGGTTGGCGAACTTCTGCAAGTTATAAGAAAATATCCAAGGAAACCAGTAAAATATTAATTAATCAAATTTTAAATAAAATATACCAAATCGGGTTGCATATGTGGATAAAAATATTAGGGAAGGAAATACATATTACCTCTCTCCTGGAGGATACACAACACACTACACAAAATGACTTTACATTTTTAAAAGTACTTTACTACGTCTCCATACTGAATCTAATTATGGAATGAATCTATATCGACCCGTCTCTGGGCCTCAAACCAAGCAAGCTATGGTATTCCCCTTGCCTCGCGTATTGATCATTCGATTTCAGTTCTTTAGCGTTTCGCTGACTTAGCGATTTAATCAAAGACTTCTTTATTCCATTTTCAATTATTCATTTCTAGATTGATCGATACCGTTGTGTACAACAATAAGTCTACAATATGTTAAGAAGTGGGTACAGTAGCGGGCATTATATTACATCATAATAAAGCGCTTAAAGTGTCATTTCCCAATATATATAGTTTCCCTACCAAAGCTCTTACCATTTCCAAGATATTTAAGAAAATTGAAAAAACTCTAATTTTCAAGGGTGAATTTCACCCCTTTAAACCGCTTATGGGCACGAACGAAATATGGCTTTGGATTAGTTTTAATAAGATCTATAATTCACCAAAGTTTCAAAAATTTTTGAGAGATACAGTTGGATACCTTTCCTTGTTAGCCATGTAAAATATCTACTTACAGGGATGAACTCAACATAATACCTATTGAAAATAAAAATACTATTCCACACGATTTATTTTTAAACCCCACAGTAACTAGATAAATTACTCTAAATACCGTATGGATCGCTAATTATATAAAATAAGATTTAAATAAAAAACTTGTTTTTGGGAATTATTTAACTTAATGTACAAAAAAAATCTCTTCTGATTTTAATTTAACAATATAAAAATAGAAGTTAAATTGGAAATAAAACAATTTTCTTAAAAATATCTAAACAACAACTCAATTTAATATCAAAACAATTACACAAAATCCAAAAATTCTTAAGATTACGTTTTTGTTTTTTTACAAAAAGTTGGATAGGTGCGATATTTACTTACGCTCCCATACAATACAGATCTTTAAAACTAAATCAGTATATATTCAAATTATTACACCTCGATACGGTCCTGTTACATAATTGTATTTCCCAGTACGTGTCAATACTTAATTTAAGAAAAAGTGAATTAAATTGAGAAAACTTATTTTTTTTCTACTGTTTCTTTTTTCTTGAATTACTACATGATAAATTCTTCTTTTTTGCTAAATTAAGAGACATAATTTGTATTAATTTATCAATAATTTAAACAAAAACAAAGACTCCTGGTTTGAATCATGCACTTTAACGAACAAAAATATTGGCTATGAAAAGTACAAAGCCCATTTTGATTGGCTGTATTGGACTTAGGTACGTTTGATTTGTAATCTACAAGGGACTTAGGTGACTTTGAAAAAATATCCAATCTTTTAATCATCATTTCCAATCAATTCAATCTTTTAATCATCATGAGAGAACATAGGTTCGATTTATATACTCGAAAATACGCCTGTAAGGATCGAAAATTAGACAGTATGAAAAAACATGAAATTGTCGGTAGTGGATTTTTAGGCGCATTTGAAATGCATCTCCATATATATATATATATATATATATATATATATATATATATATATATATATATATATATATATAAGGTACCTAAGGCAATTAAGGCCCACCTAAGCAAAATATGCTTATTATTTATATATCTTATAAAATATCAAAAATATAGTATTTAATTATAAAAATTTACTTATTTTTTGATAAAAATTCCTAAAAAAATTAATGAATTTGTAATTATACAAGTCAAAAATTTGATTCTAAAAAGTGTCTGCAATTGGGCCTTATTTCCGACTGGTGTAGAAAATAAGGCCCACCTATTACAACTGCCTGAAATAGTACATTTAATTTTTTTTTTTTAAATTAATTGGGGGATTTTAATTACTTTAAGAATAACTTGAACTTGAAAATACTTTAAGAATAACTTGAACTTATATATCAAAATATTTTGTTATTTTTACATGTTCAAAAAAGTTTCGAAAATCCTTGAATCCCGCTTGACTGCGTGACTTATTGAAAACAACAATAAAAAAAATTACCTAAGTCATTATTTTTAATTTTTAATTTTGTTATCATATTTTTCGCATAAGTCAAGTACTAGGTGTTTGAATATATTAAGTCGAAATAAATAAATATTCAATCTAAGAGTTCTTCTTAGAATTCCGAATCTCCTTGCAACCTCTCTTTCATTGCCATGTCGAGTGACATAACTTAAGACTGATGCCAGTGCTTCCTCAGACCACAACGCTCTCTTCTTTTTATCAGCCATACTTCCAAACACTAAGGAATAAAAATAAAAATTCGACCAAACCAACTAAAACTGATCTGGCATCATTAAACAAATGCAACAAATAAATCAAAATTAAATGTACTTAGTTTTTTGTCCATTTTCCTTTTTGTTATTTTTATATTAGAGTAACTATAGTAATTTAAGATTGTGCGTCTAATTTTGCTTCATTTGTTAATGATTTCAGACCTGTTTTAATTGATTTGACTTTGTAGTGTTTGATTTTAATTGTGTTGGTAATAAAGCCCAAACAAAATTTGCATGGGCCTTATTATCAGCATGTCAATATTTATGCTTATATACATTTGATATAAATACTTTAGAAATAAACTGAATTAATTGATGTAAAACTTAAAGAATATTAAATTTTTTCAATTTTGATAACAATTTGAAAGAAACATACCTTTCAAAAATCATTAATATAACACTCACAATGTGCACAATTTTTATATCAACGAACGAAAATGTAACCTCTAAATTTGTTTGTTAAAATATGACATGAGTTTGTTACTCTGAGTAGCTCAACTTTTGTATCTGGTTTTGAAATGATTGAAAGTTCATTTTAAACTTGTTGATAAGTTAGAGAACTTTTCTTGGTAAGAAATATAGCTAATGGGCCTTATTACCCGCTGGGCCTTAAATGCCTTAGGTACCTTATATATATATATATATATATATATATATATATATATATATATATATATATATATATATATATATATATATATATAGATATATAGATATAGATATATATACCTACATATTTCCAATGTAAAAAAATGATGAAATTTTTTAACAAAATCCAAACTGATGTTTAAATTTTGTGTATTAACTCAAAAACCCTTTGAGATACAAAAACTAATAAAAAAATAATATTTTTATGAAAAAACAAAATTTTAAATTTATTAAAGAAATTTACATGTAAATCTAACGTACGTCACAAATGGGATTTGGTTATTATTATTTATTTGTATAACTAATTTATTTAACGTCAGGTTTGCCACATATTTCCCAGTTTTATATGCATAACTACCATGTACTAACATATTCTCTACCAACACCCATATTTCTAAACTTGGATTGAGTAACAGGTACCCATATCACACAGGTGTATTTGTACATATGCGACTATACCTATTTGAAAAGTACGTATATCTAACATGTTGATTATCTCTGGAGTATTACTACTGTTAACAGTAAATATACATATATATTCCTATAAAGGTAACTTTTGTATAACACGGATTCATTCACTCTAGTACTACGTGCTTGATGGAATATTGAAAATGTAGTATCCACAGCAATCAATCAAAATTTATTGGATAATATTTGAGACCCAATGCTATTTTTTTCATTATTTGTTCTCTCTTTCGCATAATACTTTAAGATGACATTTTTTGAGAACATTACTGTCGTGTTACAGAAGGATTAACTGTACTATAAAGCTAACATAGTATATGTATATTTGAATTGTGCGATATACAGTGTTATACCTACCTACTTTCTACTAGCGAGATGGATATATTAATTCCCAAAACATTTTCAAAATCTAATTGTTCTAATTAGATGTATATATCGTTTGATATGTGTATTCATACAAATATGTATCTATATAATATATACAAAAGATGTAGAAAATTTCTAAATCCAGTCTAACTAATTTGTAATTTGAATTCAATTAGAGGATTTAAAATACATTATAATTAATATTATTAATGGATCTTTTAGAAGAATATTATATTTTAGAGTTAGACGATTGTTTTCAAAAAAGTTCTATAATTTAATTATTTAGTTACTAGCATTTAGCCGCGGTTTCGCCCGCGTGGCAGTAAAAGGGCTGAGCAGGTTTTAGCATACGGTACGTCGTCAGAAGTAATAAATTTTTTGTTTCATTTAAAATATATTTTTCCACAAGAATGAGATTTCCCATAGGATTGAAATGTGTTCCCAGGGTTAAAATTCACCAGTGTTCTTTTCCATCCCCTTTGGAACGAAATATTTTCCCGATTTAAAGGTGACCTATAACCGTCTCCGCCTCCCAAGCTATGTCTGTGCAAAAATTCAAGTTGATTGATTAAGCCGTTGAGGTGTGAAAGCCAGTCAAACAAAAAAATAAACAAACAAATTTCGCATTTATAATATTAGTTAGGATTAGGGTTAGGAATTAGCATGGTTCGGTCTCAAGTTGAAAAATGAAAATTAAACAAATTTTCTAAGCTAATGTAATGAAGAATTTTTTTTTTATTGAATTTTTAAATAAAAAACGCCGTGAGCAGCGGGGCCCCATCACGGTAGTCGAATTTTCCCCTTCATCTTCGGTATTGAATGTTTACAAGCGAAATGTGATTGAAAGTCTACAACCGAATTGTCATTTTGTTGGTTTCAAAACTGGTCATGAGTGTTCGGCTGATCGAGGCTTTAAAAAAAGGTTTTAAGTATTTAAGGGCTGTATCTCAGTAAATTTCAATTTTGTGCCGAAAACAGGTAGCAGAACAAAAACCAACACAATTCGTACGAGGGCATTCCTGCCCATGTTTATCCGCTAATTGCCTTTATGTTTTAGTTTTAAATATTAAAAAAGGACCTTAAATAGTAAACTGGAAGGCCTTTATAAAGATATTTTTTCTTTCAAAAAAAAAAAAAAAAAAAAATAAAACATAAAAAAAATAAAAAATAAAAAATTATTTCTTCGGTATTGAGTGTCTACAAGCGAAATATAATTGAAAGTCCACAAGCGATTTGTAATTTTGGTGGTTTCAAAACTGATAATGAGTGTCCGGTTGATCGGGGCTTTATAAAAAGATTTTAAGTTTTTAAGGGCTGAATCTCAGTAAATTTCAATTTTGTGCCGATAGAAGTTAACAGGGAAATAGCCAACACAATTCGTACGAGGGCATTTCTATCCATGCTTATCCGCCAATTGCCTTTGTGTTTTACTTTTAAATATTAAAAAAGGAACTTAAATAGTAAATTGGAAGGCTATTATGAATATATTTTTTCTTTCCAAAAAAATCCAAAATTTCTATTTTATAAATAATAAAAATCCAAAATTCCTAAATAATAATTAAATAAATAAATAAACAGTGACTTTAATAACATTTGCAAATTACTTAATATGTATGTATTTCATTTGTTAAAAAATTGTATTCACTTTTTTTTAAATTTTTTAAAATTACTATTCGCCTACTTGTATTTAGAATAAACATAATGCTTTTAAAACACATTTAACAATAGCATTCAATTCCGATGTAAAAATGGGAGAAGTGGGGGGAAAAGTGATGCGGACTCCCTACAAGGTACTAGCTGGATACTAACTGAATACACGTACAAAATTTCAGCCCTCTAGGTTTCCTTATGGAGTCTCTAGACGTGTTAGAAAACAAGCAAAAAAATTAAGGAAATATTGGCGTCAAAATCGTGGGGGTAAGGGTTAAAAGTTGAAACCTCCAAAAAACAGTGTCTGGCTATTAGCTTAACTTGTACACCAAATTTCAGCCCTCTAGGTTTATTTGGGGAGATTTTGACCCGAACGAAACTGTTAAAAAACAAGAAAAGTCATGTTCTTTTGGGTATAAAAATGGTGGGGGTAGGGGTTAAAAGTCGAGACCCCCAAAAGGCACCCCCTTGATACTAACTCAATCCGAATACAAAATTTCAGCCCTCTAGGTTTATTCGGGTGACCTGTGCGAGTGGTACAAACTTCGAAAACGTCGAAAATGCATGAAATTGTAGCTTAAAAATGAGGGGGGTGGGGGTAAAATATTAAAACCTCCAAAAAGCACAACCTAGGTACGAACTTTATCAACACACCAAATTTCAACCCTCTACGTTAATTCTGGGGGGCTGGGGGCCTGTTCGATCCAGCGAAAATCGTTTTTCCCCCCTCTACCCCCACCATATCATCCTAGGAAGCTGAATTTTGGATATGTTGTAGATAATTGACCGAAACATTATTTAAAACCGGTTTGAAAAAGTTTTATTGCTTTTCAGCCCCCCACGACCCCCTTAAAGGTCGGGTCCAAAAAAAAATTTGCCCAAAATTTGACCCCACTTTGATAGTATTGTTGTGCATCGGAATAAGCCCCACTTACCAAATTTCATCTCTTAACTTCCATAGGGGGGCCCTACACATATTAAAAGGTTGCGGGAAAATATATATATATATATATATATATATATGTATATATATATATATATATATATATATATATATATATATATATATATATATATATATATATATATATCAGACATCTTTTTTTTTTACATAATCGTGTTCTACGGGTCCGAAAACGGATAGCGCCCCTGGTCTCGCCTCTCGCAGCTCTTATCGTATAGACTGTATAAGTCTAATTTTTCGGAGAAAATTCGACTAACAAGAAACTGAATATTATGTTATGATAAAATATTATTACATATGAAACAAAACAACATACATAATATATGTATGGTATGTATGCACGGAAAAAAATTTTAAGAGAATCGATTTTGAAAATTTTTTCACTAATAATTGTTAAAAAGCTAAACAATTTTAAATGGGTTTAAGGTATTTTATGTGAGGTCAAGGCTTTCGGAACCTAAAAAGGCCAAAAAGAAATTACCCAATCGATTTTAAAAATTTTTTCACAGTTAGTAAGTTAAAGTATTTGAATTAATTAATTAAATGATGTTCGCAAGAACCTTACGGACTGCATTAAGTTATATGAGATCCCTAGAACCCTTTTCTTACTGTTAGAGTATTAGAGTTGTATGAGTTTCGCCAGGGCTTACTGATTCCATAATTGTAAAAAATAAACTAAACGACCAATTTTAAAAATTTTTTCACTGTTACAGAGCTAAACTATTTTGGATAGATATAGAATACATTATGTAAGGTCCGCTAGGGTCCACAGGACCCAAAAGTGTCAAAAATAAACTAACTGACCGATTTTGAAAATTTTTTCACTGTTACAGAGCTAAACAATTTTAGATAAATATCGATTACGTTATGTAAGGTCTTCCAGGGTCTATAGGATCCAAAAGTGTCAAAAATAAACTAACCGACCGGTTTTGAGAATTTTTTCACTGTTAGGGAGATAAGCTATTTTAGATAAATATAGATTACGTTATGTAAGGTCCGACAGTGTCAGTGGGATCTGAAAGTGTCAACAATAAAATAACTGACCGATTTTGAAAATTTTTTTACTATTACCGAGGTAAACTATTTTAGATAGGTACAGGTTGTGTTATCTGAGATCCACAACTCTCCTGCGGATGCAAATGCGGCGTAGAATGCTACACAACGGGTTTTGAATATATATATATATATATATATATATATATATATATATATATATATATATATATATATATATATATATATATATATATATGTATATATATATATATATATATATATATATATATATATATATATATATATATATATATATATTATAATATATATGTTGCATGAAGTCCGCCTAGAATATACGGTCGAGCTGATTTTTTAATGAGGTCCACCGGAATCTTGCAGATCCGAAAACGACAGTAATAAGCTACCGAACCGATTCTAAAAAATTTCTCACTGCTAGAGAACTAAATTATTTTAGATGGATACAACTATGCTGCACAAAATCCGTTCGGGTTCTTGGGTCCCCAAAAATACCACAACTAATTACCCAGCCGATTTTAAAAATTCTTTTACTCTTAGAAAGCTAAACTATTTTAAATAGGTACAGGTCTTAGATGAGATCCGCCAGTGCCCAATATTTGGAAATTCGCTATGTTATGCAGATGCTGTGACAGGGGTATTTTATTTATAAAACAGAAATTTTAAATTTTTTTGGAAAGAAAAAATATCTTCATAAAGGCCGTCCAGTTTACTATTTAAGGCCCTTTTTTAATATTTAAAAATAAAACATAAAAGTAGTTGGCGGATAAGCATGGGTAGGAATGCCCTCGTACGAATTGTGTTGGCTTTTTTCCTGTTAACTGCTATCGGCACAAATTTGAAATTTACTGAGATTCAGCCCTTAAAAACTTAACACCTTTTTTTAAAGCCCCGATCAGCCGGACACTCATCATCAGTTTTGAAACCACCAAAATGACAAATCGCTTGTAAACTTTCAATCACATTTCGCTTGTAGACATTCAATACCGAAGATGAAGGGAAAAATTCGACTTCCGTGATGGGGTCCCGCTGCTCACGGCGTTTTATTTTTAATTTACTGTTATTTGTTTGGGTGAGTTTGTTTGTAGTATTGTAGACAATAAAAAACTATTAGAACAACTATTTCAAATTAACTAAGTTTTTTTAGTTTATCCAGTACACTTTATTGTTAATTTATTGAAAACTCTGGTACACAAAATAAATCAAATTGTCACTTTATAGCCCTATCGTTTAAGGGTTTGACCTCGGAATGAAACGAATTCAGGTGGATTTTCGTATACACCTTTATTTTAGCATCCTAAATGTTTCCTCAAAAGTCTCATAAGATCACGTGTCTTTAGATATTAAAGGTCAAAGATGGCGAAAATCAGTTTTTTGGAAATATCTCGCTTCCTTTGTCTCAAATCGTTTTTGCATTTATTTTAAAAGTTATAGAGCATAAAATTCTCTACAAATTTTTTTCAAACACTTTTTGATGCGACTGTACGTCCGTCATTGCCAAGACAAACTTTAAAACTATCAAATTAACTTGGTTAGTAGAAAGTGATCGCTCCAAGAAGAAACCGGTCTCACAGATACAGTAGAACATCTGCTCCAAATTGCTATTAATAGAAAAGGTCGTCCAGTAGGGGTCCATATATGCAGGTAAAATCGTAATAATAACACCCGGGTCCATGAGTTTTCATACTTAGAACAGAAATGCTGAAGTTCTTACCAACTTAAAATCGAATTATCCTCAATAAGAATAAATATTTAAGATAATTTTATAAGTTACTGTATTATTCATATGGAAATGGTAACTAATATTATATAACAATTTGATATAATTAATATATTTAAATACAAGAATGTATTAAATAATTAATGAACTAATATTTAGCAACTAATTTCGTTAAAAAACCGCACTACAGATTTAGATTCGCGATTGATTTCGTGCTGTAGCATGTAAAGCTGAGCGCTACACACTCATCGCCCTCTATCTTCAAAACAGCTAAACGCATCGAAAAGAATTTGAACAAAATTTATAGAGGCTTTTATGCTCTATAACTTTTATAATAAGTGTAAAAACGATTTGAGGCAAAGGAAACGAGATATTTGCAAAAAACTGATTTCCGCAACCTTTGACCTTTAATATCTAAGGACGCTAAAATGTGATCTTATGAGATTTTTGAGGGAACATCGAGAATGCCAAAATAAAGATGTATACGAAAATCTAGTATTCCAGCTTATTCTGTTTCATTCCGAGATTGACCGCTTATTTTGACTAAAATGATTGGGGTCTTAATATGGATATAACGAACAGCCGATTGTGGTTCACAATTACGGAAATTTCTAGATGCTCAATTTAACACACTTTAGCTTCAAAGTTTTCTTTTTAATGGTAGTTTAGCAAAATTAATTACATATTTAAAAAGAACTAATTCTATACAATAGACCTTAAAAAATGCCTACAGATATTAAGAAACAGGTAAGAAATTAGTCTCCTCTTTCAATATTAAGCAAAAGCAAGCAAAAAAATAATACAGATGCAAAAATAATACACACAAACATAACCTTTTAACAAAAACCTTTAAAAAAAAATTAATTTTATCAAAAACTTAATGGGGATTGTTTAACTACTAAAATAATCATGTTTGATGCTTTCGTTTCAACTTCCGTATCCGTTAATAAACATCCACTACTGTTTCTGCATCCGTTATAACATTACATTGCATCTCTAATTTTAATACCTAAAGCACTGGCATTTTTATTGAAAATATTGTTTTAAATATACCTCTTTTCAGATAAAATTGATCATGAGTTTTCGTTAAAAAATTAAATAATTCTTATATTCGAAACAAATCGATCTTCTATTCTTTTCTAAAAATAAACTGCAAATTTAAAATTTACATAAATGCAATAATAAAAGAGATAAAGCCAAGAAAACGGAAATTATTTAAATTCAAAGTTACGAAGCATGGTTAAATTTAACTGAAATAGACCATATCATAATACATACGAGTGGAATTATATAAACAATAGTCTAGATTGTTGTAGATATCACATATGGTAGGTAGATGATGTCGACAAAAATTATATGTACTTTATGATATCGAAAACATAAAGAGTATCTAGTTCAGTGACTTTATAATATTCTTTATAACAGTGTGCCATTGGAAGCAAATCCGCCATATTCAGGCAAAATGTTGAATGAGTAACCGTAGTTACAGAATAAACAAGGTATACAAATTCAATGTGTTTGGCCTGTTAATGGCATCAACCAATCAAAAATTAGACCTACTAATGACCACACTGTTATCAAGTATATTATAAAGTCACTGTAGTATCTAGTAAGCAATCACCTTAGCAATGAAATATCAGGAATTCTGGAAAATGAAGATTTTTGGAGGAGGTGAGCAAGTAAATATCTTTAAATCCATTACAATGATCGGAAAAAACATAATATAATAGAATGAACAAGTAGCCTGCTTTATATGTTCCACAAACAATTGAGTAAATATAAATACAAACACGTGAGTTAAAGGGCCCCATACACGATGAGATCTGTATCGCTACATGTTACAGGTATCAGTATCACGATACAGATCTCGTCGTGTATGTGACTGTCTCGGTATCACTACATCAGTATCCGCTGGTATCGTGCTTGTCTCAAGTATCATGGTAACTATGGTTTCATTTTTATTTTGACAGTTAATAAAGTAAATAATTGTTATTTATTTGAATAATCATGTCTGCAGATAGAGATTTTTGGGAAGATTTTATTAATATATATAAATTATACCCATGTCTACGAGATTCAAAATGTAAAGATGTTTGTATTGCAATTGCTAATAGCACAGGTGCCACATTTCGTGGTAGATCGCACATTTCTTTATTAATAACATTTTTTATCTGTACTGAGGTTTTACGATTCAGTCTCAGCGTGTGTGTGCTAAATAAACATGATACAAATCTCAGAGATATGTATCGCTATTTGTATCGATACAAGGTATCGATACAGATCTCACCGTGTATGGGGCCCTTAGATATTTTAATAAACGTACATACTTATTTCGCGGTCTCAAAAAAAATTAAAAAGTGAATGACTTCAAAAAAATGAATTTCCAAATGAATTTTTAAGTATTTATTTTAATGGTTGGAAGTTATTATTTTGGTGAAATTAACTTAAATTTGTTTGATGTCATTAACAAATGAAACAATTTTAGAAATACCATCTTAAGTTACTATCTGTAGTTACTCCAATGTAAAAATAACCAAATGGTAAACAAAATAACAAAGTTTCGTGTAATTTTGCTTCATTTATTACATATATAAGCAATTCTTTTTTTATTTAAAATATGAAATAATAATGGCCAAAAATTTAAAAATATTGTAAAAATTGAAGTTATTTAAAATTTAAAATGTATAGGTTAGCCTGACAGTTAATTTTAGTGGCGTCGCTATATAAAATTAATGATGATATAAAAATGTAATTTCAACATTATGTATTTTGTTTATATTTATTTATTTGATAAAATGATAATAAATGTATAGTTTTATTTATGTTTTTATGTTCTACCTTTACTTTATCAAAAATGTACAATTAGAGATGCAAAATGATTAACCAAACATAATACATTTGCGAAAATAACTATAAATTTTATATAATCCATTAATTTGAGTATTTATTTTTTCAATTTATGTTAATTTAAAATATTCTTTAGGTATCGCTAAAAATAAAATGGTTTAGTAAACAATTAAGTAGATACATATACCAAATATTTTATATAATGTATAAGGGTGATTCTACTTTTTAGGTCCTTCAAAAATTTAAAGTTGTCTCCACAATAAGGAAGGTTAAAACTATATACAGAATGAAGATACTGTCATTTATTTTATTTAAATAAAATTAATAACTCCTATTTAGATGACCTACCTACATTTACTTTAATTTTTGATTTAATTTTTTTTATAAAAATGGTGTCAAACTTTTATTGCAGTTCTAAAACGCATGTGGTCCCTATTACATATTGCTTGGAACTATAACGTTTTTTAAAAATAAGTTTACTGAAACCACACAATTTTATAAATAAAAAAAAGAGTTAAATTGTTACGCATGGTAATTAGAAAGTTAAATTTTATTTATCTGCAGAATTATTTTTTTTTGGCGGGACGAAAAATTATCGCGAAAATTTGAGTATCCTTCGTCACTACTGCCAAATATTGCTATAAGTTTAAAAAAAATAGGTTAAAGGGTCATGTTTTTTCGTAAAATGGAACGCCAAAGACCATAGAACATACAGCGAAAGTCAAATCAACTGATTGACATAGAGAGCTTGTTATTTTTTTAGATCAAGCAAGAAAACCGGCTGCGTGTGTTTATTGAGTGTATCCTTCGTCACGGCTTTTTCTGGTATGTATTTAACGAATTTCAAAAGGTTTTTACGTAAATATTATTTGTAATAATGTAAGCTTTACGATAAACTCAAGTTTTTGAACTACATGATCGCTGTTCACGATTAATAACGATTTTGTTGGGAAATTGTCTCCTTCGTCACGAATGTATCCTTCGTCACGGTAGAATATGACGATGGGAAACATGAAAGTGGCGAAGGATACGATAATAAAATAAATATATATTTATTATATCAGTGTTTCTTTGTATATCAACTAAATTTTTTAGTTAATTAAGTTGATTAATTTGGTCAACTTTCCTAACCAATTTTTATGTCCCGAACTAACTTCGTGTTAGTTCGGGACATATTAAAATCCTTGAGTGATCGAAAATTTGGGAGAGGTGGTAAATAATTATAGAGTTTTACATTCATATATTGAATAAACGCAAGAGAGCTGTATTGCTTGTGTATTGTATATATTTTATGTATCTGTGAACTCTATGGTTTGGTAAGAAAACGATTAAGACGCCATCCAGTAGCAAGTAGTGACTTTGTATATTTAATATATAGTATAGCATCACGTCAAGTTACTAATCGTTGTGCTAGATGGCATTAAATGTATTAAATTAACAAATTATGGTATATTAATCAACCATCTGTTTTGCTACATTAATTTGTATGTATTTGTGTGTTAGGTGTGTGTATGTATTACGTATATATATTACGTATATGTGTACGTATGTGTCCGGACTATATTTTAAGAAGTTTTGGTTATGACCACTGAGTGAGGGACATTACTTAGTGCGTGTCAAACACGCACTTGACGAATTTTCTTATATCATAAAACACAAAACCACACACACTCTTTTTCGCAAATCAAACAAAAAAGACCAAAATTTTTTTAAAATTTTTTTTAATTGGTATTTAGGAGAACATAAATTATTTAAATAATAATTTTAGTTTTATTATTTAAATTTAATTTAAACATTTTTTTTCTGTCTGAATTCAGTCAGTAATCCGCAAAAAAATATTGGTTTTAATATGAAACCGAGCTGTTGGTCTGCAGATACCGAATCTATGATAATTTTCCTACATTTTAGTCGCATGAAATCTACGAAATGGCTCTGTCAATTTTTTTTTCTGGTTGAGACCTAAAAAGTAGAAACACCCATAAATATTGCCAACTGTATTTGTTGTGTAAGAATTTTTTCTTGAGTATTATATACTTTCAGCAAAAACTTATGTCGAAATACTTTGAAACCTAATCTGAAATGGTAACTTGCAGTTATGTAGAAATACTGTGAGATAGGGATATAACACTGGCCTGCGATGGTTTCCCCCTTTAAAATTTGACAACTGATTTTGATAGATCTTAGGGCGCTGATTTCGAAAAAAATATTCAAAAAATTCCAGCACGTCAGAATTTTTAGATATTAGGTATTAAAATTTTTGACCAAAATTACCTAGGTCGACCAAGTCAAGAATAGATTATTCATTTATATTTATTTCGTAACTAAAAAAAAAATTATTACATAGTTGTAATTGACTTTTAAGAACACATTCTCATCAATGGTTTATTAAATGAAACCTAATTAACTAAGTGACATATCTTTATTTTAGGAAAAAAAGGTGAATTTTAAGGTTATCCGCTAATGAGCTCATTATTGAGGGGAATTTATTTTTTTCTATTCAGTTTTAATTGATAACTAAACCTCGCAAAACGGTGCTAACGGGGCCGTACTTATAAGAACTAAAGAAATAAATAAAAATGCATAATCTATTCTTGACTTAGTCGACCTAGGTAATTTTAGTCAAAGATTTTAATACCTAATATCTAAAAATTCTGACGTGCTGGAATTTTTTGAATATTTTTTTCGTAATCAGCGCACCAAAGTACCCTAAGATCAGTCATCAAATCCAAAAGGGGATGACATGACTTAAAATTCGCAGGCTTGTGTGATCAATTAATGTTAATCTTTATTCTTCTTAAAGTGAAGATAGCTTTTTCGTTTTTTTCTGTAGTCATAGGAAGGCATCTACAAAGAATGTACTTAAAATACAATTAAAATATTATATAATCATATATTATACCACTTTGAAACTTTCAAATTATTCAATTAAATTGTTGGTTTCGTTGGGATAATTATTGTAATGAGACGTTTTAACTGAATTGTATACGTATGCCTATTACTTTATATGGGCATATTAATTTTAATAACATGATTAAATTCAATAAAATTAATAAGACAATGTTAATGTTACTTGAGTAATAAAATTTTTATAAGATACAAACATATAGTGTTACACCGTGTAATGATAAGTATAATAATAATTCTTAAGACAATTCCTACAAACGGATGTTAAACCACCTCTCCTTTGTAGTTGTAGGAGGTAACTTTATAGCAAAAACAATAAAATTAAGGGCTGGCACAAAGTTACAATTTTTTTTGGAACTAGGTAACAAATGATTATGAAATACCTACCACTGGTTCTGAAATAAAAAAAAACTCCGTGAGCAGCAAGGCCCCATCACGGAAGTCGAATTTTTCACTACATCTTCACTATTTTCACGATATTTAAATGTAGTTGAAAGGGTACTAGCGGATTGTCATTTTCGTGTTTTCAAAACTGATGATAAGTATCCGGCTGATCGGGGCTTTAAAAAGAGGGTTAAGTTTTTAAGGGCTGAATTTCAGTAAATTTCAATTTTATGTCGATAGCAACTAGCAGGAAAAAAGCCAACACAATTCGTACAAGGGCATTCCTACCCATGCTTATCCACCAATAGCTTTTGTGTTTTAATTTTAAATATTGAAAAAGGACCTTAAATAATGAACCGGGACGCCTTTAGGAAGATATTTTCTCTTTTCCAAAAGTCTAAAATTTATATTTTTTAAACAAAAAAGCTTTTCCATGAAGAATTATTAGGAGGCAATCAAGTACCTCCTAATAATGGACGTAATCAACCCATAAGTAGGTAATCAATTATTTCGTTGATAACAAAACAAACGATTTTATTTTTTATTTAATTACAGATTTAGTCAATTATGTAATCTCCGTCGTTATAGAGGACCTTTTGCCATCTTGTTGGCAGAGTTTCAATCCCTTGTTTATAAAATTCAATTGGTTTTGACAAAAAAAATAAATGATTCTAGGAAAGCTCGCACATTAACGAAATTTTTAAAATTTTTATTTCTTAGGGAATGTATCATGGATCGGAATTAACGAAAATCAGATGACGCTATGTCAGGAGAATTCAGCTGCCTTATTTTTCTTGAGTTAATTTTACTACACGAGGCCTGGCATTGTTGTGCTGTAGTATATGACACCTTTTCAAAAATGACAAGAGCTAGCCGTTTTACCAACAATTCGTGATGTAATCTATCTAATTGTTGGCAATAACTGTTTCCCCTTGCTTTAGCAGCTCAAAATAAAATATTCCTATCGCTATAGAATTTTTCGATGACTATCGGACAAGTTAAAATCACCACTGCGAAATTTTCTAAACCTACGCTGACACTTACTGACGTTCAATACATATCACAATTTTTTGTTATTGCAATCGTTCCACTAAAACCCGATCGAAAATGAAAAAGCGTGCAATGACGTAAATGTTGTTCTTTTGGTTGATTGTCCCCCATTTTCCACTAAAGTATTAAAAACTTAAATTTTTATTATGCACCCAAAGTCAAGGTCACGTGTTGCTGTATTACGCACTAAAACGCATATTAACAAGTCGACACTCTGAATTAAACTGAAGCAAAAATTCCTAAATAAAAATAATTGATTACTTATGGCCTATGGGTACCCCTAATGCTTTCGAAAATAATCGGTGGCCTAGTTGGTAAGGCGCTTGGCTGGTAACCAAGAGATTCGGGTTCGAGTCCCAGCCGATCCAGTTTGGTAATTTTTCAAACACTATGTCAATTCTAATTAACATAATGAATTGGCCATTTGCCAAAGTACATCGAGTGTTCAAGTATCAGCCAAAGCTGGACAGTGAGTGAACATATGAATATTGGTGTATGTTTAAATACGGATAAAAATCCGCCATACACTAATAATGTTTCACAGGCACTCGATAACATTTGAAATTAAAAGTATAAAAACTGCGTCTCGCATTAGAGAGAGGTTGTGTTTGATTGATTACTGAATTGGAGTGGCACTCGAACAAGTGATCGGTGGCCTAGTTGGTAAGGCGCTTGGCTGGTAACCAAGAGATCCGGGTTCGAGTCCCAGCCGATCCAGTTTGGTAATTTTTCAAACACTATGTCAATTTTAATTAACATAATGAATTGGCCATTTGCCAAAGTACATCGAGTGTTCAAGTATCAGCCAAAGCTGGACAGTGAGTGAACATATGAATATTGGTGTATGTTTAAATACGGATAAAAATCCGCCATACACTAATAATGTTTCACAGGCACTCGATAACATTTGAAATTAAAAGTATAAAAACTGCGTCTCGCATTAGAGAGAGGTTGTGTTTGATTGATTACTGAATTGGAGTGGCACTCGAACAAGTGATCGGTGGCCTAGTTGGTAAGGCGCTTGGCCGGTAACCAAGAGATCCGGGTTCGAGTCCCAGCCGATCCAGTTTGGTAATTTTTCAAACACTATGTCAATTTTAATTAATATATATATATATATATATATATATATATATATATATATATATATATATATATATATATATATAAAGTAGAAAGAATTGACTGGAAAATTCAAGAAAAAATTGTTGAACTGTCAAATATGAATTCCTAGATTCCTACTGTTAAATATGATGTTGGATCGGTAATCGGTATATCTACTTACAACCTATCTGCGGGTGCATGCTTGAAAGTGAAGTGGGAATTTTTATATAATAGACAAAATAATGAATAAGTATGTTGACCTGAACATATTGAAATAAAATTTACAGGATCGTTTTTATTTTAACAGAATAACGATACAAAGCGTTACGCATACTTTGTAAGATAATGCATCCTGTATAATACCCCCAAAAGATTACAGACACCACCGCAATCGTTTGATTTCAATCCAGTTGTGTTCCTTTGGCATCATTTGGGCAGAGAAATTCGAAGCTATCCCATTTCAAATCAACAAAGTTTAATTAAGACTTTGAAATTAGAATGGAGTAAAATCTGGCCCGAAACGACATCAAAACTAGTGAAGTCAATGCGTAATAGACTTAAAAGAAGTGATTAAGGCAATGAAATACGCTACTAAATACTAAATATTTAAAACAATTTTTTTTTTATTGGTGATAAAGAATGAAAATTGTATCGTCCAAATACTTTTGAAAGGTGTTAATTATTTGCTCTAAAGTGAAAAAATGCTAATTTTTAAATGGTAACTGAATTAGATTTAGTTTTTTTTTATTAATTTGTAAAAAAAATAACTAATAAATCATTTTATGTAGAACACAAGTCAACATTTTTACTATTTTCACTGTTCACCTGGTTTTAACTATTAATATACATTTATACACAAAACACGAATGTTGTTTGATCCGAAAAATGTCCTATACCTAATAATTATATACATATCTACAAAAAGAAAATTAAATCCCGTTAATCATTTTTTAAGCGCGTCACTGATTAAATCTTAATTAATGTTTAAATATATTTTTTCCTCTTACTTCCTGTTTTGCTTCCATTCCCGTTACATCCGTCTTGTCGAAATAAATAAAAGTCATGATGGAACAAACTTCTTGAGGAGTAGACAGAAATAGGAAACGAAAAAAAAATAAACTTTCGTACGTAGTTGCGTTGCCCTTAACAGACACTTTATACTTTAAAACATTGTTTATAATATAAATATAATTTAAAGAGCAAAAGATCGATGAAAGTTTAGATTTAGGTACTTTAAAAAATAACAAAAATCACAGAGCGAGAAATAACTTTACGCCTTCTTTCTTAAAAAAAAAAAGAATTAAGTAACAATAAGTGGGAAAGCCTTATTTCTCACTCATATGAATTGTTGCCCAGCGGTCCCAGCCGGCTCGTACAGCAAACTTGAACTCGTGAGACAAAGGCCCCTTTTTCCACTTATTGTATAATAAAAATACCCCTGTCGCAGTATCCTGCATAACATAGCGAATTTTCGTTTACAAAAATTATTTTTTCTCGAAAACCCCCTCACATAGGATAATGCTCCTACAACGTACTCGGCGTACTCTATGTGTTTTTTTTACTTTTTATACCTAATGGAATAAAAAGTTGTCAAAAAACTATTGTATTTTGACAAATTTTAGCCAAAAAGTTCCTTTGAGGATTTTGGTATAGGACGTATCTCACTATCTTTAATTCTTACTCATCTAAGATTTTTGGACTTCCAACGTAAAATCCAATCCATTATAGAAATTTATATATTTTTCTATTTAAAAAAGTATAATCTGATCACACTGAGCTGATTATACTTTTGTATAATCAGCTCAGTTACTGACCCGTATTTTCCCACAGCACAGTCATGCTCACAATGAGCATGACTGTGCTGTGGGAAAATACGGGTCAGTAATAAAAATCCTACCTTATTCATGAGTAATGGTCGGCTCTTCTATAACTCTCGCGAACTTAAGGAGAGGGTAAGGTTAATTCGTACAAAAAAAGGCATGTTTTTGTAATTTTTTTGTGACGACACAGTTAAAATCTCTTTATTAAAAACAGTGGTACATTAAAGTATAACATTCGAAGAATATTGTGGGTAATTTTTACGAAAAAATATTAAAAAATACAGCAATGGCAGCAATTATTCGAACGTGTCTCGGAAAAAAGTAGAATTGCGGTGCCCCTCATAACTTGGTGCTGGATCATCCGAAATAAAAAAATTAAAGTTTATTCGTTAGATAATAGTTTTCCTCAGGTAACGCTGGGAGGGTTTTTTAAAATTTCAATTTTTCACGTTTTTGGAACATTTAGAACGGAAAAACACGATTTTTGCGAAAAAAATTGGCTAGTTTGTTATTGTAAAATAAAAATTATTAACAAATTTGAAAAAAACTCTCCAGCGTTACCTCGTAAATTATGTACAGAAATAGTGTTCATAATTTCAAATGGATCGATGCTGTAGTTTTGAAGTTATGAGGGGCACCGACTTTGAAAACGTGAGCTGTGGGGAAAACGCTTGAGCGCTTGTGAGCTTGAACACTTAAAAATTCTTGTATAAAACTGATATAGAATATTTACTGCTAAACTAAATTTTGTACCCTACACTGACAAAATATACAGTACAGGTATAAACACGTTAGTACTTCCATTGAAATTTCTATAATATAACTGAGAAAGAGAGATATATAGAGACCGAAACATCTGCCAGGTAACAACAAAAATGCTTATAACTTCGACAATTTTGCTTCAATCAACTTGAAATTTTGAGACAATATTCCTGAGACATTATGCATTCAGTTAAAAAAAATTAAAAAAATTAAAAAAAAAAATTATTTTAATACCTTACCCTGCCCTTAAGTGTAATATTACGATTTTGGCACGCGCTTACATAATTTGCACTGCCCTTTTTTCACTATATTTTGAGTTGTATTTCGCTTGAATTTAATTTTAAACTTAATTGAACTTAATCAATCGTACAATTATAGAATATTTTGAAATATTAAAACCGGTAAATTTATTAATCTATTAAATTCTTGAAAAATTGTAATTTCCTAATAAAAATCGTAAATTGTAAAATGTAAAATATCGTAAAAATAGAATATCGTAACTCGGTTTTATCGTGATGGTGACTTAATTCTAATTAAAAATGTAATCTCAACTTTTCCTTCAGCGCGAGCTATGGAATTTTCGAGATATATCGCTGTCTCTTTTTATGTATTTTGTGCTAATTTCAATTGCTAACTGGGGAGAGAGCTATAGTTCTTTTTGTGACACGTAGTTCAATTCTTGGTAGTTGCGTACGTCATCAACGATGAGTATACAGCTTGGAATTTATGAAAAACGTGAATTGTGTGCTTTCATATTTGGCACCTTGGGAACTGTCAGTTTCGACAGTTGTGTACTAAACAATGAACAATAAATATTTTAAAGTGTGTGTGTTTTATGATGAATTACTATTAATTGTAGTTTTAAGATTTTTTTTTATTTTTATGTTTATTTTACAAATAAATATTAATGTTTTTATTATACTTTTTTTTGACTTTTTTTTTACTACTATTTGGGTGATTATAAAGTGACTAGACGTTTATCTGTCCAGTGGTATATTTTAAGGTACATTGTAATGCAATGTGACACTCATGATCAGTTGTATCTGAAATGGGATATACATTTAAATATAGTTTTAAATATGTAGGTATATTAGATGGAAATTATAAATATTATGTAGAAGTATCGCATTTAATTATTCCACTTTATTTTATAATCATTTAGTAATATTTACATGTAATATTTATATTTTCAACAAAGATACAATTAGCTCCGTATGGAACTCAAAAATTATATACACTTGAACCACTTGAAAGTGCAATTAAACATGGACTCATAATTTTTACACTACCCCTGTAAAAATTATACGATACTGATCCTTCAAATAGTACATAAATTAAGTTTATTTTCATTTTTCTTTTTCCCACTCTTTTCAATTGCCAAATTATATAAGATTTCACTTACGGATTTGTGTATACTGAATGAAATTTAGAAAAAGATGACATACTATTAAATTAGGTATTATTAAATAATATTTACCAATAATTTTTCATTTGACCCACCCATTTCAATTCATATTTTTATGATACCGTACTGTGGTACGTTACTACCGAGGTATCATAAAAATATGAATTGAAATGGGTGAGTTAAATAAATCAAATAAATACCATAATTTTTTTTTAAATTTTGAATTTTCCGCTTGTCAAATTCTATTCTCTAATTGGTTATTATAAAACAATAACATCATCAGAAACACTTTTAGTATATTTTATCCATAGAAATTATGTTATTACCTAGGACAAACGTTATTACCTAAGACAAACCTTAAAGTTGTAGCACGGGAATTCCTAAGTAATGAGTTATACGTAAATTCAAGTGAAAGCGAGAATATCAATTTAATATTGTAAGTACTGTTACTATCGCTTTAACAACAATAATGCAGTAAAATAAAGAAATGAATATGGCAATTTTCAAGTAATTCATGTTTTCACATAAATATTTGTATCATTTTTTGTAAATTCAAAAGGCATCTTTTAATTTTTTTGGAAATAAATATTATGTTAATTTTTTATCGTATTTTTGGATAAACGGTTTATCCAAATCACTCTTGTGACATAACTTTTTCCTTATGGGAATCCAATGTAATCAATTAACTTGTAAATCGTATGTATACATCGAATCAGGACACCCGGTATACAAGTGTGCATTTTTGACTATTTTAAGGATAACAATTCATTAGCTAGCGTCGCTATTTAATTAAAATTTTACTTGCTGATAAGTACGACGTTCTATAAACTTTCCTCGCTGATTCACCCAGAAGCCGAATTATAAGCATTTTCAATCGCTCGGGACTATAAGTGTCATTGTGCTCCGTATTATGAAGGACTAAAGTACGTATTTTAGTCTCGAAATTGCAAAAAATAAATTTAACGCACAGATCAATCTCGAAAAAGTAATGCTAAAATTTCACGCAAGATTGCATTCTCGTAACTCAAGTTTCTCGTGACTACAGAGTACTAACGTGAATCTACAAAAGTAATTTAGTATATACAGTATACTTCTTTTATAATGAACCTGGTTATAACGAACTTCCGGTTATAACGATCCAAAAAAGGGTCCCGTTTTATGTTCCATAAGATGCAATAATAGAAAAACTCAGTTATAGTGAACCCGGCTATAGCAAACTTTCGTTTATAACGTACCTATTGGAGCCTGTCCGAAGTGCACCGAATAACGAACTTGCAGGAAATTCTTACTCAGTTAGAAACTAAAACAAATAAAAGTAACTACATAGTTATGTTTCTTCTTTAATTCATTTTTTGTGCTTCATTTCGTCTAATTTTACGTAGTTTTCTTAAAAAAAATTAAGATAAAAAGACAACATTGTTTGTAATTTAATATTAATATTAAATACAGCTGAACCTTTTTTTTTACGTTGGATAGGGACCGCATAATAAAAATCGCACAAAAAAAATATATTCAAAAATATCATAAATAGCTATAAAAAGATTAGTTCGATCCAGATTGTAAAAAAAACTACTTTTATGCGGGGCATCGGGACCGCACAAAAAAAATTTCATCGAACATACATAACTCAAAACCTCACAATTTCAATAGAAGTTGCTCTTCTAAACAAGATAAAGCCTTAATTTACATGTAGAAACATTTTATTTCATTTTTGTAATATTATGAAAATTTTGAAAAATACATCTGCAAAAAAATTAAATGATGTAATAACTTATGTTCTTATGCAATGTATTGATTAAATGCTTAAAAGCCGTTAAAAAGGATTTTTATCAAAGAAAGCTAGTGTAGTAAATGTTTAAGTTTCTTACTGTCTCGTGATCTTGATTTATATTATGCATTTTAATGGCAACTTTTTTAAAAACCGCATAAAAAAAATCGCATAAAAAAAGTCACACAAAAAAAAACCGCACAAAAAAAGACTAGATAAAAAAAGGTTTAACTGTATATTAAACTAAAATTATTTTAAAAAATGGTTAGGAAAAGCATATTTGTAACGAATAAGTAGGATAGACCGAGGCATGTTTACACAGTTTTTGGTTTTTGATTATTCAAATTTTTTGCATTACAGCTATTTACATATATTATTTTTTATACTCAATTGTAACCCGATTGTTAAGCTTCATTTTGGCACCTATGAAAAGCTTCCAACTATTATACCTTTTTAGATATTCAACTTATTTTTGAGTGATGTCACCTGTGTAAATATGCCCTCTTTAGGAGGCATGTTTATACAGTACCTGGGGTAAGTTTACACAGTTCTAAAATGAAAATATTTAAGGGTAATTATTGCAAAAAAGCACAAATAAATATGTAAGTTAGTTTCATTAACAAAAAAAAAGAATATAAAACTTCACATTTAAATTCTAAAAAGCATAAAATAACGACAAATTGACAATTAGTATACAAATTAGTATGAAATAATGAGTTGAATCTACAAATCACAGGCTAGAAGGTCACATTCAAAACTGCTTTCACGGTTCACGCATACACGAAAAATTGAATCAATTTCAGTATGCCTACAGTCATTCATCTCTTACTATGCCATACAGTGTTCATCTCTTACTATGTACATTGTATCCAATATGCACCAGGTTTCGAATTTTTGAATCGTTTCAAACAGTATTTATACAAGTACAGTTCTCATCGTCATTTTCATTATCCGATTCACATGAACCGTCATTTTTTCGTTTTGTAATTTTTGCTTTTTTTCTATTTTTGTCTTTTTAGAGCAAAATAACCTTCTATTTCGTTTTTCTTTTCTTATTCTTGAAAATATCTTTCTTTACTCTTTCTTCCTGCCTTTACTAGTTTTTTTCTTGGATCTGTTTTCTCAAATGGTCACACATCTTCTAGAGTTTGAAAAAACCTAGTACCAGATGTTTCAGCGATGGGTTGTCCAGAAGACTAGATACGACACACGTTTAACATTCGATTGCATGCCCAGAAGAAGATGAGAGTGATGCGGAAGCAGATGGAACACATTCGGAAAGAAGCATTGATGATTCAGAAAATCAAATGCGATTTAAAGAATGTGTAAGCATGCCTCATATGCCTTGTGTAAACTTGCCCCTTCGGCATATTTTCAACAAAATGTAACCTATACATTTTTGTATTGAAATTGACATTTAACAGACTATCTTAAAATAACGGTAAAAGAATGGCCTAAGAAGATAATCCATTATGAACTGTAAAGTTCTAATAATATAATTATTATTAACACCAACATAGTGGTGTAAAAATTTACTCACTTCAATAAAAATCACAAATTCTGCTCTATGTCGTTTGTTACTAATATTACTGGTTCCAAACTGACATGATTGCAAATGGCAGTATCAGTACTCGTTTGACCTGGCAAGTGTTGCGTTCCGACTAACGGGTTATGAACTATGAGCACTGTGTAAACTTGTCCCTGTACCAAACTTGCCCCGGTCTACCCCATAATTTGATAAAATAAAGTGTTAACAATTTGGGGAAAACGAATATCGCTTGGTTTTTCAAAATTTAGCAATTTGAAAAATTCGAATATCGTTTGATTTTTCGAAATTCAACAAATTGGGGAAATTAAACTAAACTGTTTGCACACTAAAGCATAAAATTTAAAATACCCCTGCCGCAGCATCTGCATAACATAGCGAAATTTTAAATATTGGGCACTGGCGGATCTCATATAAGACCTGTACCCATTTAAAATAGTTTAGCTTTCTAAGAGTAAAAGAACTTTTAAAATCGGCTGGGTAATTAGTTTTGATATTTTTGGGAGCCAAGACCCGGAACGGACTTTGTGCAGCATAGTTACATCCAAAAATTTTTAAAATCGGTCAGTTATTTTATTTTCAACACTTTTGGGTCCTACTGACGCTGTCAGACCTTACATAACGTAATCTATATCTATCAAAATAGTTTCTATCAACAAGTAAGCTATATCCATCTAAAATAGTTTACCTCTGTAGCAGTGAAAAAATTTTCAAAATCGTCACTTATTTCATTTTTGACACATTTGGATTGTAATCTATGTCTATGTCTATGTAATCAATATCTATCTAAAATAATTAAGCTAACAGTGAAAAAAATTTCAAAATCGGTTGGTTAGTTTATTTTTACCACTTTTAGGTTCCATGGACCTTGGCGGACCCTACATAACGTAGTCTATATCTATCTAAAATAGCTTAGCTCCCTAACAGTGAAAAGATTTTCAAAATCGGTCGGTTAGTTTATTTTTGACACTTTTGGATCCTACAGACCCTGGCGGATCTTACATAACGTAACCTATATAGATCTAAAATAGTTTAGCTCTGTAACAGTGAAAAAATTGTCAAAATTGGTCGGTTAATTTATTTTTTACAATTATGGGATCAGTAAACCCTGACGGAACTAATACAGCATAATCTTTCTTCATCTAAAATAATTTTAGTACTTTAACAGTAAGAAAAGGGTCCTAGGGATCTCTTATAACTTATGGCAGTCCGTAAGATTCTTAATAACGGTGAAAAAATTTTCAAATTCGATTGCGTAATTAACTTTTGGCGTTTTCAGCAAAACCTTGACGGATCTCACATAAGATATCTTAAATCCATTTAAAATTGTTGAACATTAATAACTATTAGTGAAAAAATTTTCAAAATCGATCCATTTAAAATTTTTTTCCGTGCGTACAAACATAAATGATGTTATTTTTTTATATTTAATAATTTTAAATCATGACATAAATTTCAATTTCTTGTTTATTTAAAATTCAATAAAAAAAATATCTTCATTACATAAGCTAAAAAAATCTGCTTAATTTTAATTTTTCAACTTGAGACAGAGCTATGGTAATTATAATGCAATAACATGAGACAGAACTTTGTTTATTATAATACAATATTATTAGGTTGTTCGGATCAAACCCGTCCATAGAAAATCTTGAATAAAAGACATACTTAGTTTTCATATGTTAGTCTGTATATTTAAGGATCAATTAGATGTAGTCACCCTGCGCATTTATAACAGCTTGCCAGCGTTCAGGTAGTTTTCTTACTAACTGGTACCTTCCATGTTGATTGCCATCCATTATTTCTTTATCCAAAACTTTTCGTAAGGCATCACCATCAGGGTAAGCAACGCCCCCAATTCTTCTTTTAAGCTGATGAAAGCAACCGTAATCACATGGATTTAAGTCGGGGGAGTAGGGTGGCTGGATCCAACGCTCAATGTAATGTTGATCCACCCAGGTCTCCACAGATGAATAACGATGAGCCCTTGCGTTGTCATCTAACAGTCATATTGATTGCTCGTAAATTTTGCCCCATTGATCCATCAGATGGTTCAAAAATTAGATATAGCGACTATGATTTACAGTTTCATGTTGAAGCAGCAATTCATAGTAGAATATGCCGTTGTAGTCCATCGCTAAGACCAACAACACTGAGCGTTGGATCCAGCCACCCTATTCCCCCGACTTAAATCCATGCGATTACGGTTGCTTTCATCAGCTTAAGAGAAGAATTGGTGGTGTTGCTTACCCTGAAGCTGATGCCTTACGAAAAGCTTTGGATAAAGAAATAATGGATGGCAATCAACACGGCAGGTACCAGTCAGTAAGAAAACTACCTGAGCGCTGACAAGCTGTTATAAATGCGCAGGGTGACTACATCTAATTGATCCTTAAATATACAGACTACCATATAAAAACTATGTCTTTTATTCAAGATTCTGTATGGACGGGTTTGATCCGAACAACCAATAATACATACATGTGAATAGATATCATTTGTTTTCGTAAGAAATCGTAAAAAATGAAATTTTTCTATATTTTATAAGGAACTGAGACAGAAATATAAATTACTTGTTACACTGACAAAGAGAGCAAAGTAAGGCAAAAGTGAAAAATTACAATTTTCTCAAAAAATAGTTAACATAGAAAGAAAATTATAAGAAAATTTTTTTTATAATTTTTTTCCTTTTCAACGATGTAAAAATCGAACTGTCTAACAATAGAATCGAATGATAAAAAATGACCAGAAAACCTACTTCTGGAGATCCAACGTGTCTGGCTGACGAACTTAGCCGAACCAATCCGGATTTTAGTTCGCACACAAAATTTCATAAGCACTAAACGTTTCGTTCGAAAGTTATCGTGGCGACATATATATACGAGTATATATATATATATATATATATATATATATATATATATATATATATATATATATATATATATATATGTATATAAATTTTAATGAATATCATTTTCGTTTTCTAGGAACCTCAAAACATAGATCTGTTATAGTCTCGGCCTCAGGTTCCACCGTGATACCGGCCATAATGGCTGAATTTCGAGTTTTCGAAATTCGCTAAAATTAGAAAAACCGATTTGTTTTGTTTAAATAGAAAGTTACAAATACAATTGGAATAAAAATATCCTTATCTGGTTTTAGCGAACTTCGGTTATAACGACCCGATTTTTGCGGTCCCGTCAGGTGCGTTATAACCGAAGCATACTGTATTTCATTGCTAAGTACTGATCTATCTTCAACTACAATCCTCTTAGATTTCAACAAATTCTCAGTCATTTTAGAAGTTTCATGGTTGCATGTAATTTTCTTACGACAAACATTTCTCATTCGTAACTTAATAAGGATCTCTTGTGTACAACACATACATATAATAGGTACCCCTGAACATACCTAGCGTTAGTTTGACATGATATCGGACATGAAACTGTTTATATAGTTAAAGTACACGGTGCCGCTGTTTGCAATATATTTAAGTTATTTCAAGTCACAACTGCCAAGTTAAATATTCATCTATGGCGTACAGACACACGTATTTACATATGTACGTTTTGCTTACATCACACATCAACGAAACAACATGTACCCGTGGTATGGCGTATTAAATTCTTCATGTACAATGAAAACTAATGTAACTACACATAGATTAATTTGTTAGCAGTTGTATTTATCTTTCCAAACATTTTACATAGATATAAATACATATTATATCTACATAAAGTTATACATGCTATCTGTCGATGTACGTATAAAGATACGTACTCTGTGTCGATCTAAATCTGTCAGTTTCAATTGGTAAAGTTTTTAGATGATCTCTCGATGATACTGTTTGTGTTTCAGCGAATTATGGAGGTGATTCTACAAATATATTTTAATATTTAGTGCATTTATTATTGATATTCCATATATGAGGAGCTCATTTTCAAAACGCAACAAGTCCAAAATTTCGAAATTTGAGATATAGATGGCACAGAATTCTTAAAATAAATCTCTGCATGTCAGTACATCTGGAATGTTTCTAAATGAACTAGGTCCCTTGTTAAATTAGTAAGAAAATTTCAGATCTTCTCACAAAATGCCATAAGTCCACAAAAGATTATTTTCAAATTGCTACAAGTCCATAATTTCCTTCAAAATGCAATAAGTCCATAATTTTTTTTTCAAAATGTAATAAGTCCTTATAACCGACGTGCCTTAACTTCAGTAGTGATCTATCAAAATTTGAGCAACTATTTATTTAAACAATTTAAAATATTTGGTAAGGTTTTAGTTGGGCAAAATAACAGTGGAAGCAGAAATAGGCCAAAATTAGAAAGGAAAACACAGACATGAAAAGAAATGTGAAAAATACGTTAGATTTTGAGACTATGTATCGCAAATTTGATTATTTTACTACTTTCAGGTTTAAACCTTTACATACCAACTTAGAAAATTGGGAAATTCCGTACAAACTACAAACGCTACAATGGCAAAGGATCCTTTTTTTGATTGCACTGAGGAGGAAGAGGGGCTTAAAACTTAAGAAAAATTCTAACTTTCATTACTTTAGATCAGTCCCGACGAGAGGGTGTGGTAGCCGGGGTTGCAGCCGGGGCCCGAGCTTGAGGAGAGGGCACGGAAAAAAGTTAAGAATTCTTTTTTGTTCACCGTGTATTTTTTTAGAGAGGAAATTAAAAAAATATGCAGTTATTTCCAGGGCCCGCCATTTCTCTCCACGACCCTGCTTTAGATAATCACTTGTCTGGCCGAGTTTAGTGTTTTAAAATTTTTATTTGTATTCGATATTTTTAATAAAATTTATAATTATTATTTACTGATACTTATTTTCTTCATATTAAAACAAGTCCTGGGCTTTTTAAAAGCATTTAACTTGCTATGTTAGTATGTTGGTTTAGATCAAATCTTGGAATAAAAATTTAGACAGGTTCTAATGGAGCTAGAGGTTTCAAATTTTGCATACGTGTATAACCTTGATGACAATGCGATACTGTATAATTAGTTTTGTCTTAAATCGCCCCAGACGAAAATTGTAAATTTTTTGTCCTGTGCAACTTTTTGACATTTCGAATTGCCAAATATTGTCCATTGATTTTTCATTACAATTTTTTGTTTCCATAGTTATGTTTGATTAGGGTAAATTAACCGATTAAAATACAGGTAAAAAAATTACTTCTTTATTTTTTTTTTAAATTAATTGTAATCAGACTAAAGTGGAAAATAAATTAAAGTAAAAAAAAATGTTTTTTAAGAAAAAGCTTTTATTTAAAAAATAGGCTTAAAAAATAAGATAACTTTTCAGTGAAATTTGAAGCAATATGCAATAATATTTATAAAAGCTTGAGGTGTTTAATTAAGTTTGGTAACTACTAAAATGTAAAATAGCTACACTTATATCCAAAACAGAAATAAATAATGATAACGGCTCAAGCTTTTATAAATTATGTTGCATATTGCTTCAAACTTCACTCAAAAGTTAGTTTATTTTTTTAGCCTATTTTTAAATAAAAGCTTTTTCTTAAAAAAACATTTTTTTTTACTTTATTTTATTTTCATATTGATACAAGTCCAAACAATAATTGGCGGAAAAACTGCGCTCGCTTCATTTTGATTTCAAATATTAATCTTTATATAATTTTTACATACCAACCATATTATGTATAAAGTTACATAGCAAAATTCCCATCCTAACCTTATAGATACAGTTTATTGACGTTTACGAAAAATTAATAAAATGGACTTATTGCGAAATGAAAATGAGCTCCTCATATAATAGTTATTAGTTCTATGGAATTATATGCACTTACAGTCCGATACCACAGCATCAGTGTCGCAGTCAGAACAACCGTAAAAGTCAATCACGATTAGTGATCACACATGTCAGTGATGCTACCACGAGCAGATAACAAGGGTAACACACTCTCAGTGTAGTCAACTTATTAAAAATATTGCGGGCCTCTGGGGAAGTTTATTGCAAAGACGCACGGACTGAATAATGTTAATTGCATTTCTAATATTAAAAATATTCACGTACAAAACAAATAGTGATTTTTCAACAAAAACTGTATAATTTAGAAAAAAATAATTACGTTATAAATACGACAACAAACCCTACAACTTTTTTAAAATATTTAATAACACTTTGATACTTAATAAAAAATAATAGTATATTATGTGATTGAGGTTGTAAGCTACATATTACACACGAGCGAAAAAGTTACGCAAGAGCCGCGAAGCGGTGAGTGCGTAATTGCGCGAGTGTGTAATATGCCTTACAACCGAGTTACGTACTATACTTTATCTACGACTAACATGAAATTCACAATAAACGATAAAAATTTGGTACAAATCTACAAATACAATACATTAAAATTAAGTAGTATTTGAAATTTATTAAAAACAGACGTAAACATTCAGTTGCTAGGTAAAATTTTTGTACAGATTCTAATATGTATATCACTGTATAATATATAATATATAATATATAATATATAATATATAATATATAATATATAATATATAATATATAATATATAATATATAATATATAATATATAATATATAATATATAATATATAATATATAATATATAATATATAATATATAATATATAATATATAATATATAATATATAATATATAATATATAATATATAATATATAATATATAATACATAATATATAATATATAATATATAATATATAATATATAATATATAATATATAATATATAATATATAATATATAATATATAATATATAATATATAATATATAATATATAATATATAATATATAATATATAATATATAATATATAATATATAATATATAATATATAATATATAATATATAATATATAATATATAATATATAATACAAGAATTAATAAAAGTGTAGTAAACTATGATATTTTCCATTTATGTACATTGTACATAAGTGTAAAGAGGCATTTTTTGTACAGGTGGATATGGCTGTATGTAAAATGTAGCTTACTTAGATAGTATTACAATAAACAAGCAATTTCATGGTAGTCGTAGACAAAATAGTTTTTGTAGGTATATTTACTTATAAGATTATGTATGTATAAAATTACTCTGTAGTATTTGTTTCTACAGTAAATATATTTTATTACTAGCTTAACTCGTGTGTCCATTTTGTTTTCATTTTGATATTTCATATAATTTCCTAGATATTCATTTTAGATTTTACAACTGTTATTATATATATTTTATAGCTATGACCCACGGTTTCGTCTGCGTAAATATATTTGAATTATGCGTTCAATTACTTCTAAATCAAATATTCCGGAATTCTGTACGAAATGTTATTTATACTGATTGGTTTCGCTTCCTAAAATATTTTGAAATACAGATACCGCCAGAAGTAATTTTTTTGTCCCATTCCTGTCCATTTCCAAAAGGATGGGTTGGGGTAAGCGGCTAATGAGAGACTGATAGCTAAATATTTTAAATTTTTATCAATAAAAACCAAAATCCAAACGCAATGAAATAGATCACTCCGCTCAAAGTATTCTTTAACCACTGTGATCTTACTATTCAGTGGTCCACAGTCACCATGACCTTACTACACAGTGGTGCATAATCACTATGACCTTACTACCCAGTGGTGCATAATCACTATGACCTTACTACCCAGTGGTCCGTAATCATTATGACCTTACTATTCAGTGATCCATAATGACTGTGACATTACTACACAGTGGTCCATAATCACTATGACCTTACTACCCAGTGACTTATAATTCTGTGATGTTACTACTCAGTGATTCTCAGTCACTATATGATATTACTACTTAGTTGTCCATAATCACTATGATCTTATTACTCAAATTCTGTCTAGGTGTTTATTGTAATGTCTTTTTCGGTCTATAATACCGTGACGGACAATTTTGAATTTACGTTAATTTCCCCCATAATTCAATAGTATTTGAGGAGAAATTTCTCCAGAATCCCGGATAATCTAATATAATATAGCCTATGTCAGTCTGGAATTATTTAAGCTTCCCAACAGTAAAAAAATTTTCAAAATTGGTTGGGTAGTTTTGGAGCTTTTGGGGCTCCCAAAATCCTGACGGACCTCATACAACATAGCCAGTGTCAATTTAAAACAGTTTAACTTTTTAACAGTGAAAAAATTTTCAAAATCGATTGGCTAGTTTACTTTGGACTTTTTTGTGTCATAACATAGTCTGCCTATGTCAATCTGGAATAATTTAACTTTCTCACAATGAAAAAATTATCAAAACCAGTTAAATAGTTTATTTTGGATGCTCTTTGGGTCCCCAGGATCTCATGAGATCTCATAATTTTATATAACGTACTCATCTAACAATGAAACAATTTTCAAAATAGGTGCAGTACTTTTTGAATTTATTTTGGAGACTTTTGATATACAAACAAATTTTTTCTCTTTATTATATTTGGTAACTATAGGTTATTATTTTATTACTTTATTAATAAATAATTTCTTTAACAGCAATAATAATTTTGTGAATTGTTTATATTGCTCCATAATAAATTTTGATAGAAAGTAAAGATGTTTGTGCCGCGAAAGGGGAAAATTAGGTAACCCATACTAAAATTAATTTCATTTTACTGTTTTTGAAACAATAAATGCTCTTCTTGCTTTTCATGTTAAATATTTATTAGCTAAAATTTTTTGATAAACTACTTTCTAGTAAATTACTGTTTTCTAGTAATTTTCCAAAAAGTAATAACAAAAAATTCTCTTTCATAGATCTACTCTATATACAGAAATACAGTTGGCACACAAGTTACAAAACTAAATATTATTCATACGTATGTAAACAATAATTTTTTTTCGTGAAGGGTGTCACAATCTTCCCCAGACAATCTTCTAACTTCATTGCGCATTTCACGTACAGAATGTGTGTATATTCGTGTATTTCATTCTTTTCAATAGAAAGACGTAACTGACAGTCGTGCGACTATCATAATAGCACTTGTATACAGGTATACACATTCACTCCCTCTCGTGAATCTTTTAAGTTATACACACGTTTCGTACATTAATAGGGTTAGCTGGGGTAATTGTAAACACGGGGTAAATGTAAACGACTTCAAATCTGGCTCCAAAACATAAGATAAAACCTAACTGATGGCAGCACTGGTTGTTGTGCACTTCCGCTAGCATGCTCTAAACGTCCTACCAGTTTGTAGCCACATGTTGGAATGTTATGATCGTTTTTTTAAAAGTGCTATTTGAAAACCGTTTGTTAAAGTTTGAACACAGTGCATTTATTGGAAAAACAGTGAAATCAGCAGGTAAGTTAAAGTTTTGAATATCAATATGTAATAATAAAGGTATATACTTAAGTTTTTTGTTCTGTTTGTGTTATTGTGTAGAACATTGATAGAAATATTTGCTTGTTTACAATTCCCCCAATAATATCGTTGTTGGGGGAAATGTAAACCTATTTCCAGGGTAAATGTAAACACTATGTTTTATGACTATTTCTTGTTTTAAAGATGTAAAACTCATTTGGTGGTTTCTTTTCAGAGCTACAATGCCTAGAACTTACAATAGAAAAAGGCAGGGTCCAAGTTACAGTGTAGAAGATGTTGCTAGAGCCGTGAATGATGTAATAAATAAAAACTGCACTTATCGACAAGCAGAACAACAATATGGAGTACCTATTGCAGTTATTTACCATCGCATTAAGGGTAGAAAAGTGTCAGTTGATAGGATAGGTGCTGGCAGAAGACCTGTGCTTAGCGAAGATGTTGAAAAACAGATAGTTTTATGCTTGATTGCTAGGGCGCAGATTGGATACCCCTGCGACAAAGAAGAGCTAAAAACACTTGTTGCAGATTATATTAAGACCAATAATATAGATACACCCTTTAAAGACGGCATACCGGGAGAGGATTGGTATCAATCTTTTATGAAGAGAAACCTAAAAATATCATTGAAAAAACCAGAACATTTGCAGCGTGTTCGTAAAACAGCACGAAATCCCGAAGTCGTCTATGATTTTTATAACAAACTGGAGGCATTATATGACCAAAATAATCTATCCACTCAAGAGAAAGCCGTCTATGTATTTAACTGTGACGAAAGTGGATTTTCCAGTGATCCAAGTAGATTACGAGCTATAGGAGAAAGGGGAAAACCACTTTCAAGGGTATCGGGTGGGTCTGGACGAGAATCCACTACAGTGTTGCTGTGTGTAGCTGCAGATGGACATTTTCTACCACCGTTAATAGTGTTCAAGGGATCGGCTGTACAAGCACGTTGGACATCTGAAAACAGTTATCCTGGAACAGAGTATGCGGCATCTCACAATGGATGGATGGAGGAGCCACAATTCTTTCATTGGTTTGAACGTTGTTTTGTTACCCATGTAAATGAAATTAGACATAGAAATGGAGTGCCTGATCAACCTGCTGTTCTAATATATGATGGTCACAGTAGTCACATTAGCATACGGATAATTGAAACAGCAATACAAAATAAAATACAACTGGTTAGACTTCCAAGTCACTTAACAGATAGAATTCAGCCATTGGACAAATGTGTATTCGAACCAGTGAAAACCAAATGGGATCGCAAACTTGTTGAATATGGTAAATCACAAATGGGAGTAGGAACAGGACGCCTGCCTAAAGACAAATTTAGTGTTATGCTTGGACAAGTTCTGGTTGAAGCTGTTAAACCACAAAATGTAATAAATGGTTTTGTAACAACTGGTCTTTTCCCGGTCGATCGAAAACGGTTTCCAGAAGATTTATTTGATCCACATGATCTTCAAAAATACAAGCTCTGTAAAACCAAAATCGCTACTATTGCAGAAACTGATAACCAAGTTGCAGGTTGCTCTACAATATTAAATTCTCCAGTGGCAGGCCGTTCAGCACTGACAGAAATTGCAGCTCCAAATCTAAAACCATCTTCCTTATTAGGTCCATCAACATCTTCAGGACACGATATTAGTAGTGAAGAAGTGGAAACTGTTGCTTTGGATTTATCCATTAGAATTAGTAAACCTTCTCCCCAAAAAGAGCAGACGCCAAAAAGCATTGTAAAAGTGTTTTCAAACATTCTGAAACACAAGAATTCACCACAAAAAACAACTGAACCTAATGAAGGAGTGGTTAAAAAGGTTCCTATTCCACGTCTGAAGCAGTCAAACTATGGTGAGGTCCTTACAGCTACTGAAGTTTTAGAAAAATTAAGAGAGGCGCAACGAATCAGAGAGAAAAAGGGTGACGTTAAGAAAAGAGGAAAAAAAACAGAGAAAACAAGCGTTGCAAAAAAAAAGAAAATTCGTCAAGTGCGTGTTTGACACGCACTAAGTAATGTCCCTCACCATCAGTGGTCATAACTAAAACTTCTTAAAATATAACAGTCCGGACACATACGTTCACGATGTGACACATACGAACACGATCGTTCTGAAATCTAAAAATGGGTTATACTTTAGGAATAAAATTTATTTATTAGGAAAAATATTTTATCCACCTTCACATCCCGTTATAAAAAATTCCTAGAAACAACTGATTGTACGGAACACTGTTAGCGCAAGTACAACTTGCACTTGACGACTTGTTTTTATTAAAGTTAACCCTAGAACGACAAACTGGGGTAGAAATCTACCCCAGGTAAACTTTAAACTACGTTTTTAAATTAGTCAGTAACATTATCGACTGAACACCTATACCATAATTTAGTTCAAGGTTCTAACAGTAGAGTGAGGTCGGGAAACCCTGCGGTTTCTTGTCTACTGCGACGAAGGGAAAACGTGAAGCTAGTATGGGGTTGATATGTACGCCAGTTTGTAGTTTACGTCAGTGTTTTGTTTAGGTAAGTTATTTTTATTTTTCTTGCTAAAATAATTTGGATTCACTTATAATGACCTTATTTTGCAACAAAACATTAGATATAGCCAGCCCGATGCTGCTTGTGTCCTCGAGGAAGACCGCAAAACGCGAATATATTGCACGAAGTGCAAGCGACCGACCTGCGAGAATCATGGAAATATATATTGCAGCGATTGTAGTGCCTTTGAATAAGTTAAATTCTCCTTTTTTTTACATTTTGTATGAAAAAAAATGAAATATATTCTTAAAAACTAAAATTTCATGCATTTTTGTTTGATTTTTCCACATATCAAATTCCCAATTTTTTTAATTTTCAAAATCCAAAATAAATCGACTTTTTTGGCAAAACATCATGATGTCATTTATATGCTTGAAGTCCCTTGTGTCCTCTTTAAAATACCGTCTGAAATCTGAAAATCGGTTCATTAGAAAAATAGTTATCAATTTTTGTTTATTAAATGACAATTTGAGCGTTTTTGAACACTTTTAGCTATTTAAATAGATTTTTCACCGACTAAGCTTTGATTAAATTGAATTTACTCTTCACCATTCTCTTCAGCATGAAAAAACGAACAAATTCGCGTTCTTTTAAGTGAAATTGCTGCTGTCAGATCGATTTTACGACCAAAAATCCCGTGGGGTAAATATATACCCCAGTTTGTAGTTTAAGAGTAGAAAAAATAAGTTTGTCGTTCTAGGGTTAATTATGTATATAATAAAAATTAGAAATAAATAAAGGTTTAAAAAATATTAACTACGATTTTTTTTATTAGAAACACAAAATTACAAAGACAACGTATTTATTATATCACAAAAGTTATTTCTAATGAGTTTATCGTAACTGGAAGATTTTCTTGATGTAGATTTTATGGTTCCAAGGTAGATAAATGAAACACAGGGAATATTTTAAAAAAAAAAATATAATATTCTCTTGTAGGTTAAACACGAAAGCACATGTATTTTATTAATTTTGTTTTCTTTTGATTTAAGTAATGATAATATTTTATTTATAGGTTTTCCTTTTGTTTTTATAATTTCAAATATATTGGTTGATTATTTTTTATATTATTTTATTTTTAAATATTTTTTTAATATAAATTTTTTGTTAATTTTCCAAAACAGTTTCTAACTTAACTCATTATCAATTCGCCATTTCAAACTTCCTTTTTCTGTTCGTCATTACTATTCACTGCTTACTCGGGGTTTGCGTCCCCAATACCAGTTATGTACTTTGAACAATACCAGTTACTTTGAAATACTTATATACATCGCTAGATAGCAGTACTGTTACAAGTCTTAATCGTTTAATCGAACTATAGAGTTCACAGGTACATTAAATACATACAATACACAACCAATACCTCTTGCGTTTATTCAATATGGATGTAAAACTCAATAATTATTCATTCTACACAGTCCAATCTTATTATGTGCCGAACTTGCACGAAGTTGTTCGGCACATAAAAAAGGACAATGCTTCCAGAGATACTACTCCAGAGGAACATTTGACTGAAGATTTATCAGACAATGAAGATCAAGAAAATTTTATTATTGAAATGCAAATTAATAACACACCGGAGGTAAACTATCAAGAAGCTGATACAGATTCGTTAGTACCTGGATGTTATATTTTAGTAGATTTTCTTGGGGGTAGCAGGATGAAAACGCATTACAGTTATGTATGCGTAATCGACTCAGTGTTAGAAAACAACGACTACGTGGTTACAGGATTAAAAAGTATAAATCCAACAAATACCTCTTTTCTTGTAGTCGAATCCGATGTTTCTACTATAAATAAAGACATGATCAAAGCATTGTTGCCTCAGCCAACCATAGAATCCAAGGACAGAAAATTTGTTTATACATTCCCTGGGGCTGTTAGTGTTAATGAAAAAAAATAGTTACTTATAAATGTTATGTTGTCTTCACAAATGTCACCTATTTTCTTATAACAGTTACAGTTTGTATTATTATAAATAAAAAAAATTGGCATAAAGACATCTTTGATCTTCATTGTTGGGGTAAATGTAAACTACTGAATATCTATCGTTTGAATATAGAAAAATGTGAAATACACGTCTGTTTACATTTGCCCTGAAAATTGTGTCATTATCTTTCATAGGAAACGAAATTCTTGTTTACAATTGCCCCTTTAGGTAAGGGATAAATGTAAATGGTATGGGGTAAATGTAAACTTGTACTTTCTTAATTATGAAGTTGATATCTGACCTTTTTTTTATGTCATTAGTTGTTAAAAAGGTTTAAGATTCACATATTCAAGATTGGCTTATTAAAATGAAATATTGTCCATATAATGTAATTTTAAAGTTAGAACATATAAATATCGTTTACAATTACCCCAGCTAACCCTACATACATATTATGTATCTATTTATAGAACTACATATAAGAAAAGTTTCTGATTTAAAAATACTTCACGTCAGATAGGGTGGGCGTCCTAAAAGTCGGTCACTGAAACATTATTAATGACGTGCAGAATTCTGAATTTTGAATTTAGGCGTATTTTGATTATCTCATTAAGTACTTTCAAATATCGCCTTTCTAACTAAATGGAGACTAAATTTCTAAATTAATAAACAATTTAAGTATTTTAACTTTTATCTTTAAAAATGTATTTGCCTTAAGTCGGCCACCTATGCCCTAAACCCGGCTAAAAATGTTCCTAAGGTCGGCCACCTGGATTTTTCATAATATAAATAAATAACCTGATTGTAGTTTATTATAACGCTAAGGAAAACGTTATAATATATTATTAATTTAAATTTAAATCAAAATAGAATTATAAAATTTTTAAATATTTTTTTAACAAATATCAATAATTGGTAATCATGATTACAAACTACATTTAGAAAATTTAATTAGTCGAATTTTTCAACTGAAAATTAGACTTATACAGCCTATACGATAAGAACGACGAGAGGCGAGAGTAGGGGCTCTATCCGTTTTCGGACCCGTAATACACGATTCTGTAGGCAAAAAAAATTTCTAATATATATATATATACACAGATATATATATATATATATATATATATATATATATATATATATATATATATATATATATATTTTCCCGCTACCTTTTAATGTGTGTAGGGCCGCCCTATGGAAGTTAAGAGCTCAAATTTGTTAAATGGGGCTCATTCCGATGCACAACAATACTATCAAAGTGGGGTCAAACTTTGGGAAAATTTTGGATCCGACCCAATTTTTAAGGGAGTGGTGGTGGAGGTCGTAAAAGCAATAAAACTTTTCCAAACCAGTTGGAAACAATGTTTCGGTCAATTTTCTACAACATATCCAAAATTCAGCTTTTTAGGATGATTTGGAGGGCGTAGAGGGGGGAAAACGATTTTCGCTGGATCTAACACGTCCCCAGCCCCCCCAGAATTGACGTAGAGGGTTGGAATTTGGTGTGTTGATAGAGTTCATACCTAGGTTGTGCTTTTTGGAGGTTTTAATATTTTACCCCAACCCCCCTCATTTTTAAGCTACAATTTCATGCTTTTTCGACGTTTTCGAAGTTTGTGCCACTCCCACAGGTCACCCAAATAAACTTAGAGGACTGAAATTTTACCCCCACCATTTTTATACCAAAAAGAACAGGATTTTTCTTGTTTTTTTGACAGTTTCGTTCGGGTCAAAATCTCCGCTAGTAAACCTAGAGGGCTGAAATTTTGTGTACAGGTCAAGTTAATAGCCAGCCACGGATTTTTGGAGGCTTCAACTTTTAACCCTTACCCCCACGATTTTTACGACAATATTTCTTTGATTTGTTTATTTGTTTTCTAACACGTCTAGAAACTCTCTAAGTAAATCTAGAGGGCTGAAATTTTGCACGTGTATTGAGTTAGTATTCAGTTAGTGCCTTTTAAGGATTCCACATTACTTTTCCTCCAGTTCTACCATTTTTACATCGGAATTCGATGGTATTGTTCAATGTGTTTTAAATGCTTTAATGTTATTCTAATACAAGCATGCGTACAGTAATTTTAAAAATTGAAAAAAAAATGACCGCACTTTTGTAACAAAAGCAATACATAAATATTAAGTAATTTAAAAATGTTTATTTAAAATCACTGTTTATTTACACAGTAGAAACTTCGGATATTTATTTATAAAATATAAATTTTGGATTTTTTTGGAAATAAAAAAAAACATCTTTATAAAGGCCTTCCGGTTTACTATTTAACGTCCTTTTTTAATATTTAAAAATAAAACACAAAGGTAGTTGGCGGGTAAGCACGGGTAGGAATGCCTTCGTACGAATTGTGTTGGCTTTTTTCCTGCTAACTGCTATCCACACAAAATTGAAATTTACTGAGATTCAGCCCTTAAAAACCAAAACCTTTTTTTAAAGCCCCGATCAGCCGGACACTTATCATCAGTTTTGAAACCACCAAAATGACAAATCGCTTATAGACTTTCAATCACATTTCGCTTGTAGACATTCAATACCGAAGATTTAGTGAAAAATTCGACTTCCGTGATGGGGCTTCGTTGCTCGCGGCGTTTTTTTTGTAATTTTCGATTAAATTACATTTTGTAATCGTAATTTGTAATCGTTTTTGAATTACAAAATATATTATTTAATTACATAATTACGATTAATTTTGCTTAAGTTACCTATAAATATGAATAAAACTGCAATCTAAATTAAAGTAATTTCAATAGTAACCAAGTCAGGTTAGGGAGTAAATTAAGATAGGGTTGGTAAATAGATTATTTATTTTGGTAATTTGAGGCCTAACAGAGCCTAAATTATTCAACTGTAATCAATTTATTATAAGTACTTCAATGTCGATAATTGTTGATAACGAAAAGTAGGTTTTGATAGTCCCAATATGTTCGGAATACCCACAACTTGCTTCGCTTAAGCCTTCAAAAATTTCGTTATTTTTTCGCTACAACGTACCGTTTGCGAGATATTTACGATCAAGAGTTTACGTTTACGAAAAGTATAGAAAACTAATTTTTCGAAAATATTCTAATGGTGACTAAATAAATAAGACTAACAGAGCGTAAATTAACCAGTTATAGTCAATCTATGATAATTTACGCGGTATCGATAATTTTCGATAACGAAAAGTAGGTTTTGGCAGTTCCAATATGTGCGGAATACCCACAAACTGCTTCGCTTAAGCCCTCAAAAATTTCGTTATTTTTTCGGTACGACGCACCGTTTACGAGATATTTACGATCAAAAGGTGATATAGAACTATGTATCGGTGTTAATTTTTGAACAACAGACATGTGCCCCGGTTGTTCTCTAATTGGTGAATGACCTCGTACGGATGTTTCAGTTGGTGAAATATTAGATTGAAAATTCGGTGGCGATTCTAATAAAATTTACTGCGATTTTATTTTTTCAGCTACGGAATTTTCTAGTACTGATATCGAATTTGTTTCATTTTTCGAATATATTTCATATTTTTCTATTAATTTCAATATTTCAAGTTTAAAGTTTTATTTAAATCTTCTGAAAATGTTTTCAATGTTGGCAACACAGATAACAGAAATTTTTCATTTCCGTCATTAAAAGTTTTAGTTTTCGTTTCCAATAAATTTACGTTTTTATTTAATTTTTGGGTTTTCTTAATTAAAAATTCTAGTTGATTGCATATTTGTATCTTTTTTTTAGGATTTAACTTTTTTTTTCTTTATTACTGCAAAAAATCTTTCCTTAATATTCTTCCACCTTTTTTTTTTTAGAAATTCTGCAAATATTTTTTTGTTTTTAAAATTCCTTTCTTCATTAGAAAAACAATTTTTGATTTCATCCCAAGCCAATTTTCGGTTAAATTAATCACCATGTATCCTTTTCGTATCCCATATAATGGGTCGCTTTTGAATTTCATTTATTAATTTTAAGTTATTAATTTTATCTACGACTACCATGAAATTGCTTGTTTATTGTACCAAATGCTATCTAACAAGGAAAGGTTCCCAGCTGTCCGCCTCCGATTTAAATTTCGCTGAAATATGTTATTCTACGTCGAAATCTAAGAGACACGTATTTTTTTTATCGGTGGAAAAACGGTTTGAAGGGGTGAAATCGCCCTTCAAAAATTGGGGTAAAAATTTAATTTTCAAAATATCTCGAAAACAGTAAGAGATAGAGCAAAAGTTTAAACTGGCAATATTGCTCTTTTTTAAAGAGCTATCTATTGATATGCAATTTGTTCAATTTACATCAACAGGGGTGCTCGGGAGTTAAAATTTTGGGAGGTAATTTTGCAAAAAGTGGGTGAAAATTAAACAATATAAAAATTTTGTTTACAGATTTGAAATCTACGTCAAAAAATCTAATTGACCTGTTTTCTCTCAATGTCTTAATATTAAGTCTAGGGGTAGTTAACTAGGGGGTGGCTGTGTCAAATTATCGTACTACTCGGGTAGTTCAAGAAGTTCTTCTTGATGGAAAATAGTTTAAGACAATTAGAATAACGTAGAAATGAAATTTTCGGTTTCAAAATTCAGATTCAGCAACATTGGAGAGGGGGTGAGTCACCCTCTTAAATTACATACTAGTTTACATACACTCATTTTTAATATTAACACACTGACAGTGGGTAATAATGTCACAATAAGTGGTTCTGAAGTTGAACTATCGTATGTAAGGTTTTTATCAGGTTTCCATCCATTTTGAAAATATCGTTATTTTCAGTATCGGTATCGAAAACTATAACATCCATTAAAAAACAAACCTTATGAAAACCTTACATACGATAGTCCAACTTCAGAACCCCTTATTGTGACATTATTACCCACTGTCAGTGTGTTAATAGTAAAAATAAGTGTTAGTAAACTAGTATGTAATTTAAGAGGGTGACTCACCCCCCCTCTAGTGTTGCTCAAACTGAATTTTGAAATCGAAAATTTCATTTCTACGTTATTCTAATTGTCTTAAACTATTTTCCATCAAGAAGAACTTCTTGATCTACCCAAGTGGTACGACTATTCGACACGGTCACCCCCCAGTTAACTACCCCTAGACTTAATATGAAGATATTGAGCGAAAACAGGTCAATTATTTTTTTTAACGTAGATTTCAAATCTGTAAACAAAATTTTTATATTGTTTAATTTTCACCCCCTTTTTTCAAAATTAACCTGCAAATTTTAACCCCCAACCACCCCTGTTGATATAAATTGAACAAATTGCATATCAATAGATAGCTCTTTAAAAACGAGCAATATCGCGCATTTAAACTTTTGCTCTATCTCTTACTGTTTTCGAGCTCTTTTGAAAATTAAATTTTTACCCCAATTTTTGAAGGGCGATTTCACCCGTTCAAACCGTTTTTCCGCCGATAAAAAAAATACGTGTCTCTTAGATTTTGGTGTAGAATAACATATTTTAGCGGCATTGAAATCGGAGGCGGACACCTTGGAACCTTTCCTTGTAATTAAGCGACGTTTTACGTGCAGCCACATATCCAGCTGTACAAAAATGGTCCTTTACACGCATGTATAATAAAAATAGCAAAGCCTACTACACTTTTATAATTAATTATTATGTATTATCATGTATTATAATTATTATGTATTATAAAGTGATATATATATATATATATATATATATATATATATATATATATATATATATATATATATATATATATATATATGATACATATTAGAATCTGTACAAAAATGTTACATAGCAACGGAATGTTTACATTTATTTTTAATAACTTTCAAATACTACTACATAATTTTAATGTATTGGTATTTGTAGATTTGTACCAAATTTTTATCGTTTATTGTGAATTTCATGTTAGTCGTAGAAAAAGTATAGTACGTAACTCGGTTGTAAGGTATATTACACACTCGCACAATTACGCACTGGCCGCTGCGCGGCTCTTGCGTAACTTTTTCGCTCGTGTGTAATATGCAACTTACAGCCTCAGTCACGTAATATACTATTATATGCCATTATAACTTTAAAAATATATACTAGAAAATTTTAAGTAACTATGAAAAACTGAACAGTACTACTCACCGTGTCGGTCACCGGGAAGAATGGTATCGAAATTAATACTACTTCTATATATAAAAAAAGACATATATACCTCTTTTCAGATAAAATTGATCATGAGTTTTCGTTAAAAAATTAAATAATTCTTATATTCGAAACAAATCGATCTTCTATTCTTTTCTAAAAATAAACTGCAAATTTAAAATTTACATAAATGCAATAATAAAACAGATAAAGCCATGAAAATGAAAATTATTTAAATTCAAAGTTAGGAAGCATGGTTAAATTTAACTGAAATAGACCATAACACCAAGACTAGTCAAATCAAGAAAAGAGTTATATAATGACAAAACAAATTGAAAATGTCGCTACTTTTTATTTTAAAAATAATAAAAATAAAAACGTCGCGGCGTTTTATTTAAAAAATAAAAGTACGACAAAAATTAGCGATGCGTTTTATTTAAATAAAATTATGCATATTACTTAATATATTAAATAAAGTATTGCTCAAATTACCTCTTATAAATTTCATTGCCCAAATAACTCCGGTCTACCCTACTTAAGTAAAAACTTTTTCAAATTTCTTCAGTTTTTTAATTTGCGCCCTATTTGGTGTAACTCACGGACAATGTGACCACACGTCCACTTAAATTTGATATTCTGATATTTTGTACAAAATCAGTTCCTTATGTGCTTCGCTTCGCTCGCTCGACGACACTAAAATATTATTCATATTTTCATATTTTCAAGTCATATTCATATTTTTATAGCATATCTAATTTTCATATGTATGGAATTTGCTAAAAACAGCAGAAGTGCCAATTGATGATAATTGGACAATCCAGTTATTTATTTCTTTATAGGATACAAATAGTATTTTGCACAGTAGATAGGTAATTCCATAGTAGTAGTAGGTAAAAATGTTATTGGTGATATGTATAGAAATACTTATTAATACTTACAAAACTTCCAAAATTAATTTTCTCCAAATGCTTAGCAACAAATTAATTTGCATGATTTTTTTTATAAATTTTTCCACAGATATCTGCATACAGTAATAAAAAATTAATATTTTGCCGTTTTTCGTAAATTGCTACGGTTAGACTAAAAATTTTGCCATAAAAACTGTCCGATTTTTAATTATAGATAGTTACCAAATTTGATAAAAATCGGTTCAGTAGTTTCGCAGTTTATCCTACCCAAACAATGTGACAAGAGATTTATATATATATATATATATATATATATATATATATATATATATATATATATATATATATATATATATATATATATATATATATATATACATATATATATATATATATATATATATATATATATATATATATATATATATATAGAATTAACCAGATATTTTAAGCATATGTAATGAAGATTTTTTTTAATTGGATTTGGAATGAACAAGATAATGAACGTAATGTGATAATACCCCTGTCGCAGCATCTGCATAACATAGCGAATTTCCAAATATTGGGTACTGGCGAATCTCATCTAAGACCTGTACCTATTTAAAATAGTTCAGCTTTCTAAAAATAAAAGAATTTTTAAAATCGCCTGGGTAATTAGTTTTGGTATTTTTGGGGACCCCAGAACCCGAACGGATTTTTTAAAGCGTAGTTGTATCCATCTAAAATAATTTAGTTCTCTAGCAGTGAGAAATTTTTTAGAATCGGTTTGGTAGCTTATTACTGGCGTTTTCGGATCTGCAAGATCCCGGTGGACCTCATTAAAAAATCAGCTTGACCGTATATTCTAGACGGACTTTATGTATATATATACATATATATATATATATATATATATATATATATATATATATATATATATATATATATATATATATATATATATATATATATGTATATATCCGCAGAACAGTTGTGGATCTCAGATAACACAACCTATACCTATCTAAAATATTTTGTCCGCCATGGTCCATGGGACCCAAGTGTCAAAAATAAACTAACCGACCGATTTTGAAAATTTTTTCACTGTTAGAGAGCTAAACCATTTTAGATAGATATAGATTACCTTTTGTAAGGTCCGTGGGATCTAAAGGTGTCAAAAATAAAATAACCGACCGGTTTTGAAAATCTTTTCACTCTTACAGAGGTAAGTAGGGCTTGGAATACCGGTGTCTTTTTATAATACCGGTATTTATTCGGTATTAAAATTTAAAATACTGGAATTCCGGTATTTTTTCGGTATTGAATGAAAATGGTATAGAAAAAAAGAAAAATTTTAAAAAGTACTCTTAATGAAAATCTTTTTTATATAAGTAGGCAAAATGTTTTACTGAAAATGATTGATAACAGTAATAATAACAAACTCCATCATTTTTAGATTTTAAAAATCTAATAAAAACTAAATACAAAATTTAAAATACTGAAGAACAGTAAAGAACAGTAAACGGAATAACAATAAAAAATAATAAAATATAAATTTTCTTCGATATTACTGCACATTTAATTAAAAGAGATATATACACACAAACTGCAAGGACGAAAAATCACAGCTTAAATAGTCCAAAGACGTAGTGGCAATTCTAAAATAATTTTAAAAGATAGGTAAATGGACATCAATTTTTAAATTTCAACCCTTTATTTACACAGAGCCAGAAATTTCTTAAATACCATTAGAATTAACAATAGTATACAGCAATAGTAAAATATTTTACCAAAACATAGGTAATTTTGTATTTTTTTCGACAGAAAAATACTTAAAAATATGAATTCCAGAATTGTAAAAACTATGTATAAAAACATATGAATGAATATGCTCGTATTGGGGTATTTGGTATTTGGTCATCTGGACATCTGGAAAACATTAAACGAAATTGAAGATATTATAATAATTTATGATCCATGCTTATACTGCTATATACAAAATACTCTATATCCATTCAATACCAATAGTAAATCTAACGTAAAAATATTTAAAATATGTAATTATGTAAAGTATCTGATTTTGCTAATACCGAAACCGAAATACCGGTATTTGAAATTTTGATACCGGTTTTATAAAACGTAGAAAAATGTCCGGTATTCCGGTTTCCAGATTTTGCGGAACTTTTGCGGAGTTGTTCCGAAACTTTATGAACGCTCTGAACAGAAAATCTTCCGCAAAATCTCAGTTAATATTGACTTTATCGAAAAATAACTCGGACAAAAGTTTCATGGGAAGAAATAAGGAACTAGAAAGTGACCTCGAATTTGACCTTGAATCATATTTTTTTCGTTTTTATGACCTTCACACGACCTTGGGATATGAAGCATGAATATGATTTTCAACGTAAAATTTCCCGCTCTTTCCGAATCCGAGGTCAAAAATCCATTTAAAAAAAAACAAAGTTGACTCCAATGTCTGGTCAACGTCATGTTCAAGGTCAAATTCGAGGTCATTTTCTAGTTCCTCATTTCTTCCCATGAAACTTTTGTCCGGGTCATTTTTCGATAAAGTCAATATTAACTGAGATTTCCAGCTCTTCCGCAACTTTATGAACATCCGGTATATATATATACATATATTAAAAAGGTCCACCGGGATCTTGCAGAAGTAATACCGATAGCTACCGAACCGATTCTCAAAATCTTCTCATTTCAAGAAAACTAAGTTATTTTAGGTGGATAGCACTGTGCTGTACAAAGTTCGTTCGGAGTCTTGGGTCCCAAAAATACCAAAAGTAAATTACCCAGCCGACTTTGACTAAACTATTTTAAATGGATATATGCGCCAAGCGCCAAAAATTAACTACTCAACTGATTTTGAAAATCTTTTGACTCTTAGAAAGCTGAATTATTTTAAATGGGTACAGGTGTTACATGAGATCCGCCAGTGTCAAATATTTGGAAATTCGCTATGTTATGCAGATGCTGCGATAGGGGTATTTGTTTACAAATATAGTTGTTTTCAATTATCACTACAAAGATTCGTATACGTAAAAATATCATTCACATACTTATAGAAAAAATCCTTCTTTACAATAATTATCCACTGTCTCTCATTAACCAAATTATCAAAAACCTTACCCACAAACTATACAATTCTCAACCTTCCATAGCTCCGAATGTCTCCAACCCCCCGCCTTCTTATTTCTCTATTCCGTATCTGGGCACCTCCTCCACATCCATCTCAAAGTCCCTTCAAAAATACAAATTGAATCCTGTTTACAGTTACCCTCACGCACTTAGTAAGCTTTATACCAATATGAAACCACAGATTCCCACCTCCAACCAGCAGAATGTGGTATACATGATTTCGTGCACCGGGTGTGACAATGTTTACATTGGTAACACGAAACAATATCTTAGTGAGCGGATGAAGCAACACAAGAACAACGTTAGACAAGCCAACATGGTGTCAGGACTGGTACGGCATTCTTGGGAAAATGGGCACAACTTCAACTTCGACACCCCCATGGTGCTCCAACGTGAATCCAACTATAAGAAGAGATTCTTCATCGAAAGCTGCTGGATTAATACCGTACAGCCAAATTGCAACCTCTACCACGATGCCATCTGCGTAGACAATACATATACCCGTAACTTTGACAAGATTATGCCTACCGCTGTCAAAACAACCAAAGTTGCGCACACTCACTAAAAAAATTTTTTCTTTATAAGTTAAATAATTTTACTAGAAGGCACTTTGTTTTCGGAATTCATCGTAGTAATACTTACTTTTAATTTTAAAATATTTGAACATTAATTCACAAATGCATTCACATTATTCTAATTTGTTTTTTCGTAACGCACAGTTTTTTCGTGATGCACAGTTTAATTATACGTTTCTTCAAACTATCTAAATCTTTAAATAATTTTCTTCGTAATTTTAACCATTTTAAACTTTAAATGTTACTTTTAACTGTTTTTAACTTTTTTAATCAGTGTTATTATTTTTATTCTCAAATGTCAGTCTGACACAAAAATACAATATTATGTAAGTACCTAATGTAATATTTTATATTTTATATTTTATCTATGTACATTTATATTAATAAATTTTCCCCAGAGGCCAGAAGAAGACAATAAAAGTCGAAACCGGTAGCCTTTAAAAGGGGAAAAAAATCACACTTCTGTTTTCCTTGATGACCATCACTCCAAAATATCCTTAAAAATAAAAATTTATAATATTTATTCATGACATTCTGTGTGATAACATAGAAATATAAATTTCGCCTATATTATCCGAATTTTATTTTTTATTTAATATATTTTTATTCTTTAATTATTTTAAATCGACCGTGCAAAAATTATTATACAATACACGATGTGTGAAGTGCTTTTACTGATCTCGAAAATTGCAAAACTCGACCCTGTGGGTCTCGTTTTCGCAACATTTTCTCGATCAGTAAAAGCAACTTACCGAAATTATATTGTAAAATATTAATACAGTGATATACATACATATATTAGAATACAGTGGATATCCAATGGTATGTCCTCCGATTTTACGTAGTGACGTCAGCGACTTAGTGGGGTTCTCCTCTCACAGATGTTATCGTTCATCTGTGCTGGTGAAAATTTATGCACCAAGCTAGAGTCAGGACCATGGGTAATATTGTATGAGGGTCTTGTACCGGGCACAAGATTGCCGTGAAAATGTAAATTTCTTAATTTTGTAAATTCATGCAGATTGCCGTGTGAAATATGAAAGTTGAAATTATAACTATTGAATTAGTTTTCCTAGCAACTAGAATAATAAAATAAAATCAGTTTTTAATACTGAATTTCAAAAGAGAAACTTGTATTTTTTATTTCTCACGAAAACGGTATTGTGATAAGTGGTGACCAACCGACGTTTGCTTTGGTGAGTCGTTAACCATTTTTTTTATATTTATTATATATTGCTTGCTTTTGAAAATATTTGTTTTCAAATCAAAACAAAAATGCCACGGACAAGTCAAAATGTTCAATTTTAAACTACATCAGAACGGATGCTGGCGGATTCTATAAATGAAAAGCCACCGTTCGATAAAAATGATGTAGAAATTTATTATTTGTAATAAAAAAAATTCCAAAAAAAAGAGAACAAATATTTTTAAATAATGTGCCAGCAAACGTTTTGCCTTTTTTTGTGTGCATCGGATAAACTATCTATTGATGATTTGGGTAGAACAACTGATGATGTATTGGATTCTTTAAAAAAAGATCAGATAAATGAAATTACAAATAAAGATCAGAAATTTGATCAAATTTTGCAAGAAATTAATGTCATTAAAGAAAAATTTGGAAAATTCAATAAAAATCATAATTTCCATAGTAATAAAAATACGAAAGGGAATTATGAAAGATCAAGAAAATTTTTTAATTCAAAATGTCATCAGAGGATTTGTTCATACCATTTAAAGTATGGAATGCACGCAAGAAGGTGCATTAAGCCATGCTACTGGCAAACACTGACTAGAGAAATTTAATATGGAGTTTTTTTACTGTGCCAAAATGATCAATCGTGTTAAATTGAATCATGTGATAAATGTTGGAAAAACATAATTGTTGGATACGATTTGGCACGGTTAAAGTCCATAATCGAACCAGATGATAGATTTTCATCAATCCATCTGGACATAATTTGACCTATACCTTTATTCTATCAATCGTTGGTAGATTTTCAAGGTGGGTTGAAGTTATTCCTTTAAAGGATAGTTATGCTTCAACTATAATTAAAAGTATTGTCGATGCATGGATTAGTCGTTATGGTATACCGACGTCCATCACAACTGACAGAGGTAGTCAATTTTTAAGTTCCGAATGGAAACAATTTGTTAATAAATTTTTAATCAAACGTATTTTAGCTACTAGTTACCATCCACAAAGTAATGGGATGGTAGAAAGATTTAATAAAACTTTGAAACAATCAATAAAGTGTTGTTTCAAAGATAATAATTGGCTTGAAGTTCTTCCTTTGGTGTTATTACACTTGAGAACTTCAGTACGAGAAGATATAAAAACTTCTCCTTCACAAATTTTATACGGTAATCCATTAAGGGTACCATATCAATTAATATCATATTGTAACTCAAATGATAATAAATTGAGTCAATATGATTTTGCGAATGCTTTATCAAATAGCATTCAAAATACAAAATATTTCTTTACGAAATTTTATAAAAATAAAAGTTTCGTAGATGCGAATCTATCGTCTGCCAAATTTGTATATATTAGGGACGATAGAGTTAAATCTTCACTGGCTCCTAATTATTTGGGACCCTTTGAAGTAATTGAAAGGGGAGATAAATATTTTAAGCTTAAAATAAATAATAGATTGGATAATGTATCGATCGATCGATTAAAAACGGCATATGTGATTTAATTTTATGTAATGTTTAATTACATAAAAGCTTGTAAATATTCATCTGTATATATAAAATAAGTCTGTAAATATTTTAGTGTACATATTTTGTTGGGATTGTTTTCTGCCGTTATTTTGTTTTGTTACAGGTTCGGATATCTACTTTCTGGAAGAATTTCTGGAAAAAGAGAAAACATCCGAATCAGGGGATATATAAAGTGGAACATTTTACACATATGCGTATATATATGTATATTTAATTTTCTATATAATTATGTACGTATATTTTTTTCATATTTAATTCAATATTTGCATGAATTGTAATTATTTAGCATTGTATTTTGGGGAGTTTTTATGTATTCAGGATACAATTAAAATTGTTTCCTGGAAACTTTTCTCCTCAAAAGGAAATTTTTTTTTTTAATTGTTGCTCGGAAAATTTATTTTTTTTTTGCGATGGGGGGCGTATGTACCGAGCACAAGATTGCCGTGAAAACGTAAATTTCTTAATTTTGTAAATTCATACAGATTGCCGTCTGAAATATGAAAGTTGAAATTATAACTATTGAATTAGTTTTCCTAGCAACTAGAATAATAAAATAAAATCAGTTTTCAATACTGAATTTCAAAAGAGAAACTTGTATTTTTTATTTCTCACGAAAACGGTATTGTGATAGGTCAGATAGACTAAAAATTTTTAAATTTTATTGCATGCATATATGCACATATTCTGCATACGTAATATGCAAAATACAAATGCAAAATGAGTAACGTAAAATTCTGGAATATTCTAATCGTCAACTAGCAGAGATATCAAAAAACAGACTTCACTATTAAATTAGTCACTAAAAATAAGATTAAGCAGCACAGATTGACAAAAATTTTAGAATGTTCTGTTTGTTAACTAGCAAAGATATCAAAAAATCAATTGCAGCATTTAATTGGTCATTGAAAAAGAGGCCAAACAGCATATTTTGACAAATGTTCTGGAATATTCTATTCGTAAACTAGCAAAGATATCCAAACACAGAATTCGCTATTGAATTGGTCACCTAAAAAGGGACTAAAAAGCACATTTTGGTAAATATTCTAGAATATTCTAATTGTCAAATAGCAAAGTTATTGAAAAATTGATTGCACCATTTGACTGTCCAACCAAAATTAAACTAATATAAACTAAATGTTCCATTTTGACCAACATTCTAGAATGACCTGTTCGCCAGCCAGTAGAACATTTATCAAACTCTGATATTTCGTCTTTTTTTTGATGACCAATTAAATGGTACAACAGGTTTTTCGATATCTTTGTTAGTTGACGAATAGAACATTCTAGAATTTTTCTCAAATTCCGCTGCTTAATCTAATTTTTAGTAGCTAGTCCAATAGTGAAGTCTGTTTTTTGATATCTCTACTAGTTGACGAGTAGAATATTCTAGAATTTTTGTCAGCTTCGGCTATTTGGTGTCTTTTACGCAGATGAAATCGATAGTGAAGTTGGTTTTTCGATATGTTTGCTAGTTTTCTAAAAATTGCACTTATATTCATTAATATAACATTCAATTCCGTTTATCTATCGAACTGAATTTTATTAGGTATAAGTTGTTTGTTACAATGGTTTTGTTTTAAATAAATTCAGATAAATAATATTTACCAACCCCCCACATAAGAGTTAGCCGACGCCCCTGATCTTCCGATCTTACTTCCCCTTAAATTTGCACCGAATACTACGTACCATTGGATTTCTGGTGTATGTACAAAAATTTTACCTAGCAACTGAATGTTTACGTTTGTTTTTAATAAATTTCAAATACTACATAATTTTAGTGTATTGTATTTGTAAATTTGTACCAAATTTTCTAACGTTAATTGTGAATTTCATGTTAGTCGTAGATACTTACGTATTTACGACTAACATGAAAGTATAGTATAGTACGAAGTATAGTACGTAACTCGGTAGTAAGGCATATTACACACTCGCGCAATTACGCACTCGCCGCTACGCGGCTCTTGCGTAACTTTTTCGCTCGGGTGCAATATGCAACTTACAACCTCAATCACGTAATATACTATTTTTAATCTGGCTCTGATCATCTTATATTTTAATATAAATTTTCTGTTTTTAAAAAAGCAACATACAATAAATAGTAACTAGGGGTAAACATGTTTACAAAATCTGGTCAAATCAAAATTTAGTTAAGGCTATAATTAGAAAAATTTGGAAACATCGTAAAACCAGTTCATTTGCGATTTTCTCAAACTGTTAATTCCAAAAAAAAAATTCCTGTGGTTTTAGTGTCTTCAGGGTGCTATGAATCACACCTGCAAACCACAAGACTTATTTACTTTCCACCCTGTACATATAGTCCATTCTTAACAAAATAAAGAACTTTTATTAATTTATAATTAATTAGCCATATACCCACCCGATGGCATTTACCATCGGCAACATTTCAGGATGTCAGTTAATGTAAAAGACTTTATAAGATATTAAAAGATCAAATAAGATATAATTTATTTTAATAGCCATAGTAACATATTTTTATATACCACTAACTTCAAAAATGACGAATTTCTCTACAAATTTTGATCCCCTACTAAACCCATTCACTTAGGGTTGATTCACACTATAATGCCAATCACAGATCGTTCTCAGTCCGGTCTCGCTCCGGTAAAATCCTTTTACATTCACATTTATATTCCATGAATGGTACGGTTCGTTCTCGATCCAATGTCATTTTACCATATTCATAGATATTGTCACTCATTTTAGATTATATACTTATTTATTAATTTTTAATTAATAAATAATTACCTTTTTTTCAAAATTCCAATACTTTTCAGTTGTTATATTGCAAAATCATAATGAATAAAAATTCAGGATTTAAATTAGATATAACTGTCAAATATTATAAATGACACTGATGAACTGAACCCAGTGAAACCATAGAGAAATATAACGTACTTATCCATAGAGAAATTGCATTATTAATTCTCTATGGACAAGTCCTTTCTCAGTCAAATATTCTTTGAAATGAATCGGTGCTGGACCGTGACTGGACTGGAATTGGACTGGTGTTGATAGTGTGAATACACTTATTATTTATCATTTAAGAATATTTTCTGGACTGAGAACGGACTGTGATTGGCACTATAATGTGGGTCACCCCTTAGGGGGCGAATTTTCAAAGGTCCTATCTTAGTGCTTACCTACATTACATAGGGAATTCCTGTGCAAAATTTCATTCTTCTAAACCCAACGGTTTAGGCTATGCGTTGTCTGTCAGTCAGTTAGTCAGTGTTAGAGATTTATTAAGTAGATTAATTAATTAATTAATCATAAATTATTGTTCAGGCACAACATTAGGTCTCTACGGTTTAACATTTCCACTGAAACAGTTTGTTTCGGTAGGATATGAAAGTAATATCTATATTGTTGCCAAAAACCCCTTGGCTAAGGTGGAAGAGTCGATTTTATATTTTCTATATATTATGTAGATTGACGTTGCTAAGGAACAATTCTGGTATCGAAAACGTTAAATGATGTATCAACATTTCTAAAATGATATACAAAAGGAAATGATCATGGAAATATTTTAAAAATCGTTCTAAACTCATTTTCTAAAATGAAGCTGTTAAAGACATTCAAAAAAAAAGCCGCCATGCTAAGTATAGCATTATTGAGTCTCTCAGCTGTCAGCTTGGTCGATAATTTTCTTTCATTCTATTATATTTCCATATATAACTCACAGATGATAAACACGTGATAGCTACAAACACACAAAATCATAAACACAATTTCAATCTTTAATTGGTTACTAAATCTATCTTTTATAAACAATTATGGTTGATTTTTTCATCAAGTTTCAAAATTTTTTTATTTCTTTACAAAATAGTTTTGTTTATAGGTAAGTCAATATTTTTTAATAATATTGTGTACCGACTTACAAGTAAACGTCCCGAGGCCGGACCTATCGATTTTGATGAAACTTAGATATGTTGTAGAACACTAAAAAATAAGCGACGCGTATTTTTCTTTATCGGCGGAAAAACGGTTTGAAGGGATAAAATGCCCCTTCAAAAATTGGGGTAAAAATTTAATTTTTTAAATATCTCGAAAACGGAAAGAGATAGAGCAAAAGTTTAAATTGGCGATATTGCTCTTTTTTAAAGAGCTATCTATTGTATGCAGTTTGTTCAAATTGTGTCAACAGGGGTGGCTGGGGGTTAAAATTTAGGGGTTAATTTTGCAAATAGGGGGTGAAAATTAAACAATATAAAAATTTTGGTTACAGATTTGAAATCTACGTCAAAAAATCTAATTGACCTGTTTTTGCTCAATGTCCTAATATTAAGTCTAGGGGTAGTTAACTAGGGGGTGACTGTGTCGAATAGTCGTACTATTTGGATAATTCAAGAAGTTTTTCTTCAGGGAATATAGTTTAAGACAATTAGAATAACGTATAAATGAAATTCTCGAATTCCAAATTCAGTTTCAGCAATATTAGAGAGGGGGTGAGTCTCCCTCTTAAATCACATACTAGTTAACATACACTCATTTTTAATATTAACACACTGACAGTGGGTAATAATGTCACAAAAAGTGGTTCTGAAGTTGGACTATTGTATGTAAGGTTTTTATTAGGTTTCCATTCATTTTCAAAATAACGTTATTTTCGGTACCGATAACTTTCGATAACGAAAACTATAACATCCATTAAAAAACAAACCTTATGAAAACCTTACATACGACAGTCCAACTTCAGAACCACTTATTGTGACATTATTACCCACTGTCAGTGTGTTAATATTAAAAATGAGTGTGTGTTAACTAATATGTAATTTAAGAGGGTGACTCACCCCCTCTCCAAACTGAATTTTGAAATCGAAAATTTCATTTCTACGTTATTCTAAATGTCTTAAACTATTTTCCATGAAGAAGAACTTCTTGAATTACCCAAATAGTACGACTATTCGACACAGTCACCCCCTAGTTTACTACGCCTAGACTTAATATTAGGACATTGAGCAAAAACAGGTCGATTAGATTTTTTGACGTAGATTTCAAGTCTGTAAACAAAATTTTTATATTGTTTAATTTTCACCCCCTTTTTGCAAAATTAACCCCTACATTTTAACTCCCAGCCACCCCTGTTGACACAATTTGAACAAATTGCATACCAGTAGATAGCTCTTTAAAAAAGAGCAATATCGCCAATTTAAACTTTTGCTCTATCTCTTACCGTTTTCGAGATATTTAAAAAATTTAATTTTTACCCCAATTTTTGGAGGGCGATTTCACCCCTTCAAACCGTTCTTCCGCCGATAAAGAAAAATACGTGTCGCTTATTTTTTAGTGTTCTACAACATATCTAAGTTTCATCAAAATCGATAGGTCCGGCCTCGGGACGTTTACTTGTTAGTAAATTATAAAAAAAAAATATATATTCTGGCTACACAAATTGTTATGCTGCCCACTATGACCCTCTTCGCAAAAACGGCTACTTTGAAACTACGCCCGCATCAATATTTTGTAGGAAAAATTTTTTGTGTAGGTAGGTACCTCATGTCACGTATAATAATAATACTTACGAAGTTGTATGCTGATTGCATTATTCACTGAGGAGGAAAAATTCTCCAATAAAACCTTCTTTTCTTACATTTCAGGGTGATGTAATGCCTTAAGTAAAAGAATCAGAGTCTTCCTATAAACTTGAGTGTAGGAAGTGGAAATTACAAGTTTCTTTCTTAGCAGCGTGTCTCCCATTTCTTACCTACTGCTTCAAACAAAATAACTGGGATTTATAAATTATTTTATGGAAAAACGTTTAATATCCTCTCTTAAAATCTAATCATTCCCAATGTTAAAATAAATTCCTTTGGCAAAACAAGTACATACCAATTTAAATCGGTAAGAATTTTATTATTCAAGAGAAAATCTTTAATGTCACTAAATTTCAGTTAATAGTTATTGTATTTTGATCGCGTTGTATCAATATACTTATTCCCTTTTATCATTTCGCGAGCTCTCACCTTTTTGTTGGATAATTACTTCTTAATATTTAAATTTAATTCCTTTACCTTAATTATAGTTAAAAAACTTTTTCAATTTAAAAACTAATTGAAAACTCAATTGAAAATAATATATAAGTAAAAAAAAAAAAAATCATACATTTTTTCACTTATTTTTCGTTCTCTCCTTCTCTCTCGCTCTCTTTCTTTCTCTCGCTCGCTCTGTCTTTTTCTGCACTAATAAGAAAGTTTTAATTAGTTCTAAATATAATGAAGTTTCATTTCGAAACAAAGGCAAGCGAAAAAGAGTTGCTTAAAAATAATTCTAATGACTTTTGTTTGAACTTTGTATATAAGCATACTTAGAGATAGATTTATTGTTTATAATTTTGTACTTTAAAATTTTTTAATTTTTCACTGAATGTATAAACAATAAAAAAAATTATGTAAAACTATATTATTTTTAATCGCGTTGGGTTAAAAATAAAAATCTGATATTAACAATTTTCAGTTTAATTAACTGCAAGTGAGTTGTAACAAATGAATTATAAATAGATACATTAATAATTTCATATAATCTTATACAGTGGACTCTCGTTAATTCGAAACTCGAGGGACTCTTAAAATATTACGAATTATCGAGTGTTTGAAATATCAAATAGTTCAAATGACTCAAAATCAATCAAAATGTACACTGTATTCAAAATCAATCACAATGTACTCACAATCTTTCTGTCTCTTTGCAGTAATTTTTTGTTCGAATTACCAAACATAAAAATGTATTGATTTAGTTCAAAATATAAAGAGATGTTGTGGGGAACTCGTGACAACTTTGAATTATAGAGAGGTTTGAAGTATCGCAGGTTTGAATTAACAAGAGTGGATTGTATATATAAAAATCTCATGTCACGACGTATGTTCAAGATTTAACTCCGAAACTACTAAACCGATTTTGATCAAATTTGGTAACTATCTATAATTTGGTCCAACTTACAAGATAGAATAGTTTTTATCTCAAATATTGACCTTAATATATTTTTTGCAAATTAAATGTTTATCTATTATATAAAAAGGCAAATACCAGTCACCTATCACGAAATCTCCAGAACTATAATAGCTACAAACTTGAAACTTGGTATGTAGGTTCCTGTTGGATCGTAGGCATCCGCCAAGAAAGGATTTTGCAAAAATTGTAGTCTAAACATAGAAATTTGCGAAAAACCGTAAAATATCAATTTTTTATTACTGCATACAGATATCTGTGGAAGAATTTTTAAAAAATCATGCAAATTAATTTGTTGCTAAGCATTTGAAGAAAAATAACTTTAGAATTTTTTAAAGAATTAATAAGTACTTCTATAAATACCACCAATAATATTTTTACCTGCGACCACCATGAAATTACTTATCTACTGTGCAAAATACTGTTTGTATTCTATAAAGAAATAAACAACTGGATTGTCCAGTTATCATCAATTGGCAATTCTGCTGTTTTCAGCAAATTCCATACAGATGAAATTTCCATCCAGCCGGGTTCGGTCATCCTGAGAATAAAAATGAAATACGGACTTTACTTATCTGTCCTCAGTAGTTTCGAGAAAACGGCAGAAGGTATCAAAAAAATGATGAAACAAGACTATAGGTAAAATTGGTATACAAATGAAAAAAAAAAACAAAGTTAAAGTTATCCTATAGGAACTGAGAACCTCCTAAAAAGCTTAAGGCCTGGACGTATCGTTACCAAACTTTTGGTTCTCCAAAAAAATCCAAAATAAATGGCTGGACGGATCTTGATCAAATTTTTCTCGAATAGTACTGAGATTCTGAAAAAAATAAATATGAGGCTAAAATTCCCCCGCTGGTTTTTGCGGAGCCAAAAAACCCTTAAAATAAATGATCAGATGGATCTTACCTAAATTTTTCTCATATATTATTGAGATTCCGAAATAAACTAATGTGAATTCAAAAATATTCTCCACAAAGTGTCTCACAGATTACAGTGCTCTTAAAATTATTGTCAGTATGATAAGATCTCAATTAGACATACTATTGAAATACGAATATAGCAAAGGCTTTCAGAATATCAGATTTGAAACTAAATTGAGGTTGAAATTAATCCTCCAGTGCTATCGAATTAAACAACTCTATACTCTAGTTAAACAACTTGACTGATTTTGATAAAATTTTATGAAAATTAGATATGCTATAAAAATATGAATATGACTTGAAAATATGAATAATATTTTAGAGTCGTCGAGCGAGCGAAGCGAAGCACATAAGGAACTGATTTTGTACAAAATTTCAGAATATCAAATTTAAATGGAAAGTCTGGTAACATTGTCTGTCAGTTACACCAAATAGGGCGCAAATTAAAAAACTGAAGAAATTTGAAAATTCTTACTCAAATACTGTTGAGATCTCTGTAAAAGATGAAAGTGACGTTAGAATGATTTCCCGGGGCCTGGGTGCCTTGAAGGACCTACAATAGAAACAATTCTAGAACTGCTGGTGTGGGTATCTATACTAAATTCTTACGGTGCGGAAATTAGCCATACTAATAAAATATGAAGATAGTTATTTTAGGGTCATTGGGCGAGCAGGGTCAAGTGCTATAAATAATTGATTTTGCACAGAATTTTGGAATATGTGATTGAATTGACCGATAAATTTTACCGATAATTTACATAATTTTATGCGAGTGAAACCGCGGGTCGCAGCTGGTATACTATAAAACATAATTAGTGTGGAAGTAGGCATAGAATAGAAAAGAATAATTTAAATCATGAATATTCCGGTACCTTCTCTCTTTTTACTGTAATCTAAAGTAGTGTTTCCCAACCGTTGGTCCACAGACCGAAGCCGGATTGAGAAAGTATTTCACCGGTCCGAAGAAAGATGTGTTGAAGGAAAATTACAACGAATTACAAAAATATTTATAATTTTTATCTATGCTCTAAAGAAAAACTAAAAAGGCGTCGTTGGCTTTATGAGAAAAAAAAGGTTTTTGGCGATAAAAATCGCATCGAGCACATAATTATAACAAGACCTAATGTTATTCCAACTCATGGCGAAAATGATTCCAGGCCACCAGAATTTCAGTCGGTTTAATATTAAAGAATGGCTTTTAACTATCTACCTAATGTTTAATAACGTGTCGATATGTATCTGAATTACATGGTAGACGAAGTAGTCCTAAAAGAACATTTCGTACTATGTACATGACCGAATGTTATTCCAACTAATGGTGGAAATGATTCCACAATGCAATAATGATATTTAAGATTAGAGAACGGCTTTTAAATATTTCTCTAATAGTTAAAATTGTCGATATGTAGTTGAATTACATGGCAGGCCTAAAATGCTCGGAAAACGATATTTTATATTACAGGACCAAATATTACTTCAACTAATGGCAGAAATGAATTCATAGGATACAATACTTAAAATTAAAGAATGGCTTTAAACTATCTCTCTAATGCTTAAGTAAGTGCGATATTTATCTGAATTACATAAGAGATGAAGTTAGAGAAATTCGCTACAACTGATAGCTGTCATATGTGATCATATATGTGATTGATCTGCATAAAAGTACATATGTGAGATTTTATCGAGCAGCAACTGAGAAAGGTTTAGAATCGCTAATCCAAAGAGTTTAAGAAGCACCATTCTAGAATTTTACAGGAAATACCAAAAATTTAAAAATTTCTACTGGATTTCCATTTCGGAAGAAAGTATCGTCATTTTACAATGGAACTATGCATTCTTTAATCGCAGTGTGCTTAAAACAAAAAAAATAACTTTTTAAGAAACTCAAGTTTTAATTTATCTGTATTAATCCGGCGAAAGTATGCCCAGTATTGATATAATTTGTCTATTATTTAGACTTTACACGTTACTACATGACGTTAAGGGGGACCAGTAGTGTGACGTTTTCAAAAAATTGGAAAAATTCTTTTTGCATGTTTCGAATGTCTATACTTTTCAAATAACATACTAAAATTTCAAATGCATATCTCAAATAGTTTTTGAGTTACAATCATCCGAAGAGTGGATTCTGATTTTCATTGTTAACTTTGAGGTATTGAGAAATGTATGAAGGTTGATAGTTCGGCAATTTCTGGACGTGGCTTCCAGTCACATGTTGTGGAGAAGCTAGATCCTGGCACATGTAAATGACTCATCTAGTTTTAGTATGACCGTTATAGTCAGTATATCGTAAATAATTTTAGTAAAAATTCTCAGTGATTAAAACTAAAAGGTAAAATTACGAAAAACTACATTTTTCAAATTTGCTAGTTATAATTCGAAGATAAATCATTCGATCGATTTGATTCTTATTGCAGCTTCTTTTATATATATATGTTTCTCCGTACCATGAACCTCCAGTTTTCCGATCAAATAAAAAATGTAATTTTCGCAAGCCAAAAACCATCAGATTTTCGCGAAAAATTTGAAACTTTTTTTTAAAAAACTCCGCCATTTTGTTAAATTTCAACATTTTTTCTTCGATTGAGGTTCACGATACGGACCATACATTCTAGTTTAATAGGCTTTTTGGTTTTTTTGATTTCAGGCAGTGTGAAGGCCGCTATCACTGCAGCAGTGGGGGAACTTTTTTTTGGAGCTTGGGGAGATCTCGAATAACTCGCAGAATTTTCAATTTTTTGGTCCAAAAATTTTATGATTAATTTATTATATATCAGCGAGTATATCCTGAAAATATTAAAACATTCAATATAGTAGTTTTGTTTAAAAAAATTCCCAAAAATCACCTTTTTTTCAGGCGGTCACACTAGTGGTCACCCTTAATAAACGATTCTAAGGTAATAGAAACATTCTGAAGTTCAAAGGACCATTTTCATAATCGAACTCTAAGTAACTTTACGCCTTTATCTATAATCTAAAGTAGTTCACTTTCATAATTTTCATATGATATTCATTTGTTCATAAGCAAATGTCAACTTATTTAAAATGGTAAAGCTTGATAAAGTCGAAATAAGTACATTTGAATTTTTAGTTTTAGATGATTGCGTCATCAATAATAAAGTTATAATGAGTTGTGTGCCAAAAGTCACTTTTAATAAGATTTTCAAATATTTTGAATATTGGTATAGTAATGTTCAACGTAATGGTAAACGATTCATTAGATTTTGCCGTGCAAATGCTTTAAATAATTATAAATTATAGCTATTTAATCACAAACAAATCAATCACACTTTCCAGACTTACCTAAACTTTTTTTCTATCGGCAACAACTCACTCACATTTTATTTTAAAAATGCTTATTTTTTTAGCGTATACTTACTATTTTTCACTTGACCTAGTAGTGTACTTCTAAACAGTTATATAATTAGTTTATTTACCAGATTTCAAGTATTTTAATGAATATCCGAAGGAGAAATTCAGCTATTACAACAACTGTTATGGGGAAACTTCAGCTTGGGATTATGACTGAAATTTATTTCGAGGTCAGGTTATAGCGAGCCTGTTGGAACCTTAAGAAACAGGTCATTATAACCAGATATTTTTATTCTTATTGTATTTGTACCTTTCCATCGTTGGCTAAAACAATTTTATTTTATAAAATCAATAGAAAATAAAATAGACAACACATAATATATAGCAAACTATAGCAAACTGATTGAGAATTTTCATTCTTCTGCTCTAATTTTTTTAAAACTGTTAAATTAAACTTTCAATAATAAAATAAAAAGACAATTTTTTACTTTACTAATACCACTTTATTTGGAGTTATTGTCTGTGACATGTTTCGGACCGTATGGCCATTGACGAACGGGCCGAAACATGTCACAGACAATTAAAACTCTAAATAAAATGGTATTAGTAAAGTAAAAAATTGTCTTTTTATTTTAAAATGGAATACCATAAAGTAACGCTCAAATCTATCAAATATAAACTTTCAATATTTTACATTTACATAATTTAAGAGGGTGACTCACCTGGTGACCTCGAAATAAATTTCAATCATAATGCTGAGCTCAAGTTGCCCCATGACAGTTGTTGTAATAGCTGAATTCTCCTTTCGGAAATTCATTAAAATAGTTGAATTTTGGTAAATAAACTAGCTTAGAAGTACACTACTAAGTCAAGTGAAAAAGTAGAATAAGCTAAAAAAATAATCATTCTTAAAATAAAATGTGAGTGAGTTGTTGTTGATAGAAAACAGTTTGGGTAAGACTGAAAAGTTTGGTTGATCTGATTGTGATTAAATAGCTACACCTAATTTATAACTATTTAAACCATTTGCACGGCAAAATCTAATTAATTGTTTACCATTACGTTGAACCTTACTGTACCAATATTCAAAATATTTGAAAATTTTATTAAAAGTAACTTTTGGCAGACGAAACTCATTATAATTACGTTTTCTTCTGAAGTGTTATTGAAAATAGGTAACGACGTAGGTTTCATCTTAATAAATTATTTATTTTATTACCATTCGTATTTCAATTGTTTCTTTTAAAGAGGTTGGGTTCGATTAGGTATTAAACATTTTGTATTTATTTATTGGTTTAAAATCCATATGACGTCATTTTGAAGGGTTGAACTTATTCAGTTCAACTAGTCTAAAATTAAAAATTCAAAGGTGAATATCTGTTAAATTAAAGTCAGCTTAAAGTTATAAAGTTAATTTAAAATTTTTAAATTTTATTACGAAAATGGCCTTAAATATGGTTCAAATTAAATAAACTATGGACTAATCAACTACAAGATTTAAATATTTATAGTTAACATAAATTATATGCCAAGATATTTTTTAAGTAGTTATTATAAGTGTTCAGTCATGAATTCTAGTTTAACAAAACTAATCTATTACAACAAAAATGCATAATAACTCTAGCTTGCATTAAAAATAGAATACAAAATCCAAGCTTTCATATGTTTGCTCTACTTGCCACATCACTTATTTAACACTTGATGCACACAAAGAGTCTTCCTGACCCTACTATTTTTCTTTTTATAAAAAACAAGCTTTTGCTCATAAGTAATTTTTCCTATAAAGTGCGTACTGTGTTTGAAGAATTAACGTACAAAAATGATATAATATTACGCGCACGGTAACACTCAAATTCAAAAAGAACGTTCGCCTATTGTAACAGTTGAGGTGGTTTTAGCTTATATTTAAAATTACTTAAAATTCGCGCCCAAATGCTGTTACTTGTTGTCCCACGCAGAAATAGCGCTAAATTGGATGCCAGATTAATAAAAGATCCAAAGTCGGGTTCTGTCGAAGAATTACTCTCCGTTGTGTGTTTAGCGTTGAAACAATTTATTGATTACAAAATAAAATTGTATTAAATATGGTATTTGAAATAATAAAAAAGTTTTATTTTAATATTTTATATTTATTTTATATTTTTAGTATTTTATATTTTTTTAAATAATTATGAAAAAATTTTACAAATTTAATTCAAATATAGTTTTAGATCTTTTATATGACTCACAACAAAATTACGTTTGCACCTATCTAAGGTCACATTGTGAGTGCGTGAGTGATGCGCGAAGCATCAACATACCACTCCTTCACCGTTGTTCGTTGGTCGCTATCTCTCTCTAAAAAAAACTAAGTTCGGGTAATCACAAAATCAACCTCTGCTGTAAGAAATCAATATCGGAATCATGATGGCGGCCTCACATAGTTCACGTTACAGCCGCTAGTTGGCGACATCAACCACGTTACCTGGGGTTTGAGCTCATGATAAGTTCCCAAAAATTAATCAATCTCACAGAGGCAATCAACACTACATTAGTGTAAATTTGATTGCCTAAAGTTCTCGGCTGACACCTACCACCATTACATACCCCCGCCTCAGTTCGCATTTAGAATTGCGTAGCAATTATACATGCGAACTGGACAAAATCAACCTAGAAAAAAATCCTACACAAAAGTGGAAAATGTTATAACGACCAGCGAAAACGTGATTACAAAAAATTACAAAATTTACATAAGACATATAGTTAAATGAAATTACTTTGTTGTTTAAACTCAGATGAAAAAAAAAAAAAAAAAAAAAAATTTCTTTTATAATCCATCAATCGCCAAGTTTAATTATAATATATTGTAAAGCAAAATTTTCTCTTAAAAATAAATCAGAATGAAAATTATTGTGTTATTTTAAATCCTTCTTAATGTCAAACAAAACAAACAAAAAAAAAAAAATTTTTTTACAAGAAAAAATAATTGCATACTAAATGCATAAACATTAGTGTTAGTTGTGAAAAAACAACTACAATTTAAAAAGGAATTTGCATCAAATCGATGAAAAAAAAAAAATTTTGAAAAAGAATAGTAGAGATATATAGCGCATAAACATTATTCATTCAGAATCAAACATTTAATATTTTTATATTTTCATATAAAATCAAACAAATTTTATAATATTACAACGATGAAAATATTTAGTTATTTAAAAAGAATTTCTGAGAAAAAAAATGGGTAGTTTACAGTAGTTTGATTCTAAATTAAATAACAAATATTACAAAGTTTTACTTAAAATACAAAACATAGGTATATAATACACAAGATCTATATGAGAAAATATATTATAACATTAGCTATATACCAATGGTTAAAAAATACACTGTCAAACAACGTGATATATTCAATGTTTGCCATACACGTGTCAGATAACTATATGAAACTTGCAAGTCCTGAGAATCTGACATTTAATTTTTTTTTTTTTACCAACAAACCACAATGAAATAAGCTTTCTCAGGCCAATTAAATTATTTTTCTGTTTAACTTTATTTTTATGATCGTAAAAATGTCAAGTTTTAAAAATACATAATGCGTTTAAAATAATAAAAAAAAATATTTGCAGAATGGTAAAGAAAAAATATGTTTTAGAAAAAATTCAAAATTATTGATACATACAACAAAATTTATACCACTTTCTTACCATTTTAAATATGATTTAGAAAATTAGTTGATACATTGGAAAGAAATTAAAAATATTTCTTTAATAAGTATATGAAACAATACCTCTTTTTCCAGGAATTAAAAAATTCACGAATACAATAGAAAGAAATTGGTATGATAAAACTTTAAAGGTACGAAAAATAAAAATTATTCAATATATATGAAAGAAAAAACTCAAACAAGAAAGGAAAATACAGCATGTTCCAAAGTTTACGTTCTTTTAATTCGAAATGAAAGAAATAATAAAAAAAAAAAATATAAGTTAAAAGGTTCGTTAATTAACGGAAATATTAATTCAATAGGGTAACTGATGTCTCATTACCTACAAGTTTTTCAGGACAAAACAAAAATAGTCAAAATGATAAAATAAAAAAAACTTATTCACTAAGATAGAAAAAATGACTCTACAAAAGGGATAATACAAAAATTTTGTACGAAGTGATGCTTTTTAGCTTTCACGACGCACGATGGTTACATGAACCGTTAAAAACCCCAAAAAATTATCCCAATGAAATTTAGCCGGTTGGATCTTGCCGGGCGGCTAAAATAACGACAGATCCGCAAAGGTTGAAAACTGAAACTACTATATATTATAAACCCCCCAAAATATTCAAAGTTTTTTTAAAATCAGGTGGCACACACGTCGCCGGCCTGACGGGTCCGTCGACATGGTTCGAACAAAAAGGATTAAAGTGTGTTCCACCCAGAATCCAGATAATCATAAATCCATAAAAGTTTCAAATATTAATACCACGAGTTCGGTCAAAGCTCCATAGTGCCGCCATCTAAAGAGGCAGTACCGAACTCACAACGAAACAAACGTTCAAAATTCAGAAAAGATCGTTGGTATACTAGAACCAACATGTTAGTCATCCTTTTTTTTTTTTCCAAAAGTAATTTGAAACGATTCCAAAAGGCTAAAGTAATAATGAGCCATTATCGTTATAAATGAAAACTAACGCAAATAACATTATAAAGGTAATTTACCAAAGGCTAGAGTAATTATAAGTTATTACAGTTATAAGTGAAAAATGTAATTAAGCCGTATACACTGGCACATACTGTACTTAAACAAAAAATATATAATATTTTGTCTTTTGACCGAAGTAGATGTAACACAGGTACATACACGCGTTCTCCGTTCTCTATCAAGGCTGTGTGAAACATTAAAATATTTTGAACAAGCATATATGTATACATACAGAAAACACGCATATATACAATATTGTAACTGAATAGAAGTTGTTTTTTTTTTCTTTTCTTTCCTTTTAAATTAAATTATTTGTAATAAAAACAATATTTTAAGCTGAAAAGAAAAAACATTTAAAAATATATCAAAAAATTTGTTTGATAAAGCCAGTTTTTTTTTTTTTATATATTGTAAAGTCAAAATGGTTGCAATCATTTAAATGCTAAATGATGAATATTAAAAATTTGTACTAGGACAACTTTAAAATTAATTATTAAATTTCTTCAAATGTATTGCATTGAAAATTCCTTTAGGTAAACCAGAATTTGGATAAATTAAAGCGTAAGCATTCGAAGCCTTCACAGAAGCGACAACGAATGGTCCTTCATAAAGAAAGGAAAATTTCTTAACCTTTTTTAACTTAGCCGATGATCGAGGATGGGTTTTTAGTAACACCAGATCACCTACTGAATATGTTTTAGTAGAGTGTTTATCATGGCGTAATTTTCTAATATTAGCCATTTTAAGAGTACGTTCACGAGCTAAATTAATTTTCTCCTCCAGGGATAAATCATCAGATACTGGGAATTGAATTGTTTTATCAACCAAAGAATCAGGTTTTTTGTTGAACATGAGTTCGTAAGGTGTAAAACCGGTACTCTCGTGAGGTGTATTATTAAGGCAATTCTCGACGAAAGACAAATATTCGGGCCATGAAGAATGTTTTTTATGACAGTAGGTACGGAAAAGCCTGTTAATTTCGCGGTTAACACGTTCTTCAGTATTAGCTCGAGGATTATATACACTAACCGTGGAAACACGAATACCAGCGTCTTTTAAGGGTTGTTGCCAGGCATTTGATGTAAATTGAGTTCCATGGTCCGTAATTAAAGTTTCCATCCTTCCAACTTCCGGTATAAAGTTTCTAAGTACCCTTTTTACGCATTGTTTAGAAGAAGCTCCCTTAAGGGGATATAATTTAAGATACTTCGTAAAATTATCTTTGAGAGCTAGGATCATATTAAACCCAAATTTACCGCGAGGAAGAGGACCATACAAATCAGCAAATACATGACTTAATGCCTTATTTGAGATCACGTTCTGTAAAGGGCCCTCCGAATATTGATTCGGAACTTTGCACTTCTGACAAATAACACACCTTTCAACGAATGCCTTAACTTTACTGTACATATTTGGTAGATAAAAGTATTGATTAATTAGATAGGTACATTTTTTAGTTCCAAAATGACCCGATGATTTATGGTAAAAATTTATGACATCATGTAAAATTGCTTCGGGTATAACCACTTGCCAATTAAATGGTGGACTTATATTTTTGTGAAAAAGAATGTTATTATGCACTTTGAAAGTGTCGTTACAATCATCTATCCTATTTATGATATCAGAGCAGTATGTATCATTTGATTGATACGTATGTATATTTTTTAAAAGGTTACTGAACTTAGAACGACTGAAATCTAATTTTATACTACACGATGTAAGGCTCTGTGCACACTCATTTTCTGACAACGTGCTTCCGGACTCAGAGTCATAATTAAAATCAGATATGGTATTGATTTCGGGATTTTGGTGTTCGGATATACTGGTTTCGCTCTCAGATACAGTTTTTCGAGATAAAAGATCGGCTACAAAATTTTCTTTACCACTTATATATTCAATCTCGAAATTGAAATCACTAAGTGACAGAAACCATCGCAAAAGTCTATTGCTAACAATTTTAGCATTCCGAAGGAAAGACAAAGCCCTGTGATCGGTACGGAGAATAACACGATGCCCTAAAACGTAGGTACGAAACTTTTGGAAACTAAAAACCACAGACAATAACTCAAGTTCAGAGATAGAAAATTTTCTCTCAGAGGTAGTTAGGCTTCTGGAAACATAGCTAATTGGCAAATGACTACCGTCATCATCCAACTGGTATAAATAACCTGCTATAGCGTAGCCCGAAGAGTCGCAATCGATATAAAATGGTTTGTTAAAATTAGGGTAATATAGTGCTACGGATTCTTTGAAACGGTTTTTAAGTGCATCAAAAGTATCTTGTTCATCCGGACCCCAACTCCATTTAGCACCCTTTTTGAGTAAATGAGATAATTTGGCAGTGAGATAACTAAACTTGTCAAAGAAACGACGATAGAAATTAAAAAGACCTAAAACCGACTGTAGTTCTTTAACATTCTTCGGGGGCTTTATTTTAGAAATAGCTGCGAGTTTTTCATTATCCATTCTGACACCTTCAGAATCTATAAGGTGCCCCAGAAATCTAAGTTCCTTCTTAAAGAACTCGCATTTTGCAAAATTTACAGTTAAGCCAGCCGAAGCTAATTTATTTAAAATAATTTGAATGTGTTCAAAATGAGATTCTACATCGGGTGAACAAATTACAATATCGTCTACAAATACTTGACAAAAATCACGGACGTCATTACCAAGAGCTTGGTCGAGACATTTTTGGAACATACCCACGGCCAAATTAAGTCCAAATGGAAGGCGCTTAAACTGATAACACTTGCCGTTAATCAGGAAAGCTGTATATTTACGACAGTCAGGGTGTAATGGCACTTGCCAATATCCGGAAGTTAGATCGATAGATGAGAAAATACGTTTATTTTGAAATTTACCTAACACGTATTCGATTGATACCGGACATTCACGATCTGACGAAATCAAACGGTTCACCCCCCGTGAGTCGAGTACAATTCTAACCCTTCCATCCTTTTTAAACACACAATGAATGGGATTAACAAAATCGGAATACGCTCTTTCTACAATCTGATAATCTATCATTCTTTGTAATTCAGCCTGAACTGCGGGAAGTTTTGAATATGGTATCGGGTAACTCTTGGAAGTAAAGGGTACGTGCTCCTTAATTTTAAATTTACATACAAAATTCTTAGCTTTACCCGGTTTTTTTGAAAAAATACTCCTAAATTCATATAATAAGAGAAATAAGCGTTCTTTATCTTCCTCAGGGAGGTGATCAATCGATGAGACGTGATCACGTATCTCCTCAACACTTGTAAAAATCTTATCATTATTAGGGTTCCCATAATTGACATTATTGATATTATAAAATTCTTCACTATCCAAATTCAATTTAAAATATTCAATTCTATTTAAATTATTTGTATTACTATAGTGTGGTTCAGAAAGATTACTACCATCTTGAAAAGGTACTGAAATTACATTATTATTATCAAGTGAAAAGAGAAAAACGGCCTTATCAAAATCGATTTTTGCCCTATGCCTTTCCATGAAATCACATCCAATGATACATTCGTGGTTTAATCCTTCCACGACAAGACAGTTCAAAGGTAAATATTTTCCGGAACATTCAAATTCGACATAAACTTGTGAGCTGATAGGCTTCGACTTTTTGCCCGTAGCCGTAACTATTTGGCATTTAGGGGTCGGTATAAGTGGAAGCAGCTTATCAGTTTTATCATGACACAATTTGTTTAGTCTTAAAAAAGCATTACTACTTAACGCCGTCACGTTGCTCCCGGAATCAATCAGAGCTGAGACTGTATCATCGAAATATTGTAATTTAATAATTGGCAAAACATTACTGCCAGAGGTACCATGCATTGCTGACGATGGTGAATGTAAATCTTCTAACAAATCTTCTATTAAACCACCAGACAATGTATTACAAATAAAAGTATTGCAAAAATCAAAATCTTCTTGAACTATTACGGGACACTCAATATCTACTGAATTTGATAAATTGGACAGTGAAATATTTTCAGTTGTTTTTAAGTCAATTTTAGGGTGATCATTACCCGCATTATCCGGTACAACCGGTAAGCAGGAAGAATTTAGTTTTCCTGATTGTTAAAATTGATGGCATTATTCGGTTCGCCAAGAGGAGCCGAAGAGGTGCCTGGTGTTACAATAGTATTAGAGGCTGATCCTGAATTGGGTAAACTTTGTACGTTGACCGAATTGACGCAACCACCGGACAGAGGTTCGTTATTTTCAGGAGGGAAGTTACGATGATCCCTATCCCGTCGATTCTGATTAGGACTGCGATTGTTACGACGATCGTTAAAATTTCTATTAGAAAAACTACGACTATTGTTATTGTTTGCGTTGTTTGTATTAAAACGACTATTATTGTTACTAACACTATTAGGTGATGTATTAACGTTATTACCCGAACTATTGTTAGATCTAAAATTTGTGTTATTATTACTAATTCTGTTATTAGAAAAATTGGCGGTTGAAACACTACTTGGTTGATTGTTAAAATTACTATTAAAATTGTTACGATTCACATTATTAAAATTATTTATATCTGGGTCGGAATCATTGCGATCAAATTCATCTAGAGCCTCTTTTAATTCCTGTAGCGTGTTACAATTCATTAACGATCTACGTACCAAAATAGGGAAATGCCTGATTAAAATTCTAATAAACTGTTTGTCACTCATTTTTGGTTCCAGATGTTTAGTTAACCCGTGCCAATAAGTTAAATGTGATACAAAACGATTTTTCCTAGGAGATCTTTGACCTTTGTTGGTATGAAAATCAATTAAAATTTTACTTTGTATTCCCTCGTTCCAGAAGGACTCAAGGAACCAATTTTTGAAGTCAATAAAAGTTGAAATATTATTTTCAACAAGTGAAAATAATCGTTTAACGTTAGTATCTAATTTGCTCTGTGCGAATTTAATTTTTTGAAATTCCGAAAAATTATTTTGGCTAAACCATGTTTCTAATGCATTTATAAAATCTACAGGATGAAAATTTTGAATATTGTTTCGGAAAATATCCACAAAATAAGGGTCACCCCTCACCATTGAAATATTACCAATAGAAAAATTATGTAAATGTGAGCAATCATTTTGGTTAACTGGCTGTACCAAGTGACTTTCTAAAACATTAACCTTTTCATTAATTGAAGAAATTCGTTCATCATGTTTTTCTATTTTCGAGTCAATTGTCGAAAATTTATTTACCGTGTCTTCTGAAAAAGCAATCAGTTGATTCTTAATTGACTCATTTTTTGACACACAGCTTATATTATTTGAACGAATTTCCTCCTTCAAGTGAGAATCAACATTATCTAAATTTGTACTTATTTCTGCTTTAACATTATCAATCTTGGAGTTTTGTGCATTAATCAAACTCAAAGTTTCCTTACGTTCACTCTCAAAACGAGCGTTAACCTTGACATTAAACTCGTCTAATTTGGCATCAAACTTTGAATTTAATTCCTTAACATCAGTTTTTAAAGCATTTAAATCAGATTTTAATTCATATTTCAAATCTTTATTGTTTTGGTCAAGTTTTGCATTAAAATTATCACTCAACTCCTTATTGTTTTGGTCAAGTTTTGTATTAAAATTATCATTTTGTTCACTAAATTTAGATAACATAATTTGTTGAAATGAATATATCAAACCTGTGATATCAGTAGTAGGATTAGTATCACCTTTTGGACCACTGCTGGAGTCAGCTGATCGGTCTGAAGTTGAAAGTACGGCACCAGAATCCGCCGATGAAGACCCACTGGTGTTCGGCACAGCAATAGCCTCTGGATTAGGTGGTGTGATTTCAGGATCTGATTTCGGAGATTCGGGAACCAAAACTTCCATGGAGTCGATGTATGTTGTTTCATCGTCGGACACAACATTGTTTCTGGGTGTAGATGTTGCCAGATTCGCACCAATAAAACTATAATCAGCGAGCGTTAACGGTTTTGGATTATCAGCAGCGTGTGCTTCCATTGTTATGAGCACTTCGTAACAGTTCCACAAAAAGTAACGATTCAACAGTACAGTCACCAAAAGTTTATTACTAGCGAAAAACACCAGTCACTTAAGTTTTTCCAGAATTTTATGTCCTTTTCGGTTCACGTTATTTAACGCAAAAACACACTTTTCCCACTAGGATGATATTTGTAACAGTTGAGGTGGTTTTAGCTTATATTTAAAATTACTTAAAATTCGCGCCCAAATGCTGTTACTTGTTGTCCCACGCAGAAATAGCGCTAAATTGGATGCCAGATTAATAAAAGATCCAAAGTCGGGTTCTGTCGAAGAATTACTCTCCGTTGTGTGTTTAGCGTTGAAACAATTTATTGATTACAAAATAAAATTGTATTAAATATGGTATTTGAAATAATAAAAAAGTTTTATTTTAATATTTTATATTTATTTTATATTTTTAGTATTTTATATTTTTTTAAATAATTATGAAAAAATTTTACAAATTTAATTCAAATATAGTTTTAGATCTTTTATATGACTCACAACAAAATTACGTTTGCACCTATCTAAGGTCACATTGTGAGTGCGTGAGTGATGCGCGAAGCATCAACATACCACTCCTTCACCGTTGTTCGTTGGTCGCTATCTCTCTCTAAAAAAAACTAAGTTCGGGTAATCACAAAATCAACCTCTGCTGTAAGAAATCAATATCGGAATCATGATGGCGGCCTCACATAGTTCACGTTACAGCCGCTAGTTGGCGACATCAACCACGTTACCTGGGGTTTGAGCTCATGATAAGTTCCCAAAAATTAATCAATCTCACAGAGGCAATCAACACTACATTAGTGTAAATTTGATTGCCTAAAGTTCTCGGCTGACACCTACCACCATTACACTATACAACATCGCACGTCACATGTTGTCGAATTTTACGATTATTTGAAATCGCACACAAAGAATTTTACAAAAGTTTCATAGCGGAACAAAAATGCGCCCTACAATTAATAAAAATTTGAGAGGGTAATTAGAGAGAGTTCGTTTAATTTACTACAAGAAATATCTCAAAATTTTATAAAAATCAGTAGGTACTTCCGAGATACAGTCCATGTACATGCGTACATGTGTAGTTTTTTACATGCACTATGGGTGACGTTTTGTGACAATATTATCGGTTGTTTAAAATTATTAACTAAAAATTAAAATAGTTATGAACGCAAGAAACTTTACTTACGGCGTAGAACATGGTTGACAAAAATGAAAATTTTTACCTGGAACAAGTAAAGAAGATATTTTAATTTTATAATACAAAAATAATGCAATTCTGTGCGGCGGATAAAATAATTTTTATAGGTTGAATTATTTGGAAATTAAAATACAAAAATTATTAAATTAGTAAAATCGTTGATTATATGAACAGATAAAAACAAAATACATTAGAATCTTAAACAGGATCTAGCAGGTTAAGATAAGGTCTACAGCCCCAAGAGGTAATTCAAAAATTTTTTTTTTACTAATTTACATCAGGGGCTACCTCGCTACAAAAGAGAGAATAATGTCAATAGTTTTAAATTCGGTGAAATTAAAATAAGAGATAGCTATAAAAATGGTTTGCTTTCGTTTTCGGCCGTCACATATATTTTGGGGAGACAGTCGTCATTTATATATTATAAAAATTCGATTTTAGGTATCAAAGGGTGCTGCCGAAAATTATTTGTACCTGAAAGGCGCCGCGAACCTAAATAGTTTGAGAATTCCTCTTTTACACTACGGCAAAGAGTAAAAATAAAAAAAAAATCAGAAAAAATACAAATTAGAACAATTATCCCATATGTGAGCGGGTATTTAAGAAAAAGGAATTTGTAACCGAAAATACACTACGTCATGCAGGATGCTGCGACAAGGGTATTTTATTTCTCAAGTTGACAGACCTAAGCACATAAACTGAAATTGTTAAATTTACAGGAAACATAATAGTATATTGTGCAATAAGTGCGGGAAATTGTCGATTGCCCACGAAAGCGAAGTTGAGCGCACGAACGTAGTGAGTGCGCTCATTCGCTTGAGTGGGGCAATCGACAATCCCGCACGAGTTGCACATACTATTTTTTATTACGAATTTCATATACTTTTTTCTATTATTATCACTTATTTTGACATTTTTGTTACCTTTTAAAATAATATTTTTAAGTGTTCGTCTTTTTTTTTTTCTGAATTAATTATCGTTTAAATTACTTTGTTGGTGGTTTCTATAAAAATAATTATGAAATATTTATTAAATGAAAAATTAAGAGGCGGCTTTGCGTGTTTTGATTAAATTTTGCGTGTTTTATTGTCAATTTGCGTGTGGAAAGTTACTTTCCACACGCAAAAAAGTATGCGGGAAGAGTACAGTGGGCAAATGGCTAATTTGCGTACAGAAATGTGTGCGCCAAGTTAGTACTTCTCCCGCATGAGTAATAGAAAATACTTTTTAATTTCTATTTACATTATTTAGTAGGTACCTAGTCAAACTAGATAACATTTAGCAAGAAAAAAAAATGATATATAATAGGCTTTACATATATATATATATATATATATATATATATATATATATATATATATATATATATATATATAACAATTTCAGTTTATGTGCTTAGGTGTCTGTTAACTTGAGAACTATATATATATATATATATATATATATATATATATATATATATATATATATATATATATATATATATATATATATATATATATATATATATATATATATATATATATATATATATATATATATATAATGTGCTTTAGTCTGTGAGTCCGCCGACCCTAGATTTAAGCTTTTAAATAAAAAAAAATTTTCCTTATAATCCATAATAATGTGGCTATGAATAGTGCAAAATAAACTTCTTAACTGAAACTAACTTAAGTCTTAACTGAAATTAAATAGTGCCTATATGCAAACATCATCCTAATTTCATGGATGCAAGTAGCTTTACTGTCAGAAATTTAGACAAATATTACATGCAGAGCAAATCGAATTGATGCGGCCAAAGCTGTAAGGTAAAGAAAATCAAAATTTAGATTTGGATTCCTTAACTGTTTATTTTCTCTGTATAAAAACTTAAAATTATATTGAAATCTGTGCGTTCCATTTTGCAGAAGTATTCATGAAGCCTTGTTATATCCTATTGAATAGACATGAATATAATAACTACCCAACTGAATATAACAACTACTCAATTATTTTAGTTACCCATCTCTATATTACACAATATTTTACGCCATTAATAAGATAACAATATGTCGCCAACCGATTGGTTGACCAAACAATTTATTAGACTTACATATCAAATTAGCGTAAGTTCATCATGAATCCAAAACAGGCAGCTGTGTCATGCATGCATGAGTCGTGCATATGAGGCTATATGAATGAACCTATAGAATATGTATGTATGCATGTGTGTATACCAAAATAAATTGCATTTTGAAAGAGCTAGAGCCCATTGTATATAGGCGCAGCCGTATGTATAAAGGCCTTGTTGTTAAATGGAATATTAGAATACCACATCAAAGGCACATTAACATAATAGATAATAAACAATACAATAGACCAGTAGTATTCAAACACTGTGTCGTTGTACGAATGCCTGTTAGTTACATACGCTGCGATTATACGTATCGGTGTATATCGATACCAGCCACAGTACAAACCCTGTTTAAGTCTGCTTGAGCTTTAGCAGTGTAAAGGGAAGAAACAGATTATTATAGTGGTAAACAGTACAGAACAAAATATACACTATTATAGTATACAGTATGTACTAAAAAGGGACAAATCGGAACATAGGAGATATTAGCAACGATGTTCTCCTTCACGTAAACAGACGGTGCATAGATAGTTTAATAAATTTGTTTTCTTGGTACGAGGTAGTAGGTCGATATTGTGAAGATACATTAGGAGACTAATCATCATTTATCAAATGATGGAAATAATATTGAAAGCAGTGCCGTATGGTGTTTAGACTCAAGTACCTAGAACATGTAAATACAGGGAAAAATGGATCTCTATCTTTTGTCTACCGGCCAGGTCAGATGTAGTGCAAACGGTACGCCGCATAAGGCCCCACTCCGCCGACTTACAGTAACGCTAATTATGACGATTTGCAAAGTTGCTACAAAACATGTAAAGAAATCCTTCTGGAAAACTGGCCAATGGTTGACCTCAAGTGTTTTATAAAAAGTATATTATGTGCCCCTGTTTAAAGAAAATTAATTATTTTGCAATTTATCTTTGATAGGATTATTTCTTACTTTTTATCTGGCAAATATTGTAAGCGCACTTTTTTGGGAATTGCTTTATTTCAAACGAATACAAAAGTTACGTTAAATATTAAAACGCATTTTTTACAAAAATAAAAAAAAAAATTCGTTTCAGTTTTTAGGCTCTGGTAAAATATTAATTCGGCTTTTAGTATATTTGATAGATTCCATTTTCAAATAAAAAAAATTTTTAACTTAGCAGATACCACTTTAAATTTTTAAATTTCCGAGACATGTTTCATTAGTGATCATACGTGGTATACCTATATGAACATGTCACAGAAATTTAAAATAAAGTGTTATGGGCTTTCGGTATATTAATTCTACCAGTATTTTTGTTTTTAGATTGGAACCATTCATTACATTTGTGGTATTATTCTTGTTTATCAAGAAGAAAAGTATTTTTTCGCGCGCCAAAAATATTAAAAATTTGCTTTAAAGTTAGCTAAAACAGTCTAAACGAACAGAAAAATAACTTACTTCTATATCCCAATCAAATCTTGATTTGTACCATCCCCGCATACGTCCCGTAAAGTCAGTTGGAGAATAGACTTTAAATAATATATCTTTAAAGAAACTAATTTATCTAAATTGTAAGCCCCACCCATAATGTATTCAGAAAGATTTCTCTGTATTATTGAGAGTTTGTGCCCCTTCAGTTTTTCATATTTTTTACTATTTCTGTTCTTAAATATTAAAATATCTAACACTGGTAAAAGTGTCTGTTTTTATGTATAAAAATATGAGGATTTCTTCACACGCTACATATTTTTAGATTTGTCTTTTTTAGAAAGAATAAAAACATAGATTTTGAATATGAAACCTATTTGCCATTCTTGTTTATCTTTCAAAAGTTACATATTCATTTGTAAAATTTATATTCGTGCAAGGAAAAGAGCACGGATTGTCAACATTATTAGTCTGTATTTAACATCAAGAAGAGTGCCAAGTATATTTTGAATTTGGTAGTCACAGATAAAAATTTTTTACTATACACTTTTTAATCTTGTATAATTATCGAACTTATTACTTAACTATATTAATGTAAAAATTGTTTGTTTCGGCATTGCTGATATCAAATACGAGTGTAATGACGATTGTTAATTCTTAATTATATTATTCCAGTCATATAATATTCTAATATTCCCGTGTTTGTCTCTTTAAAATGTTTAGATCACATTTTAAAATGTATATATATATATATACACATATATATATATATATATATATATATATATATATATATATATATATATATATATATATATATATATATCAGACTTTTTTTCCACAGAATCGTGTTCTACGAGTCCAAAAACGGATAGCGGCCCTACTGTCGCCTCTCGCCGTTCTTAACGAAAAAGCGTCATTATTACGATCAAAATGAAATAGTCTCATGTAATGGTTAAATTTTTAGGATCTATAAAAATGTATTACATAATTATCGCTTTGAAAATCCCATAGAATTTCATTACAATTTTGTAGGGTTCCGCAGCAAATAAGAAGCTGTTGTATTTTATAATGTTTGTCCATCCCTCCCTCTATATGTTCCAATTAAACTATTCGTTCATTTCTGATACAGTGTGTGTCTTTCTTAAAGGATATTCACTTGGAATTGTGAACGTAATCTATAAAAAATTACTACCAACTTTCCTACAATTTACCTCGTGAATTAGCAAAAATTTTAACTATTGAACCCTAACGTAGTAACACTCGACATGCCTCTTATTATTCTTTTAATAACTTTCAGAGGAAAATAATGATCAATTAAAAATTTGCTACATTTTGTCACATTTAATTGATTTTAAAATGTCGCATAAAAAACATAATATTGGTATAATTAAATAAAACAACCACAGCACTTATACAACTTATTCAACATTTCTTGTGGATACTGTGGTGTGTTATAAGAAATGACTGTAATAATAATTTTATACTATGTAACTAATGAGTAAAAATTTTAATTTGTCAATAAAAAGAATTTAACACTTAAAAGTTTCTGTTTGCTTCCACTGTTATTTGAACTGAGTTGTTGCTGAATTGTTTGTGTTATTACTATATCCATTGTTGGTGAAATAAATATAAAAATTGTAAAGTAGTTATGTCATATCGGACTTGACTTTGCTACATTAGCTTGTTGGTCGGTAAAGATAATCTTTTAAAATATTGTCATATAACTTTATTTACATTGTATATCAAAATGACACGTCTGTACATAAAAACAGTGTCGATGTACAGTACTAGTACATAAACCAGGACAACTGGCATACTTTGTTATTTACGTTCTACAACTTATGTGGTCTGTGTCTTGTACATAACGTGTGTTAGGATACAAAAGCATCTGTATTCAATTTTATTATAATATTTCGACTTCTAACAATAAAGAAAACTTTTTAGGGAAAAATCACATTCTAGACAGGTTAAATTATTTTTGCATACCACAAACTAAGATTATTTGCACACAGTTTGGTCAATTTTTGGTTTTGCCAGAATAAATTTGCTATTTAGAATCGCTTTGTTATTGTCACTTATTGCTGAACTATTTAATGTCTCGTACATACAGAATCGATAAGAAATAGAGTGCATAAACAAAACAGAAAAATATAGGAAAATGGTAGGTATAGAGAAACCAACGACAGCTGCAAATGATTCATTCTCATAAATTTTTCTTTTAGACAAACTCGTAATATAGCTATCTCTCACAAGATCTACTATCTAATATATTGAAAAAGGATAGTAGAAATTATAATATCTTTTATATGTGACAAAACTTTATTTTTGAAATGAGTCATTTTCTTTGTATATAAATTTGACTTTACATACAGTTTGCATACTTGTATATGCTAGAGACTTTTTATTACTTACCAATTCCCTGTGAACAAAGTAAAAGAACTTAAATTTTGACTAAAAATTTTATTGTGAATTTTTTGGAGAAATGTCTGTATATCACGATATTCTCGATATCACATCCACATAAAGAATCTAAATATTTAAGTCCACTTTTCAAAAACACAAGAGAAATTTTCATTTGAAGTTGAAACAAAAAATATGTAGCACAGGTATATTCAGGTTATTTAGTCTGTGTACTAAACTTGCGAGTAGGCTAGTAGTTAGTGCGAAAGAATATAGATGACGGGGTCCCGAGTTCGATTCTTGATTTAAAATTCGTTAATTTTTTCCCCTTTTTTATTTATAAAATTTATTAATTCAATAATTATGTTACCAAAATTATACAATTAAATATTACTTACTGTAAAACCAATAAATATAAATAATATTATTACGTATATTTTACACTAAATTTTAAGTAAAATTTCTCGTGCTTTTTTGGGAGCTGGAGTTTATATTTTGCATTCTTTATTTGGGTATGATGCTCTACTAGTAGATGAGATCCGATAGAAACCGGTGACGGGCATATTTGGATCATTTCTTGTTAGTTACAAAGTTATTTCATCTCAAAAATTTTAGATCTACTGTGACCCTAACAGTTAGAAGTCCAAAACTGTTTACTCACCTTTTAGTGTCTTGCTACATAGATATACATAAGTTTCAAATACTATAACAAATGTCTTGTTTTTCTGTTAATTTGCTCTTTACTCTATCTTTGTATTAACAGTTGGGTCTGTCGGTATCTGCACTAATTCGGAGCAGTTTTCACTGATAAATTGCTGAACATATTTAATGCTCTTTTATGCAAAGCTTGTCTCATGTGCGGTAAATAACTCAGGTTTACGATACTTTCTTAAGGTCTCTAAGTATTAAAATTGCCATTCTTGGAAATAGCTCACAATCAAGGCTTAACTCTATACAACTCTAAATAAAGAGGCATTTTTAATGGAGTCTCAGCGCTACCTTCAGTTCCTGTAACTTGTACAGAGTAACTTGAAAGACATATTGATTAATATTTATTTCTTATGAACAACATTTTTTGTTTACTTTGACTTCTTTAGTAATCAAATATTATTTAAAAAGAAAGAAAACAGTTCTAATAGTTTTAAGGGAGCCTAATTAGTCACATCGCACTGTATTTATATAAATACTATATTACGGTATAAAACCTTAAGTACTGTCTAAATGAAAGCACTTAATCCGAATAAAAACATTGTATGTATTGTCAATTTTATTGGGCAAATAATTGAAACTTTATTACTTAAAAGGGTGCATGTATATGTATGTGTGTACATATTATACCCAGTGAAATAGTTAAATAGTTAAATAGAACAGCAAGCATATTCTTTATGTACTGTGTATAACATACATATGTAACTATATACATTTTAGCGAATTTCCAAAACTGGAAATTCAGCTTTTATGGTCGTTCTCATGACGCAACCTGAGGCCGAGACTATAACGGAAATATGTTTTGAGGCCCCTAGAATACTTTTTATTCTAGGGGCCTCAAAACAATATATTATATATATATATATATATATATATATATATATATATATATATATATATATATATATATATATATATATATATATATATATATAACATATATATATATATATATAATGGTCCTGTACATCTACTGATGTTGACCACATGTACGATAATTTCTTAGAAAAATTTCTTTATTATTTTGAAATGTGTTTCCCAAAAAAATTTCACCATACAAATAATAAAATAGTTATTGATAAAAATTGGATAACCCCTGAAATAAAAAATAAATCATTAGAAAAAAATAACTTGTTTATGTTAATAAAGGATTTAGGTAATAATCAAAATAATTTAATTAATTTAAAAGCTAAATACATACAAGTTTGTAAAGAATTAAAATTATTAGTAAACAAACAGAAACGTAAATATTATGATGATAAAATGAATAATTCAAATAATACTACTCGTACGTGCTGGTCCATTGTAAATAATATCACTCAGAAAGTTAAAAAAACCAAAAATATATCAGAAATTAGAGTTAACAATGAAGCAATTGTAGACTGTGAGAAAATGGCTGATAAATTTAATTGTGAGTTCGTAAACATGGCTAATACATTGAATTTAAATTGTAAAAATTTTTCTATAAATTTTCCTAAACAACTGATAAACAGCTTCTTTTTGCATCCTACGGACTGTTGGGAAGTGTATAACATATGTATGTCTCTTAAAAATAAAAATTCTACAGGGTGGGACGAAATTCCAGTTAGAGTCATAAAATCGTGTGCTATCTATATCTGCCAACCTCTAGCTGAAATTATAAACACTTGTTTTGAACAAGGTGTATATCCTACTAAATTAAAATACTCTATTATCATACCTGTGTTTAAAAAAGGAGATGAGCAAGACGTAAGTAATTATAGACCTATAGCTCTACTGTCAAATATCAATAAAATATTTGAGACCATTATTAATAATAGGCTCAAGTCATATCTAGACGACAATTGCATTATTAATAATGCACAACATGGTTTCTTGAAAGGAAAATCGACTACAATGGCAATATTTAAAGCCATTGATAATATTCATAATCTTTGGCAAAACAAACAACCAGCTGCTATGCTGCTGTTAGATTTAGCAAAAGCATTCGACAGTGTTGACTATGATTTGCTTCTCCAAAAATTAGAAAAATATGGTATCAGGGGCAAGGCTCTAGATTTATTTAACTCTTATCTATATGGCAGATATCAGAGAGTCAAAATTTCTAATGACAATATAGTTAAATATTCTAAATGGGCATTAACCACTAGGGGTGTCCCTCAAGGGAGCATATTGGGCCCAACATTATTTATTATTTTTATAAATGATTTACCACAACATATAAGTAGTGATATACTCTTGTTTGCCGATGACACTTCAGTAATTTGTAGAAATGAGGATACGGCAGGTTTACTTAGGAAAATAACTGAAAATATGGCTTCGTTTACGAACTGGTTTCATAATAACGGTTTAAAATTAAATACTAGTAAAACAGAAATAATTAAGTTTGGTAGTTATTTTCAGATGTCAGCACAAGTAGATGTACAGAACATTATATTGAATTTAAAAAATGAAATAAAATTTTTAGGTGTCATAATTGACAAGGATTTAAATTGGAAGTCACACATTCTTAGTATAAAAAAAAAATTGAATAGAACTTTATATCTTATGAAAATTTTAAAAAATATTATGAATGTAAAAACTCTGATATCCATCTATTATTCGTATTTTCACTCAATTCTTAGCTATGGGATTGTTTTCTGGGGAAATTCAGCATTGGCTCAACAAATATTTATACTGCAAAAAAAATGTTTAAGAATCATGGCAGGTGTATCGTCTCGGGAACACTGCAAAGAACTTTTTATTAAATTTAAAATCTTAACCACTTTTGATGTGTACATATTAGAATGTGTTAAATTTGTTAAAAATAACGAAAATCTTTTTACAAACAATGTTCCTGTGCACACGTATAATACGAGGAACAAAACTGATATGAGGGTGGATCGAACAGACCTTGCTGCTGTTGACAAAGGTATGCGAAACTCCATGATCAGATTTTATAACCATTTACCCCAAGATTTGAAAGATATAAAGGATTGTCAAAAGTTCATAGTAAATGTCAAAAAATATTTACTCTCCAGAGTACACTACTGTATAAATGACTATTTTAATTAAATTATATTTGTAACGACGCCATTTATGTATATAATCATACGATTTAAATAAAGTTCTTTATTATTATTATTATTATTATATTTAGGTGTTCCCACGATAAGTCTCGAACGAAACATTTAATGCTTATGAAATTTGGTGTGTGTATTATAATCTTTTTTGGCTCGGCTAAGTTCGTTAGCCAGACACGTCGGATGCCCAAAAGTAGGTTTTTCGGGCATTTTTTGTCAACAAAATAAGTTTTTTGCCAGAATTAAGCAATATTTCAAAATTTTCTTTACACTAATCGAAAGCAAAAGGGAATATGCGTAAAAAATGTTTTTACACCGTTGCTCTAAGTTAATTACTTTTTGAGAAAAGTTAGAAAAGATGTTGGAAGAAATCATTTTCCATTACACTCACACTCACAGTCTTTTTTTCCTGTCTGTTCTTTCCTGTGGCATTTTTTGCGATGCTACATTCGAAAAAAAGACTTTATAAGTGGCGTGTCATGATTTTTTTAATCCAATTTAACGATTCAGCTATATTCTATTTCTCTCAGTGGAATAAGTTTTTATAATCTATCTATTCCATTTTTTATAGGAAAATTACCAAGAAAAATTGTTTTATGTGATATGGTCAGAATTTAGATTATGTTTACACATTACTAAAATTAATAAGTGTTGACTACAACCGCATAAAAATTACGTTAAACCATAATCAAAAAATAATATTTTTACGTAATTTTCTATCCAAATGACAATACACTTATAATTATAATGTATAAACAGAGCATTATACTTGTAAATAATTTTACACATTCAATTCTTTTTTCAATAAAAAAATAATTTTAAATTTTGACACATTGTTTTATGAAATTTTGTTTAAGAAATATTAAAAGAATTTAAGGTGAATCATTTAAAAAGAGTTAAAAATAAATTAAAAGGAAACATTTATCTATTTTAACACATTTGTAAAGAATATTTTACAGTTTACTTACAGTTTTTTGAAAAAATGTAATAAAATTTTTACATACAACAAAGATTGTTAAAGTAAAAAACAATATTCTGCAACTTCGTGCAAATTCAAAATTTACAAGGATGAGTATTTTATTTTAAGATTCGAAAAATATTTCAAGGAAATTTATTTAACTTTGTAAGCTATGGTAATAATTTGGATTCAGAAGAAATTTCTTTTAATTTAAATAAATTTCGTACAAACAAAATTATTTTTTTAAACGAACTGTGATTTTCCAAAAGGTGCAAAATAATTTTAACTGCAAATTATCAAATTTAATTTTTAGTGATGAATTTTCAATTGTTAAGTCTAGTCAGTCTAGTATTTTCCTCACATTTTTGTATGTCATTATGCATTACTCCATTAAAAAATTTTCGTAATGTTTATATATTATTATATTTAGTGTAGTGTAGTTTCTAAGAAATTTTTCAAACGTTGTGCGCTGGAAACGTTCCTGCTCGGAGTACAAAAATACTCGTCTCTAACGCTGGCAGCAACTAATTTAGCATATAATTTATTTCGGTCGGAATTACTATATTATGCTATGGTATCGGAGCCGTCCTCCGCGACACATTCGAGTAAACTCCTAGTTTAGTAATTTCGTACCATATTTCAATTAGTATATAGTTTATTTCGGTCGGAATTATTATATTATGCTACGATATCAAAATCGAGTAAACCCTTAGTTTAGTAATTTCGTACCATATTTTCATTTAGTGATAAGTTTATTTCGGTCGTTTTATTATCGTATATTTAACATATTTCTTTCATATACCATACATCTTATTTTTGGAAAATACTAAACTATAAAATTAATATCTTTATAAAATATATAAGTAATGTTAAAAAATATTTTGTAAAATTATCATGTCTCGATTTAAGTTTATTTCAGTTATTTAGCACTTGCACTTTTCTTTCCGATTCAAAAGTTAAAATTTTTTTTATGTATCTAATATAGGGTTCACCATAACCCAAATTGAAATACGTGTCGTCTGAATACTCTATTTTTCATTTACGTAAGGTATTCAGTCCACAAAACCGTTCGTATTTAAATAAAAAATTATACATATATCTATACTAAGATACACACGTGTCGTCTGAATGTTTTCGCTGGAACATTCAGCCTTCAGGCTATCTTAAAATATACTTTCACTAATTTATTTCCAATTCAAATGTTTTCTCTAAATTTATTCTTGTTATTTATCATACAAACTTTTATTTGGACAAAGTTGTAAAGTCAGAAATAAATTAATGAACGTAATTTAAAAATAAACAAAAGTTATTTCAATTTTATAAAATTATAAAAAAAGGAAGCTTAAAATTCTGGGATGAAATTTCTAAATTTAAAAAAATTAAAAGAAACCAATTTGCTGTAAATCATATTATATTTCATTTAAAACATTCTATTTTAAAATTATGTATTTTATTATTTTAAAAGTTAAAAAATTTATATTTTTCAATACATTATTTCCAAGAGTTACAAAATTGTATTATTATATTTTTAAATCTAACTTTTGTACTTGCAAAGAAAATTTACCGGAAAATTGTTACTCCCGAGTTTCCTTTTAAAAATGTAAATAAATTGTCATTTGTTTAAGCATTAACGAATTCCTATTTTTTAAAAAAAAAAAAAAAAAACAAAAAAAAGCTTTTCAACTTTTAAGGGGAGTAAACTTTGATAAGGGACCGATCCATCTGGCCTCGTAATTTCCACTACCAATCTCTGCCTTTTCCCGTAACATCTTGGGAAACTAGATGTCGCCCATTAACCCCAACACAAATCTCCCCAATTTACCAATAAATAACCTCTAAATCATCATTTATTTTATTTATTTTAAATTTTTACGCTACAGGAATAACCATGTTTATCGCGTTTTTCAACGCGTTCAATCAAAATTTAAAGTCTCTTTAGCTTCATCACTCACAAATTTTCCAAAATCGCCAAAAACTGACAAAAATGGAAAGAAATCATACTAATATGCCAAAAACTTGACTAAACCTTTTTCTAGATAAGAACAAGTATTCTACGTGTACACAATTTATTCATTCAAACATCCAAAACAATAAAAATTATACGGACCAAAAATTGAAACACAAACATGTATACGAATTACATTGGAATGAATTCTACAGACTCAAGTCACGTTTCAAAGATATAGCTAATCCGCCATCTGGTGGTGCCCACTATACTAAATTTAAAATGACAGCACATAACTAACCGTCATTGAGGAAAATAATGATGTTAGTGGCGTCTGTTCTAGACTGTCGTCTGAAAAATGGACGTAAACCTGCAATATTAAGGGGGGAGTTCACGCCAGAAACGGCTAATAAACTAATTTTTTTCGAATCTCGTTTTTTGTTGTTATTTTGTTCTGTGGTTCTTTACAAATACGGTGAAAAATGGCCAAAAAATTTTTTCTTTTCAAGTAGAAAAATATTTATTTGTGAGCCGCTGCACAGCCAAATTGCTGCTCCTTTGCAGACAACGCTCACCCTCCCTTAGACGTTTTAATAAACAGTGAGTAAACCTTATTATTTTTGTTTTTTACCGTTTCCCGAAAGTTGTGTGTCTTTCGACAAGGAAAATTATATCTCTAGTTCTAGAAAAGATAAAAACTTAATTTTTTTAAATTTTGTTCAGAAACATATTGCCCATAAAGTGGAGTATTCTTTTTCCATTTGAACAATTGTAACTATTTTTAAACATTTTTTTTAATAAAAAATTGATTTTTATAATTTTTAGAAGTTTGGGATTACAATTTTACAGTTAATTTTTAAAACTACCTGAAACCCATACTCAGCTTTATGGACAGGTCCTTTAGGAATAAAATAATAAAAAAATATTTACAAAATATTCATTAATTTTTCAGATATAGCGTTCGTTGTAAACGATTAAAAACGTATAAAAAAGGGTCCCCTTCCCCCACAGGGAAGAGTAATGAATGTATCAAAAACAAAATTTTCTATTTCAAACCCTCCCTAATTTGAAAAAAAATTTCAGCAAGTAAAATAATCCTAAATAAAAAAATTGCTTGAATATCTCGTATACTTCTTAAAATATTTAATACTTGTAATCCTCAAATCAATGAATTTGTTTTTAACTAATCATTTATTAAGGGGAGATTCGATAAAAAAAACATCAAAAATCGACCTTTCAGCGGGTGCCATAAAAAGATCTGAGCCCGCGACTATGGCAGGAATTTGTTTTGAGGCTCCGAGAAACCGAAAATGAGGTTCACTAAAGTTTGTATACATATATGTTCACTAAAATTTGTATATATATATATATATATATATATATATATATATATATATATATATATACACAGGGTGTAAAATAAATAACTCTCGTCCTTTTGTGAGGTGATTCATAGCACCCTGTAGACACTAAAACCGCAGGAATTTTTTCGGAATTAACTGTCGCGTCACCCCTCAAAAGGATAAGAGTTATTTCCCTTACACCCTATATATATATATATATATATATATATATATATATATATATATATATATATATATATATATATATAGTGGTGGTCATAAAAATAGAGCCACTGTATAGAATTTCATAAAATTTGTTGTGAAATTTGATATAAGGTGCATAAAAGAAAGAAGTAGCTATCAAAGTAATATGTATTCTAGGTCCGTAAAATTTAAATAAAAATTAACAACAAAAGTAATTCTATTATAAAAAAAAAAAATTAGTAAAATAAGGAAAAGTAAACAAATTTATGTGGTCATTAAAATAGAGCCATTACAAATTTTGTATTTATAACCCTAAATTTATTCAAATATGTAAGTTCCAATCACTCAGTTTTTTCCAGTCACAAAATAATTTAGTAGTCTGACCATCCTAAGGGGTCACAACGTCGTGGCAGTGATTCAAATAAGTGGTGACACCGTATGATGGTAATAGACGTCTATTATTTTTGAACTTCCTTCCATAGTTGTGCTTTATTATTGATTTTATAATTTCCAAGAGTATTTTATAATTGTATACATTAATTTTGAATCGGATTGAAGTCGGATGATTGAGAAGGCCAAGGTAAAACCGACAATTTGTGACCCACGAAAGCTCTTTTTGCCTTCCATAATGTAGGCTTCAGAACATTGTTTTGTGTTAATGTCCATTTTAGTGGCACATTTTCCCCAGTAAATGGGAGCACAGTATTTTTAAGTATGTTGGTATATTCGTGGTAATCCTTGTTTTCTCTGATCCAAGAAATTGGTCCATCTCCATACCAATCAAAAAATACCTCCATAGTTTTAGGTTTCCACCTTTATGTTTCAAAGTTTCTGGAAATATGCTGTGGGAGAAATTCTTTGCTTTGGGGCCTTCTAATGTAAACCCGACCATCAGAGCTGAATAAATTTATTTTTGTCGCATCATTTATTTTTCTCCAGTTTTTTATGCCTTCAGGATCATTCCAGATAATATGATCAATGCAAATTTTATCCGGTTTTTGTTATTTTTAAGAGTCGCCAAAAAAGTTCCCCATTTATCTACCGTTAAAATTATGTTCTTGCAGTCTTCTTCGTACAGTACGTGAACCAACATCAAGATTTAATTCAGCCTTAATGCTTATCGAAGACTTGAATGGATCTTCTTTAAAGTATGAATCATGAGTCGATCAGTTTGGACAGTACTTTTTCTTTTTACCCCACGTATTTCTTTATTTGGTTTTGGTTTCAATGCATTTTCAACCATTTTCTTTCAACAACCAACAATTCTAACTATTTCACGTTAAGATTTTCCCTCGTCTCGTCGAGTTACAATTTTTGTTCTTTCTTCGAAAGAACAATGTATTTCGTTATCCATCTTAACATTTATTTGAATCACTGCCACGACGTTGTGATGCCTTGTTAAAAAGTGATGGTCAAGCTACTAAATACTTATTAAAATTGAATGATTGGAACTTAAATATTTGAATAAATTTAGGGTTTTAGATACAAAATATGTAATGGCTCTATTTTAATGACCACATAAATTTGTTTACTTTTCCTTATTTTACTAATTTTTTTTATAATGGATATTCCAGAATATCATATTACCGTTAAGTCGAAAATTAGCTGTACTTTCAAAATGGTTGAAGTACAATTGAAAAAAAGGAGTACAACGATTATAAATGAATCTTTGTCGAATAATGTTTCCAAAATGTTATTAAAATATCTTAAAAAACAACGAAGTTCTCTCTATCTAGAATTTCGAATACTGTGTTCAGAGTGGACTCAGAAATTACTAATAATAATTTTATTTATTGTAACAATTTTTTGTATAACAATAGCAGGTCTTTATATCATTAATAGCCATAATTTCACTCACAACGAACATGAACCAAATCGTCGTGGTGTATATTATCATTCAACGGTCATTCACCAACTAGCGTGGTGGTTGTTAACATACACCAGTGTATCCTAAGACACACCGCATTTTGGACATTCACATTAACATATATATATATATATATATATATATATATATATATATATATATATATATATATATATATATATATATATATATATATATATATATATATATATATATATATATATCGATATATTTATATATATATATATATATATATATATATATATATATATATATATATATATATATATATATATATATATGTATATATATATGTAGTTCCATGGTAGTTCCACATCAGTATCTTTAAGTTTTCTTGATTAAAACTGATTTCACTTAAGTTACTGGACGGTTCATTTCCTTGCCGAAAAACTCCTTAATCGATGACCTTCGTACGGCCCTGTCAGTTTTCGTATTTTTATCCGCTTGTATAATTTTGTCCGTATCCTCATCGTTGCTTGAAGATTGTCTTCCCCTCTATTGTATATATATATATATATATATATATATATATATATATATATATATATATATATATATATATATATATATATATATATATATATATATATATATACAATAGAGGGGATTGTCTATTGTATATATATATATATAAATATATCGATATATATATATATATATATATGTATATATATATATATATGTATATATATATATATATATATATATATATATATATATATATATATATATATATATAGGGTGCAAAACAAATAACTCTTCTCCTTTTGCAGGGTGACTCATAGCACCCTGTAGACACTAAAACCGCAGGAATTTTTTCGGAATTAACAGTCGCGTCACCCCTCAAAAGGATAAGAGTTATTTCCTTTACACCCTGTATATAATATTTATACACACATACATATATATGTGTATATATGTATGTGTGTATGTATTATATACAGGGTGTAAAGGAAATAACTCTTATCCTTTTGAGGGGTGACGCGACTGTTCATTCCGAAAAAATTCGTACGGTTTTAGTGTCTACAGGCTGCTATGAGTCACCCCACAGAAGGACGGGAGTTATTTGTTTTACACCCTGTATATATATATATATATATATATATATATATATATATATATTACATATATATATATATATATATATATATATATTACATATATATATATATATATATATATATATATATATATATATATATATATATATATATATATATATATATATATATATATATATATATATATATATAGTGATTTTCATGTTTTAGATTAACATAAACTTATGACGTCGCATCGTGACATTCACATCATTTATAATATTTTTGGAAAAAATTACTATACGTACGATTTCTATTTTACGTGCATATAATTATTATTCATATTGTTCAACGGAAACATATCTTAAAGTTTATATGTAAATTAAACTTGGCGCATATACATATTTATGTGTTCTTGTATTAACATAACTATTTTATGAAATGTAAAAATCTTTTATATACCAATAAAAAGTCACCTTCCTCATTTTAATGTAAAATTTGATTAGATAAAACTTAAGTATTATTCTGCGGTAACTTATTGTTAGAATGTGGATTCCGGTTTATACCTTTGAGTTGTACACATCGTGTCTGTGGTATATAAAAATACTTATTAAACATATATATAATTATATATAATTAAATTAAGTTTTGTGTGCTGTTATGGTAATTATTAGTTACGTATATTGACTTTATAGTGAAATTTGTGAAAAAAAATCTGTGCTTGATTTAAAAAATCAGTGAACTTTGAACTTTATTAATTTTGTTTTAAGTTTAAGCTGAAGTTTAATAGTGCAGTAAATATATAACTGGTCTCTGGTCCAGTAGATGGTCCAGACCAGTTATATAGTGCAGTAAATATATAACTGGTCTGGAATATTACTACAATCTGATAATAATTATATATTTATATTGAACATTATCCGTATACTGCCAATCGAACTTCATAACTCACCGTCACTCGGTGTGTTAGAGATACTCTTCAAATAAAATAATTCGGTAATACTGTGAGGTGAGTAGTTCGAAACCGCCGTAGGTTGATATCAGTTCTCAATCATCATTTTATTTATTAATTATTCGTTTGTTCTGATATTTCGAAATATTAAAATCTAAACTAAAATTTAAAAAAAAAATGAAAAATAAAAAATAATAATACCAAATTAGAAGAAAATACCCATGTCGCAGCATCTGCATAACATAGCGAATTTCGAAATATTGGGCACTGGCGGATCTCATCTAAGACCTGTATCCATTTAAAATAATTCAGCTTTCTAAGAGTGAAAAGATTTTCAAAATCAGTTGAGTAGTTAATTTTTGGCGCTTTTTCGCATAAGGTGCTTGGCGCATAAGCCCATCTAAACTAGTTTAGCTTTCTAAGAGTAAAAGAATTTTCAAAATCAGCTAGGTAATTTATTTTTGGTATATTTGGGACCCAAGACCCCAATCGGACTTTGTACAGCATAGTGCTATCCACCTAAAATGAATTTGTTCTCTAGCAATGAGAAAATATTGAGAATCGGTTCGGTAGCTTATTTCTATCCTATATAATATAGGATATTTTATCTTTCTAACAGTAAAACTATTTTTAAAACCCGTTATGTAGTTTTCTATGCCGCATTTGCATCCGCAAGGACAGTTGTGGATCTCAAATAACATACTGTACTTATCTAAAATAGTTTACCTCTGCAATAGTGAAAAAATTTTCAAAATCGGCCAGTTATTTTATTTTTGACACTTCTGGGTCCCATGGACTTTGACGGACCTTACATAACGTAATCTATAACTATCTAAAATAGTTTAACTCTATAACAGCGAAAAATTTTTCAAAATCAAAGGGGATTTTAATTGTCGAATTTCTGCAAATGTAGCATTAAAGACAATTATTTGTACTAGTCGCTAAGTAGACGTAGAGCCGTAAGGAGGAGAAAGTTTGAAAATTTTCTACAAACTACTAAAAAAAATTCTTCATGTTAGGTAATTTAGCTGGAATAAGGAACAAATCAAGAGTTATCGCAAGTTGGAATACATACTGGATTGACAGTTTCTGATGGTTTCAGTTTCTTTTTGCATCCACTGCTGGTATTAAATTTGAAAAACCAAAAAAAGACAGGCGTCATTTCGTTTACGGTTTGGATATTTGACTGTGGTCGTAAAAAAGGCTACTTTAATTTTTAAATGATTATTTGAGTTATGAGAGTACCAAATATTGCGATTTTACAAATAGTATCGCTCAAAATTATAAAAATTTTATTTTTTTAAAATTAAAAAATTTACGTTAATGATGACGTAATCAGAAACATAAATTTAAAATGGCTTACGTCACCGCTCAGTACATAGGAAACTCCCATTACGCAATCCACTGGGACCGAATTGCTAAATGAGAAAATCAAAGATCACGGGCGTTAATGTTCCTGCTTTATATATTTGTATGGATTTACTGTTACAAACTATTACTTAGACACTAACACATTCAAACATATTTGCTTTAAAACACGGAGGGGTGCCATTATACACATCATGTATGCGACGAAATTGCTACATGGGAGCGTGCGATATGGGAGTTTCCTATGTATTTATCAAAATGTAACTGTAGTAACCGTAATAAGAAAATAGTTGTCATTATATTTCTCACATTTTATCTATATTTCATTGCGTTTTGTGTTATTTTGCGTAATATATAAACAACGGGAGGCGAATTTATAAAAGCTGATAATTATAATCTTCCGTGAATTGATCTTTTAATGGTAGCAAGTTTCTTTGCAATCAACAATGATTTTTGTTCGACAAAATTTAAAAATATAAAAACTTTTGTGTACTTATCCATAAATAACGTATTTTGTTTTTAATATTTTTTAAAAATACCCCTGTCGCAGCATCTGCATAACATAGCGAATTTCGAAATATTGGGCACTGGCGGATCTCATCTAAGACCTGTATCCATTTAAAATAATTCAGCTTTCTAAAAGTGAAATAATTTTCAAAATCAGTTGAGTAGTTAATTTTTGGCGCTTTTTCGCATAAGTTGCTTGGCGCATATACCCATCAAAACTAGTTTAGCTTTCTAAGAGTAAAAGAATTTTCAAATTCGGCTAGGTAATTTATTTTTGGTATATTTGGGACCCAAGACCCCGAACGGACTTTGTACAGCATAGTGCTATCCACCTAAAATAAGTTAGTTCCCTAGTAATGAGAAAATATTGAGAATCGGTTCGGTAGCGTATTTCTATCTTATATAATATAGGATATTTTATCTTTCTAACAGTAAAACTATTTTTAAAACCCGTTGTGTAGTTTTCTATGCCGCATTTGCATCCGCAGAACAGTTGTGGATCTCAGATAACATACTGTACTTATCTAAAATAGTTTACCTCTGCAATAGTGAAAAAATTTTCAAAATCGGTCAGTTATTTTATTTTTGACACTTCTGGGTCCCATGGACTTTGACGGACCTTACGTAACGTAATCTATAACTATCTAAAATAGTTTAGCTCTCTAACAGCGAAAAAATTTTCAAAATCGGTCGGTTAGTTTATTCTTGGCGCTTAAAAGATCCCAGGTCTCTGACCGACCTCATACAACATATAAACTAAATCCATCTAAAATAGTTTTACCTCTGTAATAGTGAAAAAATTTTCAAAATCAGTCGGTTATTGTATTTTTGACACTTTTAGATCCAATGGACCCTAGCGGACCTTACATAAGGTAATCTATATCTATCTAAAATAGTTTAGCTCTCTAACAGTGAAAAAATTTTCAAAATCGGTCGATTAGTTTATTGTTGACATTTTTGTGTCCCATGGACCTTGGCGGACCTTACATTACGTATTCTATATCTATCTAAAATAGCTTAGCTCTTTGACAGTGAAAAAATTTTCAAAATCGGTCGCTTATTTTATTTTTGACACTTTTAGATCCAATGGACCTTAGCGGACCTTGCATAAGGTAATCTATATCTTTCTAAAATAGTTTAGCTCTCTAACAGTGAAAAAATTTTCAAAATCGGTCGGTTAGTTTATTTTTCACACCTTTGAGTCCCATGGACCCTGGCGGACCTTACATTATGTAATCTATATCTGTCTAAATATCTAAAATAGCTTAGATCTTTGACAGTGAAAAAATTTTCAAAATCGATTTAGTTCTTTAAAATTTTTTTCCTAGCATATAAACGTTATTATTATGTTATCTTTCTATAATATTTAATAATATTATATCATGACATTACCTTCATTATCTTGTTCATTTAAAATTCAATAAAAAAATTAAAAAAATCATTACACATGCTTAAAATATCTGGTTAATTTTAATTTAAAAAAATGAGACAGAGATATGGTATTTATAATACATAGATTTTTCATAACTACGGTTTGTTTTACGTTAAAAAAAAATGAAGTTTATGTATATGTTATAAGCAACTGAGATAGAAATATAAATTACTTATTACAATGACAAAGAGAGCAAAATAAGGCAAAAGTGAAAATTACGATTTTCTCGAAAACTACTTAACATAGAAAGAAAATTATAAGAACATTTTCTTCATAATTTTTTTTTCCTTTTCAACGATGTAAAAATCGAGTCTTATGATAAGATCGAATCATAAAAAATGGCCAGAAAACCTACTTCTGGAACACAAAATTTCATAAGCGTTAGGCGTTTCGTTCGAGAGTTATCGTGGGAACACATAAATATATATATATATATATATATATATAATATATATATATATATATATATATATATATATATATATATATATATATAAATTTTAGTGAATATCATTTTCGTATTCTAGGGACCTCAAAACATATTTCTGCCATAGTCCTAGACTCAGATTGCATCATGACACCTACTGTAATAGCTGAATTTCGAGTTTTCGAAATTCGCTAATAGATAACATACACGACACTTATGGAAATAATTTTTATTTTTCTATCCGCAAGACAGTCGTATGGCGAAGATGTCATAGGATATGTCACTGACAGTGAGGGAAATTACACGTCGTTACTGCAAAATTTGTCTTAAACCTAAAATTTATACTAAATCTTGTTTATTTTGGGTCGATAAATAAATAACATGCAACAATTAATTATATATAGTATAGTCATTTGGTCCAAATATAAGGGGTAAAATTTTTCTTTTTAATTTTTTTTTCGCAAGGTATAGATGATATAAGAATACGTAAAAAACAATTTGTGGCACGTAATATGCAAAGTTACACAGTTAAAATTGTAAGTTACCTTCAGTTTTATTTCATTAAAAATAAAAATCTCATGAAACGGACTTCTTCGCGCGAAAAAATCCAAACAAAATTGGATTTGTTCGCACGTTGTAATTATACCTAAGGAAACGGACGAACGAGGCTCTTTCAATGGACGAGGATGTATAGCTTCACAGCTATTTGGATCGTTCGTCCGTTTTCACGGGTATTCGTCCGAATTAAATATCACACGTCTCTGCATCCAAACGAAGACCAGCCTTATTCATCCACGCTAACACATATTTTTCTTATATTTGCGAAATATATACTATGAGTTGTAGGTATAAGGATACTTGAATGGTAACCTTAGTAGGTACTGAAGACGATGAACCTGTAACACCTGGCCCATCAAGAAAATTTAAACGAAGAAGATTACGCTAAATTGCCGAACTATACATGACAAGGGGATTAGGCCTATTGGGCAAACCACATTAAAAAAAAAAAAAAAAAAAAAAAACAAAAAAAAAAAAACAAAAAAAAAACATGTAACTTACTTTACCTCAAGGTGGTGTGGAAACGAGTTACTCCACAAAAACGCGTATTTAGTAACACTTTGCGGCGCTCGTACGCTGAAACTATTGATTTTACGAAAAAAATTGTTAAGACATAAATTGTAGGAAATTTTCTCTAGTTTAATTTTGTATACAAATATTTTCCTCGTAAAATGACTCGGAAAGGAGATATCGTCAAAAAACTGCTTTTCGACGACATTTTTCCAATATGGCGGCGCGAGCAGCAAAGATACGAGGTGGCAAAATGGAAATCCGAAAAGAGCACCTCAAAATCTATAAAATCACCCATTTTCAAAACTGCCAGAAAACTTTCCAGGTAAAACTACCAGATGACTATACTATTAATTAAATATGAAATGTTTACCTATACAATAATTTACTAAAAAAAAAAATTGCACTTGGGAGAGTGAGTGAAATTTTATTTTTTTTAGTTTTGGAAATTGAATCTGAGCCAATTCAATGTGATTTAAAGTTCTCAAATTTTGTTCTTATCTGTCGTATTCATTTTGAAAATAAAATTGTGAAAAAATTACAACAAAATACTTACAAACAGTGCTTACTATGGATATGGGCCAATTGACAATGCTGAGCGGTGACGTCATGTTTTGCAATGTAAAGAAATGATACTGTTTTAGCGGGAAATTTTTAACACATCTAAAAAGACATTTTTTTCGCCTATTATCGATGCATTTTTTTAAAAAAAAGTATTAAGAACATCATATTAGGAGTATACGAATAATTTAAAATACTTTTTGAGAAATTGTCAAATACCCATTTCAAATTTAAATTTCTTAATCTATAAAATTCGTTTTTATACTACATATATACACACTTAAAATACCATACATATTTTATTAAATAAAATAAATAATAAACAAAATTGCAAAATTTGTTAACTACTTTAACAACTGGAGATACATATATTAATACTGTGCAATAATTTCGACAATAAAAAAGAAACAATGTATAATATATTTTCTCATCATCGCATTCACAAAATGTTACCGTACATTTTATTAAAATTTCGAAAAGTTATCACAATGAAAATTAAATTTCCACTTGAAGAATATCTAACAAAATTATAGATACATTTAAACTGTTACTACATCTTTACCATTGCCACATGAAATAATATATTTATTTCTCTTTATTAAGTACATACATTCAAATTTGTTAATAGAACTTTAACAAGAAACGTAAGGTAAGGGAAACTCATAATTTTGTTTAGACTTATTGTTAGCATGTATGTTACACAAGTGCGTTGTTAAAATCAGGCCAATTTCTACTACCCAATATATTTCTCCAGCTTAATTTGTACGTATTTCATTTTAATTTAGAACTCATTCACGGAAAAAGTACATAATGCCATTTATACAGCGAGTGTACGACAGACGCTTGGCTAAATTGATAAGGATGATAGACGAGTTCACTTGCTGTAAATTAAGCCTAAATTTCCAAATCAAAAGTATTATGGTTTTTAAGATATTTAACTTTTTTTATAACTTTGATATTTTTCGAAAATAATTGACTATGACAACTATTTAATGTTTTAATATTAAATACTCCTGTCGCAGCATCCTGCATAAAGACCAGCGAATTTTTAAAGACTTACGGAAACAAAAGAATCTAATTTCCTTCGGAAAATTCCTTGATGATTCCTTCAGAATTGTGTTCTGAAAACGGATAGCGCTCCTACTCTCACCTCGATTCGTTCTTGTCTAATTTTTTTGGTAAAAAATTCGACTAAACAAAACTTCATAACATGGGTAATACTTTTTCGTCACATTATAAAACCAACCGCCCAACAGATGTCCAGTACTAAACTACTACAAGGTGCTTGTAAGCGCTATCATGAATATACCCATTACTATAAAATTGCTTGACGAATACCATCAGTAACAGTTATACGTATAAGTAGAAGTTAATAATTGTAAGTACCATAGGCAGAACATAATGTTTATAAGTTTATATAATTGAACTAACTTGTTGCAGTTTTCATAAATTGAATAGAAGTAGTTTTCTATTTATTTAGTTTGACATAGTTTACACGTACACTTACACGTACCTATATATTTTTCTGCATAAAATAAAAATATTCCATATTTTTACGAAATGTTAAGTAATCTTTAAATACACGAATAGCAACAATATATATATATTAAGGGCAGGGTGAGGTATTAAAATAATTTTTTTTTGCATTTTTTTTCTAATTTTTTTAACTGAATGCATAATATCTCAAGAATATTGTCTCAAAATTTCAAGCTGATTGGAGTAAAATTGACGAAGTTATAAGCATGTTTGTTGTTATACCTGGGAGATGTTTCGCTCTCTATATATATATCTCTCTCTCAGTTATAATATAGAAATTTCAGTGGAAGCACTAATGTGTTTATACCTGTACTGTATATATTGTCAGTGTAGGGTACAAAATTTAGTTTAACAGTAAGTATTCTATATCAGTTTTATACAACAATTTTTAAGTGTTCAAAACCTTAAAGCGTTTTCCCCACAGCTCACGTTTTCAAAGTCGGTGCCCCTTATAACTTTAAAACTACAGCACCGATCCACTTGAAATTTTGAACACTATTTCTGTACATAATTTACGAGGTATCGCTGGAGAGCTTTTTTTCAAATCTGTTAATAATTTTTATTTTACAATAACAAATTAGCCAATTTTTTTCAAAAATTAATAATCCAATATTTGTTGTGAAAACGAGATTGTTTCTTCTTTTAGGTATGAGTCATTGTTTCCGACAAAAACAAATATATTTCGTAAATATGACCTCGATCGATCAAGTCGTTCAGAAGTTACAGGGCCGTGAAGAGAAGGGGCGGGCTTCGGGAATAAAGCACATCTATTAATAATTTCTCCCCGAAAAAATAAGTGACAAACAAAGAAAAAAAAGTTTTTACTTTTTCCCTGGCCCTTACCCCTACCGACCGCTAACGGTCCCCTCCTCCAGTCCGGGTCCCCGGGCTACAACCACGACTACCCCACACTCTCGTCGGGCAAGAGAAGTTACACGACCACTAACAAACACATCAACGCACGACGATATATCAAATAATCTAGACAGTAAGAAAAAATGGTTCTTTCATAATCTGATGTTATAAAATATTAGAATAATTTATTTACCTTGGCACTTTTTACTAAATTCAGCTGTGTAATTATAGGCCCAGATAGAGTATATTACGATACTTTACAGTAAGTTTTCTCTATCTATATAAAAATATCAATACCCCTGTCGCAGCATCTGCATAACATAGCGAATTTCCAAACACTGGGTACTGGCGGATCTCATCTAAGACCTGCACCTATTTAAAATAGTTTAGCTTTCTAAGAGTAAAAGAATTTTTAAAATCGGCTGGGTAATTAGTTTTGGTATTTTTGCCAAGAACCCGAACGGATTTATGCAGCATAGTTGTATCCATCTAAAATAATTTAGTTCTCTAGCAGTGAAAATTTTTTAGAATCGGTTCGGTAGCGTGTTACTGGCGTTTTCGGATCTGCAAGATCCCGGTGGACCTCATTAAAAAATCAGTTCGACCGTATATTCTAGGCGGACTTTATGTAATATATATATATATATATATATATATATATATATATATATATATATATATATATATATATATATATATGTATATGTATATATATGTATATATATATATACATATGTATATGTATATATATATATATATATATACATATGTATATGTATATATATGTATATATATATATATATATATATATATATATATATATATATATATATATATATATATATATATATATATATATATATATATATATATATATATATATAATATATGGGGCATTCTTTCTGAACGGGAGACCCCCTGCTGGCCAAAATTTGTGTTGCTTAAAATAGGTGTACAATAGCTCAAAAATATGAGTGGCATAATTGACCTCACACAATAATGGCTTCAATATGGCGTCTGAAAAGCATAAACCGCATTTTTTGCGGACAATAAAGGTTAGGTCCCGAAAACCTTGACGGATCTCACATAAAATACCTTAAATCCATTTAAAATTGTTTAACTTTCTAACATTAAAAACTATTAGTGAAAAAATTTTCAAAATCGATTCATTTAAAGTTTTTTTCCGGGCATACATATGTACAATATGTACATATTATGTTGTTTTGTTTCATATTTAATAATATTATATCATAACATAATGTTCAATTTCTTGTTTCTTTAAAATTCAATAAAAAAAAAAACTTCATTACATAAGCTTAGAAATCTGCTTAATTTTCATTTTTCAACTTGAGACAGAACTATACTAATTATAATGCAATAAATGAGAAACAAAACTTTCTATATTATAATACATGCATGTGGATAGATTTCACTTGTTCTCACAAAATTCTTTAAAAAAAATGAACTGATACATAAATATAAATTACTTATTAGGCTAACATAAAGAACTGAGACATAAATATAAATTACTTATTAGACTAACAAAGAGAGAAAATTAATACAAATGTAAAAAATTTACATTTTCTCGAAAAATACTTAAAATAGAAAGAAAATTATAAGAATATTTTCTTCATAATTTTTTTTGGCTTTTCAACGATGTAAAAATCGAACTGTCTAATGATAGGATCGAATGATAAAAAATGATAAAAAATGGCCAGGAAACCTACTTCTGGGCATCCGATGTGTCTGGCTAAAGAACTTAGCCAAGCCAGTTTGGATTTCATAAGCATTAAACGTTTCGTTGGAAAGTTATCGTGGCGATATATATATATATATATATATATATATATATATATATATATATATATATATATATATATATATATATATATATATATACATACATATATATATATATATATATATACATATATATATATATATATATATATATATATATATATATATATATATATATATATATATGTATATATAAATTTTAGTGAATATCATTTTCGTATTCTAGGGACCTCAAAACATATTTCTGTTTTGGTCCCGGACTTAGGTTGCGGCATCATACCTGCTGTAATAGCTGAATTTCCAGTTTTGGAAATTCGCTAAAAATAAACTATACAGTATTTTACTCTTTTATCTACCATTTAAGGTAATAATAGCTATTTATGCAGCAAGTACATAATGAAGATCTTTATGAACGAGCCGTGTTTATGGCTGAGCGAGCTTGCGAGCGAGGCCAATAAAAAAAGGCGAGTTCATAAAGTCAAGTTATGTACAAGTTGCATACAAAGCTTTAAGTACGACTGCTAAAATTTCTAAATATCGATAAAAATCGAATTTATAAATCTGGCGTCTACACTTTAAATAAAAAAATTATTTTATATATAGGTAGTTGGCATAGAAAAATTTATTATATGTTTAAGCATGCTTTGGTGTGATTATTTGTCTTCTGATGTTAATATAATACTGCGACATTTTTAGAAAATTTCTCATTAAAAATTACTAATATTTAAAGAAGAGAGGAGAAAATTGCCTGGAATAAATATTAATAATAGTTCAGATTATGTAATTTATATTATTTATGTAAAAATTTGTAAATATGGTATACAAATCAAGTTAGTATGTTTTCTGTTTATAGTAAGATTGTATAGACTATATCAAGTAGACTATTCTTTATGCACTTGTGGCTAAAGTACTACTTTTGATACCTCCTAACAGTGTATAAAATAGGCTTCTATGATTCTGTCATATATAATAGCTATTTATGCAACAAGTACATAATGAAGATCTTTATGAACGAGCCGTGTTTATGGCTGAGCGATCTTGCGAGCGAGGCCAATAAAAAAAGGCGAGTTCACAAAGTCAAATTATGTACAAGTTGCATACAAAGCTTTATGTACGACTGTTAAAATTCCTAGTTATCGATAAAAATCGAATTTATAAACCTCACGTCTATACTTTAAATAAAAAATATATTTTATATATAGTTGGCATAGACGAATTTATTGTGTTTAAAGTATGCTTTGGTTATTACCTGTCATCAAAGCTAATAAAATATTGGAGCATTTTAAAAGATTTTTCAACAAAACTTATTAATATTTAAAAAGAAAGGAGAAAAAGCTACCTGGAACAAATTTTAATAATAGTTCAGATTGTGTAATTAATATTAATTATGCCAACATTTGTAAATATTGTATACAAATAATGTTAGTGTGTTTTCTGTTTATTGTAAAATTGAAATTAAAATTTATAAGTTACTATTCTTTATGGCACCAGTGCTTTTTGCTTTTGGTTAATTATTTATTAGAGATATGTTCTTTCTTGTGCAGAATCGTTATACGTAACGTCTTGTCCAGTGGGGTACTCCGTTTTAGCCCAGGCCTAATCTTTTTATTTACATGTTTTATAAAAATGTTAAAGTTTGCTGTTTTTTGGCCTAATTTGGAAGACTAATTATTAAAAATAGTAGAAATAATTTAAAAGGGTTTTAATCTGAAAATATGAGTCTTAATCATCGTCAAATTAACTTAACTACTCTGTTTTGCCTAACCTTCTCTCACAAGCACAAAAACCAAATAATTTACTGTAAAGAGCATATATTCAAAACAAAACCTGTATGAGCTTTAAACTAGGAAAACGAATGCTGTTCAGTTGATAACATTAATTCTATTATAAATTACACAAAAAAAAATGATATAAAAGTTTGTAATCAAATCAATTCTAAATCAGAAAACGAAAAATGGTCAGCATGTATCATGTCTTGTCTAACTAAAGACAATACTAACCTTAAGTGATTTGACTTCAAGTTCAGAGAAGCTTTTGAATGCTTATTGACGACTGGTAATCAAGGCAACTAATTTTAGGATGAGAACGACGTTTTATTACATTTAGGTCTAACGTTTTATTACCAATAAACGGGATGATAAATCAACAGACGAAATTATTTAGATTTCAGTTTTTCATTTTGTAAATATCGATTGAAAGTCGTATCTGTAAAGTAGAAAATTGTATTTTATTTTACGAAATTAAAAGCTAAAAGTGTAAAATTTTATTTTAATCCAAAAAATAATGTGCTAGAAGGAGTAATAACATAATGACGCATTCTGTGAGCGGTGCATGTAAGTGAATTAGAAATATTGCACTATATCTGCCACTGCATTTCCATATTCTAAAATCGAATTATAGAAATTCAATTTTTATATCACATATATGTGCGACATAACGTGTATTTGATTCACTCAACATCTGAAATTCTATTTTTCAATAAAATCAATTCAACAAAGTTTTTCATAAAGTGTATTCAATTTTTATTCAGTTCGAAGTTATAAAAGAAGTTTTGATTGCTCAGTTTCTACTTACTTTATTCTCAACATACATAGATACATAGTTTTTAAATGGCTGTGTGCTAGCACATGCATATGAGAATTAGATATTGGTAAGGATTTTCAAAACTACATTCTAACATACATTTTACCGATAAAAAATTCTTTTTTTGAAAAATGAATATTCAAATGAAAATTCTATTTAGACGACTTTAAGGTTAATAATATTTTTCTTCTATTGAAACAAATACCGGGTGTCTCAGGGAAAATTGTTGAAATTAAGTAACTATTATTTTTTAAGGAGATAGTAAAAATTGAGACAGTAAAAAGTAGATGATATTTTAAGAAGTTAGTTTTATTTAGAAGCTAGATGATATTTTAAGAAGCTTGTCTAGCTAGTAAATCAACTAAATAAGTTAAGCACTGAAAATTAAATTAATAATCCAGTCAAATTGTATTTTTTCGGAGAAAGTTTTGGGGTAGTTTTGATTTCTTCCATTCTGTATGTTTCTGAGGGTGCTTAATCGGTATCTGAGGTTTGCTAACAAAATTTCGTGATGCAACATTGTAAAAAATGCGAAAAAAGGTAAAAAATCTCACTTTTTGGCGGTTTTTTGCTTATAACTCGAAAACTATCAACTTTTCGTAAATAACCTTCCTATACAAAATAAAAGCACATAAAGTTTTCTACAAATTTTGTTATTTAAGTTTTTTTTCTTCGGCAAACCGTTCGGGCACCAGCGCTGATTGAAAAATGGCGTATTTCGGCTGTCGCTGTAAAAACCGACTAAAACTAATTTATTGTGATTGCGATTTATTTTGAATACAGCGATGTTGTTTGATGTTACCGCACGTATGTTGCCGCCGAAAAAAAAAACAAGGAATGGTTTCGTACCAGTGCTAAACACTTCGAACCCTGCACCGTATTCGATATTTCAGCACATTTCTTGTAAATGTAAAAAAAGGCTGCCAACGTAATTGCGGTTGCAGAAAAGCAGGCCTCCATTGCTCCCCAATCTGCACATCGTGAGATGGGCTGTGTGAAAACGTTAAGCCCCTGGAAGACAGCACTGATATATAGACGAAAAAGAAATTTAAGAAAGAGACCGAGTATAGACTGAAGAAAGAAATAGATGAGTATGTCTAATCTCACAATCTCTTTCGTAATTAATTATTAATCTCTCCTTGAGATATGACCACAAGTTATATGATCTTTCCTCTTTCATTTTCCAGATAAACCAGCTCCGACGCTGTTGATAGAACAAGCCGAATTTGTGCCAAGACTCACTCGAAGAGCCTCAGCCAAGACCCTTTAAACGACAACAGCTCCTGCAATCTTTGCTCATATGTAATGTAATGTAATGTAATTATGTAATGTAATATATAATCACTAGCTGCGACCCGGGGTTTCGCTCGTATAAAATTTTCTGAATTATAGGTAAAATTTATAAGTCAATTCAATCATATATTCCAAAATTTTGGGCAAAAGCTATTATTTATAGCACTTGACTCTGCTCGCCAAATGACTAAAATAGCTATCTACATATTTTATTAGCATGGCTAATTTCCGCACCGTAAGAACTTAGTATAGGTGCCTATACCAGCAGTTTTAAAATTGTTTCTATTTTAGGCCCTTCAAGGCACCAAGATCCCGGGAAATCATTTTAAAGTCATTTTAATCTTTCACAGAGATCTCAACAGTACTTGAGTAAAAATTGTCAAATTTTTTCAGCTTTTTAATTTGCGCTCTATTTAGTGTAACTGACGGACAATGTGAGCACACGTCCATTTAAATGTGATATTCGGAAATTTTGTACAAAATCAGTTCCTTATGTGCTTTGCGTTGCTCGTTCAACGACTCTAAAGTATTATTTATATTTTCATATTTTCAAGTCATATTTTATAGCATATATTTTCATAAAATTTTATCAAAATCTGTCAAGTTGTTTAATTAAAGTATAGAGTTGTTTAATTCGATAGCGCTGGAGGATTCATTCCAACTACATCTTAATTTCAAATCAGATATTCTGAAATTCTTCGCTATATTCGTATTTCAATAGCATGTCTAATTTGCATACCTTGAGATCTTATCGTAGATAGTAAGATATTCAAACTGACAATTTTAAGAGCACTGTAATTTGTGAGACATTTTGAAGGCTCTGGAGAATATTTCTGAATTCACATTAATTTATTTCGGAATCTCAATAATATTTGAGAAAAATTTGGATAAGATCCGTCTGATCGTTTATTTGAAGGGTTTTAGGTCCGCAAAAGCCTATGGGGGAATTTTAGCCTCATGTCCATTTTTTCAGAATCTCAGTACTATTCGAGAAAAATTTGATCAAGATCCGTCTAGCCATTTACATTAGGTTTCTTTGGACAGCCAAAAACTTGATAACGATACGTCCACTCGTTTACTTTAGGTTTTCTTGGGGGTTCTCAGGTCCTACTGACAAGGAGATGCACTCGGAGTGAAATTCGGGATCTTGATGAAACTTCGCTGGTGTGTACAATAGGCAAAAATAAGGAACCCGTATTTTTTTATCGGCCATCTTCCACGTTTAGGGTTTGAAACCAGCCCCTAAAGTTGGGGGTTCAAATCGTATTTCTTAAGATATCCCGAAAACTATAAGAGATAAGGGAAAACTTTAAATTGACGAAGTGTTACTCTTTGAAAGAGCTATTCACCTGTATAGGTTAAAGCAAGGCCGGGTTAATAAGAGGTAAATAGCTCTTTCAAAGAGTGACATTGCGTCAATTTAAAGTTTTCCTTTATCTCTTATAGTTTTCGAGATATCTTAAGAAATACGATTTGAACCCCTAAATGGTTTCACCCCCTAACCGTGGAAGATGGCCGATAAAAAAATACGGGTCACTTATTTTTGCCTATTCTACACACCAGCAAAGTTTCATCAAAATCCCGAATTTCACTCTGGGTGTATTTCCTTGTGAGTAACTTTAACTTTGATCATTTTTTTTTTTTTTTTGATTCGCAGTTTTACCAGTAGTCTTGTTTCATCATTTTTTTTATACCTGCTACCGTTTTCTCGAAGCTACTGAGGACAGATAAGTCCACATTTTATTTTTAATATCAGGCTGACCGAGACCGGCTCGATGGAAATTTGTATGACATCTAAAATGACATTTTTATAGTTTTTTTTTCTATTTATTACAATAACTAAACGTCCAATATTAAACAAAATAGTTTTTTAATGATTCAAAAACATAAAAGAAAATAATTTTCATTTTTTTAAATTTTAAGGTTGGTTTTTAATGACACAACTAACTTAAATACATACCACTGATTTACCACTAATCATTCTTTGGTATTTACTCGTACGTTAAAAATTCTAACTTTGAAAATTCTATACTAATTCTTGTATACTAACTACACGTCAGAAATTATTCAAAATAGTGTCAGGGAATACATCATATCTTTCTCAATAATATACTAAACTTTCAAATTCTAAACTTGAAAAATTTCAAGTGATCGATTCACCTTAAATAACATGAACATTGTGTAATTTTTGAAAAAAATGAACTGAACCTTTGCATATACTATCTAAATAAGGTATGAGCAGAGAACTAGCAGGAATTTACTATTTGACAACCAAACTTTTCTACAAATTTCACGCACTTTCATTTTGTATAGGGACATTATTTACGAAAAGTTTAAAGTTTTCGAGTTGCAAGTAAAAAACAACAAAAAAATGAGATTTTGACCTTTTTGCATTTGTTTTTATGTTGCGTTGTGGAATTTTGTTATCAAACATCAGATTCAGATTGAGCACCTCAAAAACATACAGAACGAAAGTGTGAGGAGGGGAAGAAAACCTCGTGAACAATACAAAGACTTCGATGCCTGGAACGTAGGGGTACGATGACTTACAGTCTTGACTCATCTGTGAAATTGCCTGTAAAATGAAAAGACGTACAAAACGCAATTAAATGCGCACGGATTTTAAATACAGTGTGATTGAATGTGAAAATGCTTTTTTTGTACTACAGATGGCATAACAGTTGAAACTAGTCTACACTGTATTTAACGTAAAACTAGAAGGAACTCACTAAATGACAGCCCTTAATAATAATAAATAAAATTAGCGTTTTAGTCGGTTTTTGTAGAGACAACCAAAATATACCAATTTTCAATCAGGGCTGGAACCCAAACGGTTCGTCAGAGAAAAAAACTTAAATAAGAAGATTTGTAGAAAATTTTATGTACTTTCGTTTTGCATAGAAAGATTATTTTCCAAAAGTTATATAAAAGTTATAAATAAAAAACCGCCAAAAAATGCGATTTTTTACCTTTTTTGCAATGTTGAGTCACGAAATTTTGTTAGCAACCTCAACATATAAAATGGAAGAAATCGAAACTACCCCAAAACTTTCCCGATAGGAGGCATTTTGAACACAAATTAACTGTATTATAACTAAATGCTAACTATACTTGTGTCTGCGACAGTCCAAGATGTCTGGTACTGTTCGAAACTATCATCCAATTCATTTTTGAATGGTCTGGTGTAATTACTGGAACTACTGCGAATTTTAAAATGGCCTTTTAAGAATATATTCTTCAAAACTAAATTGTAAGAATACATATAACAAAAAATCAATTGCTTCAAATTTCAAAAAGAGAAAAAAGACACAATTCTTTCCAAACTTTATACAAATAGTGTAGTCAGTAAAGGTGGTTTTCACCTCTAAATTCTCTATAACAGGTCCGATTTTGATGATCTTTTTCTTTTAATTGTTCGTTTTGTAGTATTATTGAAAATCATAAACATTAAAAATGGCGCTTAAAAGGTTTTAGGCCTTAAATTTAAAAATTAAAATTTTTGATTTCAAAAAAACGGTATTTGAATAGCAAAATATAATACACATATTTACTTACTGAACTGCTAAAATATCTATTTGCATAATATATTTTGATGTTCAAAGCATCTCAGTAAAAATTTTTTTTATCCAAAATGAAACATTACTGCTTCAAAAGTGACAAGATTTAGCACCTTGAAACCAAGTCCATTATTTAATCATTATTCTATTATACAAGAAAAATTCAAAATAATTCCCGAATTTTAAATATGGGAAAATGAGTGGCAACAAAAATTAATATTTCAGAAAAATTAAAGCGTTCGTATTTCTGGCTATAACGGCAATATATTACTCATTTAGTAGCTAATAACATATAAAAGTTTCAAAAATTTTCCCCGTTCAATTTTTTTACAAATGGCAGCCAAATTTTTTTTCTGACAATAAAACCACTTATCTGTATGAAATATTTATATTTAGGTCAGAATTTTTGGAAAACGACTTGTCGTATTATTTTGATTACTATATCATTTTATTGCCTATTGAATAAGAAATGACCCGTAAAAAGTTTAACTGTTGTTGATTTATCGTTTACCCGCAATTAGAAGCAAAACTTTTTTTTGGTAGAAATAAAGACACTTATATGTTTAATATATTTATGTTTAGGAGAAAATTTTTGGAAAACGACTTGCCGTAATTTTTTGGTTATTTCAGCATTTTATCTCCTATCAAATAAGAAATAATCTATAAAAATTTTAACTATTTTCGGTATATCGTTCTTTTGCAATATTAGAAGGAAAAAATTTTTGAATATAAAATTTTGTCAAAATTCATTATTATTTATTTTGGACCCATTTGAGACTCCAAGACACTGGAGGACAATTTTGATTCCCTATTTATTGGTTCCCGATCTCATTAGTATTCGTACAAAATTTCGTCAAGGTCCTTTCAAACTTTTATTCAGGAAGTTTTTTGAGACCCTAGCACCCTGGAGCACAATTTGAATTTCACCTTCATTTTTTCCTTAGTCTAATAGTATTTAAGAAAAATTTCGAGGTCATTTCCCACAATTGACTTTGGATCCTTTCTGGGACCCGAGGATCCGGGAGGATAATTTCAACCTAACGTTTATTTTTTCTGGAATTTCAGTAGTATTTGAGCAAAATTTGATCAAGATCCGTCTAGCCGTTTATTTTGAGTCTTTTACGGACACCAGGATCCTACGGGATTTAAGTTCGCCACTTACAATCCTTATGATTTTAAATCATACATACATACAATTTAAAAAATTTCATAAAAATTGGAGCTGTTATATAGAATTACGAAATCTTGATCATTTTGATGCTTCTTTGACTACATTAAAACTAAACAGTATATATTTGAACCTATCAAATATTTAAAAATAAAATACCTTACGAATAATTTTCATTAAAAGCGAGACAAGAAGAAAAAAACGGGGCACGTAGAAGAATTAAAACCACTAACTCGCTGGTTGCATGTAGAAATTAAATGAAATAAGTGTGCGGTTTCCACTACTTCCCTCTCGTTCGCCTCGTACATCCATTTAGTTGAACGAACCGCTCTAAAGAGTCATATTTCGCAGACAGTAATAACACACATCATATCCGTATACCCACATAACATAATATAATACATACAAACCAGTAGTAGGTAGGTATTAGGTATTATGGAAGAAGTTGAGACGAACGAGAATTCTTCTGGGGCCTATTATCTAACCTCAATTATGAGGTCCTGATGATGATGGGACCCGACCGTCGACCAATCTAGTAGCTACAGCTAGACCAAGCTCATTATTGCTTGTACGGCAATACTTAAATATATCATTAGTATATATATATAAATATATATATATATATATATATATATATATATTATATATATATATATATATATATATATATATATATATATATATATATATATATATATATATATACAAATGAATATATACTATACATACATACTATGTATATGCACATTTATATGTATATGTATATTACACAATTTCTGTAAGTTTCTGTGCATAGATGTGTATCTATGTATTTTTACATGGATTGTACGATGTCGTACGTGTGACGTAATAATGAATTAGAATTGTCAGTTGAGTGGTTAGAGTAGGGTATTAGATAATAATTTGAAATTTATATACGAAATGGGAAAATAATTCGAAAAGGCAATTAAGAGTGTATCAATCTGCAACTTCATGTAGCAAAGAATTTAATGAAATTTTTAATGAAAATGAAAACTGAATCCACCTGTACATAGTCAGGGAGGTAGTGACAGTTTTCATGAAACCATTTCTATAAAGCTAGATGATTTCCCTTGGAAGGTTTAGATAATAATGAAGGTAAATTTCGCCTTGCAATCATAAGTTTGTTTTTCTTCCACATATTGTATGGGTAATAAACCTGATATGATACCGCTTTCGAAGTGATAGAATATTATATTTCGGTATATTTTTATGTAAAATTTCAATTTTATAATACACTTATGAAACTTTTTACAACATATTATTTAATTTTTTACTCATTTGTGCAACGCTAAAGCTTTAATTGACTTATACTTTTTTCCTTGATATACTAACTAGCAACCTCTCTAGCTAATAGTCAGCTAGCTAGTTGTATACGAGAAAAGGAGAAAGGTTGTTATAAGTTCAAGTTTTGGCCTATGGTTGACGCAAAAAGTTTACTTACACGGTTTTGTTTTTCATATACACTTTAAGACGTTTCTTATAATTGTAAGTACACTTATAACCTCAGTGTACTCTCGATCAATTCACATACAAACCACGTTTTTAGTCGAATTTTTCAACTGACAAAATTAGACTTATACAGCCTATACGATAAGAACGGCGAGAGGCGAGAGTAGAGGCGCTATCCGTTTTCGTACCCGTAGAACACGATTCTGTAGAAAAAAAAATGTCTGATATATATATATATATATATATATATATATATATATATATATATATATATATATATATATATATATATATATATATATTCCCGCCACCTCTAAATATATGTAGGGCCCCCCTATGGAAGTCAAGAGCTAAAATTTGGTAAGTGGTGCTCATTTATGAGACACCTCATACAATCAAAGTGGGGTCAAATTTTGGATCCGACCCAAATTTTAGGGGGGTGGTGGGGGGCAACAAAACAATAAAACTTTTCCAAACCGGTTTGAAATAATGTTTCGGTCAATTACCTACAACATATCCAAAATTCAGCTTCCTAGGATGATTTGCAGGGAGTAGAGGGGGAAAAATGATTTTTGATGGATCTAACGCGCCCACAGCCCCCAGAATTAACGCAGAGAGTTGAAATTTGGTGTGTTGATAAAGTTCGTACCTTGGTTGTGCTTTTTGGAGGTTTTAATTTTTTACCCCCATCCCCCTCATTTTTAAGCTACAATTTCATGTTTTTTTGACATTTTCGAAGTTTATACCACTCGCACAGGTCACCCAAATAAACCTAGAGGGCTGAAATTTTGTATTCGGATTGAGTTAGTATCAGGGGGCTGCCTATTGGGGGTCTCAGCTTTTAACCCTTACTCCCACCATTTTTATACCAAAAAGAACATGATTTTTCTTGTTTTTTAGCAGTTTCGTTCGGGTCAAAATCTCCCCAAATAAACCTAGAGGGCTGAAATTTTGTTTACAGTTTCAGCTAATAGCCAGCCACTGCTTTTTGGAGGTTTCAACTTTTAACCCTTACCCCCACGATTTTTACGCCAAAATTTCCTTAATTTTTTTGCTTGTTTTCTAACACGTCTAGAGACTCTCTAAGGAAACCTGGAGGGCTGAAATTTTGTACGTGTATTGAGTTAGTATCCACAAGTGCCTTTTAGGGATTTCACATTACTTTTCCCCCCAATTCTCCCATTTTTACATCGGAATTCAATGGTATTGTTCAATGTGTTTTAAATGCATTATTTTTATTCTAAATACAAGTAGGCGAATAGTAATTTTAAAAAAATTTAAAAAAAAGTGAACAGACTTTTTTTCTACAGAATCGTGTTCTACGGGTCCGAAAACGGATAGCGCCCCTACTCTCGCCTCTCGCTGTTCTTGTCGTATAGGCTGTATAAGTCTAATTTTTTCAATGGAAAATTCGACTAATGAAATACATACATATTAAGTGGGTTATGGAAACTGGACGATGCCATCTACCACTGGTACCTGCGAAAGGATCGCCTGTTGTTCTGTCCCATTGTTCTGTGACACGTGCGGTCATAAAAACTACCTGTAACGATGGCCTCGTTCAGTTGTCTAAGAGTCATTTCTTGTTTGTACGTCTAGCTGTCAATATGGATATCCGTAGTATAAGTTCTTTTACGAATTTCATTTCAGAAAAGGGTTTAAAATATTTTGTGTTAGAATGTAAGTTAGTAAATAAATCGGTTGATTGTTTCAAGTGCGATGGAAAAATGTACATTAACGTCGTAAGCAACGGTAATCTTGGTTACAGATGTGGAAGTTCCAGCTGTCGAGCAAGGAAAACTATACGGGAGGGTACAATTTTTTCTTTGGCTCGCATTCGTCCAATAGCCTTGTTGTCAGTGTTAGTAGGTTGGATTTTAAAATATCCTTTCTCAGTGATTGTGCGGGAAACTGGTTTGACACGACCAACTACACGAAAATTAATTACTGCTTTTAGGGAAATGATAGGTGTGTGGTTACTTGAGAACTCTACCAAAATTGGTGGTGTAGGTCAGATTGTGGAAATAGATGAAAGCGCTTTCGGAAAAAGGAAATATAATCGAGGCAGGGTAACAAGAACACGCTGGGTCGTGGGCGGAATACACCGAGAAAGTAAAAAGTGTTTTTTAAAAATAGTCGACCAAAGAGATTCGGATACACTAATGAAAGTAATTTCGGAAAATGTTTTGCCAGGAACGACGATTATAACTGATATGTGGCGGGGATATAATTCGATTGACCAAAACGGCTATTTTCACGAGACTGTCAATCATTCATTGAATTTTGTGAATCCCAATAACCGAAATGTTCATACGCAAACAATAGAAAGTCACTGGGCAAAAATTAAACGGGATATGCGTCGCAGAATTGGTCGTATGACTGTATCGACATTTGAAACGTATTTAGTAGAATATGTTTGGAGAAATATGCATCCGACTAACCAAGACTTATTTAATGATTTTTTTCAAGCCGTAAATTATTTTTTTCCCCAGTAATATTTATAATAAATAGCAACTAACAAAAATAATATAAAAAAATAAAAAAAAAATTACGTAATTATAAAAACAAGATAAAAAAAGACAAGGCTACATTCTGTGGCCGCTTTTGGTAAATGAGGAGGTTATTGTGAAAACAAATCAATATCTTTCCATATTACTTAAAGCGGCTGCATGAATAGTGTCAACGAGAACTCAAGAAATAAAATCTTCTCTTATGTTGCACTACTACATTATTTATTTAGTTAGCTGTTACTGTTAGCTTTTGTAAATTCTATATTTTTACTTTTTATGTTTTATTTGTTACTTTAATATACATTAGTACATTACCTTTGAATGTTCATTCGCATGATCTAGGCTTAAAATACTTACTAAACAGTAAAATTGCCTTCAGGAAACTGGACGAGTCCATCGCATCGTAACAATAGGCGATCCTTTCTACAGTAACAAAACACAATAGGCGACCCTTTCTGCATTAATAAAACACCTTTTTTCTTAAGCCTCAGGTACCAGTGGTAGATGGCATCGTCCAGTTTCCATAACCCTATTAAGTAATTTAAAAATGTTAAGTCACTGTTTATTTATAAATTAGGAATTTTTGATTTTTATTATTTAAAATAGAAATTTTGGATTTTTTTGGAAGGAAAAAATATCTTCACAAAGGCCTTCCAATTTACTATTTAAGTCCCTTTTTTAATATTTAAAAATAAAACACAAAGGCAATTGGCGGATAAGCACGAGTAGGATTGCCCTCGTACGAATTGTGTTGGCCTTTTTCCTGCTAACTGCTATTGGCACAAAATTGAAATTTACTGAGATTCAGCCCTTAAAAACTTAAAACCTTTTTTTAAAAGCTCGATCAACCGGACACTCATCATCAGTTTTGAAACCACCAAAATGACAAATCGCTTGTGGACTTTCAATTACATTTCGCTTGTAAACATTCAATACCGAAGATGAAAGGAAAAATTCGACTTCCGTGATGGGGCTCCACTGCTCACGGCGTTTTTTTTTTTAATAGGTCAGTTGAGTTAGTTTTGTAAAATAAACACATTTCTGACGATTTTTTTAAACATTTCTGACAAATTTTAAGTACTTTGAACTAACTGTGTTTTTTCGAATTACAATTTAAATGACGTTTTAACCTCTATGCTTTATTTAAAAACTTTACTACTGCTATAAATTTCAATCACCATAATTTTTTGAACAGTTTTATAAGTTTGGTTTCTTTTTGTAATCATTTAAATGTATGTATTTTTATTTTTTGTTTTCATTAATATTTTTACGGTTTTTTTTATCATAGTTCCAAAATTTGAAAATGCCGGGTCAATTTTTTTTTGACTATTTTAGTGTTTAAGCATGATAATATATTATTCTTATTTTCAATATAAAAAATTCTCTTTTGTTGTTTTATTTCTCCTTTAATTCGTTCAAAATTTAATTAGATGTCCGTCCGTATTATATATACGTAAGTATATATACGTACATATTATATTTCTATACGACACATAATGGTCTTTGATAATGGTTCATTATATATTTTTTATTATGTTATTTTATTGCGAGTAACTGCGTATAAGAGACAGATATGCTATGTACATAGAATTTTTCCTTTCGATCGAACGCCTTATCGTGGCGGTATGCACGTATAAGAGTCAAATAGTTGAAACGGATCTCAGCTAACTAACAATCATAACAAATCCATCACGCACTTAGTATAAACTAAATAAAACATTTTTATATTCACGTATTCCGTACGCGTACCCGGTGCCTATTTTTATGAAAATATTTATTCGCTGAATCTTACGTATCTGTATCGAATCACCAAATTTGCCACAACATCAGTGTTATGGCAAATTTGCCATATCATCTATATGTCTATTTTATACAACTCGAATAACAATTCTATATAAGTCATACATTTATAGTTTAATAGACAAAATTTAAAAAGTTTGAGCTAATTTTTAGTTTTCCGTATCGAAATTGCAAAGGATCCGTCTGCCACAAGGGATTTTCTTTGCGATGCCAAGTGACAAGCGACGCCAAAAGTTGAAATTCAACACAGAAATAGAGTGTGATGGCCTAACTATAGATGTATAGTTAAATTTTGATTCAGAGGGTTAATTTCAGAAATCAACCTGAGGGGCCCGTTTCTTGAAATCGTTCGCATAGTTACGTATACGAAAGTTGCGAATACTGTAGATGCGTATACGTTTTTCTAAACGTTCGCAAGTAGTTTCTTGAACATCTCATAAGAGCATTTGTTATACAAAAAGTATGCTTTTATTTTTCATAAAAATTTTATATGACAACACCGCAAATGTAAACTTTTATCCTTTTTTAAACAATAAAAATTGATTATTTCTTTGGTAATAATAATTATGTTTGCTAAATTTTAAATTAAGATAACTATGTATAACAAGTAATTACATATTGTTTTATATCTAAATATTCTGTTACCCTTGGAAAACGAGACAACGTATTAATTAATTATAAATAAATAAATAAATAATATGATGGACGAAATAAGAAAAGTGGAAATATAAGCGCGAGCAAAGAATTATCCTTACCAAAAAATCGGAAATTTTCAACCAACTTTTCTACACTAATGCTTCAAAATTCTCCAACTTCGTAACAAAGTAACTGCGTTAAAATAACCGTACAAAATAACCGAAAGGCAAAATAACGGTTTTTCTATGACATTCGTCTTCATATCTAATTTTTTGTCTATTGGGAACTACAAAAATCATAATCATATCATATCATGTTTGCATGTACCCTAACTCGAAGCAAAATCCTAATTAAGAATAAAGAAGAAAATGAATACGAAGCCCCAGTGAAACCTTAATTGAAATTCCTGATGTCGGTTTCATATTTTTTTAATGGTGCATACGATTTTTATTGGCAGAAATAAGTGAAAAACAGGCGTCAGAGAAGTATCACTAAAACCTCATTTTGAGGCAAAAAATAATTATTTACAATTGGGACTCCTCAAAGGTATCATATCCCTTTTAGTCGCGGAACCAAATTCTTACATAAAAGTTTTTTTTTCTTTTTGAATTTTCTATTTGACAAATTAAATGCATTATTTCTGTGATTAAATAAATATCCTCGGACTCTCATTAATTTGATTTCCAAAATTTTCCCCTTATCCGCTTTGGTTATAATATTCATTATATTTTTTTTTCTTTCATTTGTAGAAAAACGAAAAAATGAAATTATTCATATATTAGAAAAAAAAAATATAATTCGAACGGTTTCAACCATCCGTTTCTATGCGAACAATAAATTGCGAATACGTTTTATTAAACGTATACGTTATTTTTCCAGAAACTACTTTTTTGAAAAAGCGTTCGTAAATTGAGAATTGCGTATACGTTTTATTTGCGAATGATTTCAGGAAACGGGCCCCTGAATATAAAAAAAATTGTGCCTCTGAGCATCCTGTACAGCAGTATTTCCCAAATTTTGTTCTGTGGAACACTAGTGTTCCGTAAACTGTTATTAAACGTTCCACGAAAAATTCGATCCTTCCTGTAATAAGAGCAGGGGCTAGTAATTTTCGAGAGTTTTTTCAAAAGCGATTGCATAAGTGTTCCGTTTTGCGAATTTTATTTGGAATACTAAAAATGCTATCAGTATGTTCAGATAGGGAAACCATAATCCTATCCAATAAGAAGTAGTCGAAAGAAAAAAAAATTAAAAATTATAGATTTTTTAGCTGTAGCTCCACTCCATAGAATTTGGGAAGTTTGTAAACAGAATTCTGCGCATCTAGTGCTTCGACGTAATTTATCTAATTTGATATTTGATGGAAACTGTATCTCTCACCGTTTATGAGATCTTTATGTTTGTAATTTTGTTAGAGACACCTTGTAGATCATTGCAAAAGCGTAAAAGATTCAAAAAAAAAAAAAAAACTATTTTATTGTCACACGTCTTACAAATGTCTATTAAAGGTTGAAGTGTCTTATTGCCACTAATAAAAACATCGTTTATATACTTTTTCCATCTTTTATTTCGTTTTCGACCTTTTTCCCAGTTTTTTCAGTTTTTATTTTTGCCTCGCCCGCCTGCCATCTCTTATCGGTACAAACCGTATCCAATACATTCGCCATTCTCTTTTAAAATTAATTCACACTTGAGTGTTGAATACGGTTCGTATACCCAACTGGATATTTTCGTGCCTTAATGGAAAAATTCGATTTTAACGCATCGGTATCTATTTAAATA